>VZRE01010886.1:19138-38348 GCA_013396775.1 Cephalopterus ornatus
TGAAACAGTACCTTGTATATTAGTGTGCTGATTAACTTGGTCTCAAATATATATCCCAGGGGAATCCAGTTCAGAAATCGTAGCAAAGTTTCCAAAGTTGCATGGACTAAGGGAGCATTTTGGGAGTTTTCCTGTAAAGGACCAGCAGTGTTTATGACATTGTGACACTGTCTGATATGAGGGGAGGATTTTTAAAAACACCAGTAAAGAAATATGACTTACCATCACAAACTGACACAGCTGAAATATCTGAGAGAATTCATTGCACATGCTGTTAAAAAAAAAAAATAAAAAATTAAGCATTTCCACATTCACAAATTGAAATATCTATGCACACAAAACAGGTCCTGAAGATCTATGTCTTGCATTCACAAGTCACCTGGCCTTTACCCCATTTCATGGTAATAATGCATGTTTTGAAGTAGCTTTAAGCCTGTGCCTGCAATAGCTGGCCTATGGAATATAATCTGTTAAAAGGGTAGGAACCCTCAGTCAACAGATGCTACCTGCAACAAGGCTGAATAGCTAGGTACCCCTGCTTCAAAGAAAAATCAGTCACACACTGGCTCTCAGAACTGGAATGAGACATCTGTAGGTGTTCACAGAGACCAACTAAACAGCAGCAAGCACAAAGGCTACCCTGTTAATTAAGTTTAAATATATATACTTGCCTGTCTTTCAAATGCTTAGCTTTTACTTGAGTGATCTGGCCACTGGAAAAATCAAACACCTCTTCGCTCAAGAGTTTAAGGATGACCATGTTGTTCTGACAAAGGCTCTCACTAGTCCTGCTGGCTCCCACAATGTCACTGATAAAGGTCGGCCAGTGCTTCGGCCATTCCTGTTTCAAGATCTGCAAAGCGAAGCAGCCAAAAGGTGAGACTCCTGTGGCAAAGGCAGAGAATTAATAGCAAGATTCAAAACTTTAGGAACTCCAGCTCACCTGAACAAGAATCATATTCAGTTTCCCAATATAGACTTTTTCTTTCTGGAGGAGAAAAGAGAGCAGTCAGGTTATGCCCAATACTCCCCTCCCTCGTCCTCCCCCTCAGAAGGACTCACTTACTTCTACACATGTTGGGTCAGATGAGGTCTTGATAATTAGGCCGACAACATATTTTTTAATACCTGCAGGGGAGGTAGGAATTTATTGTCAGCTATGCCACATACCACAGATGTAGTTACAAACATTTCTGATTTCAGACTCTCCACGTTTTTAAAAAGAAACACCTCTCAGGACCATGTTTGTATGTGTCAGTGAGCATCCCTCTTGCATGCTACATGGGAAAAAAATCCACCTTTATCAATCCTGCCAGAGGATACTTCAGATGTACAAAATGAGTAAATTCTAGTTTATTACTTTTTCTTTTTTTTGCTTACATTTATTTGGTTATATTTCTTCTAAAGGTGTTTTTAAATTATTTTAGAGTTTTTGGCTCCACCACAGAACCAAAAAAAACCCCCACCATGATGAGAAGCTACATGGCCTGAGGTTTCATTTTGCCACTTAATGCTCAGGTCCCTCTGCAGCCATGGGAACAATGGCTTTCCCAAGTGACTTTTCATCCCAAAACCAGGTGACTCCCAAGGAGAGGAGGATCTAGAGTCATGACCTCGGTGAATACTCCAGTAGTTCCACTCCAACCCAGCTCTGACCCCACTGGGGATTAAACCCTTCAAACAGGGCAAGTGTTTTCTTGCCACAAGGAAGTCCCGGAAGAGGTGGATATTTTGCCATTCAAATCCACGAACCCAAAAATCTGGTTTCAATCACTTCTCCAAGAAGACAGTCAACCGACTCATGCAGGCAACATGTTGAAGATTTCAGGAAAACCTATCACTGTAAGAATGCCTTGTGTTGAAGGCATAATCCACAGCCACTAGGCTGAGTTTTAAAACTTGTCTAAGACTCGAGCAAATTTAGTAATTTTTTTTTTTTTTTTTTTTGCATTTCAGGCCTAAGCAAGAAGATTAAAAGAGACAGCTTAGTAATTGCATTCCCATGAAATCTGGAAAAACCAGATCTAGACTTTGAGCCATTAGATACGAACCAGACAGGAGCTGTTCTGCAGGTAGTTCCAATTACAAATGAAACTATTCATCATCATCATCAACTGGGATCAATCCACACTACTCCAGTTATTAATAAAGTAAGTAGCACTGTCAGTCCCTGGGTAAGAGTTATTACCAAGCACTAGTCTGACATCACAGGCCTGTCCTAGTATTTTAAAGCTAAAAAATAAACACCCTTTGCTGAAGCATTACAGCAATTCACAAATGAGATATGAAAACCACCAAAATAGGACAGAAATCGGTTTGCAGTGCCAGAAACTGAACTACCATAACTGTCTGCCAAGCCACTAAGGGAAACCTACTGTTGCAACCTCTTTGCATTTCAGAAAGGAATTAAAAAGTTAATATTGTTCTTAAGAGTTCTGACTGCTAATTTATCCATCTTGCTGCATCAATGGAATTGTGCTGTTCAGGAGCAATTTGGATATTATGCTACCACTGATCTGGCCCTGAGACCAGCAGCCACAAACAGCTGTTCTGCTCTATATTTGTCCATCAAAAAAATAAATATAAAAGTAAAAATGGTCACCACAGCTCAAAAGACAACCTACAAAGTTTCCTCTTTTTCATGCTGCAGGCTGCTGAGGTCTTCCAATGAACAAAGTCATATTCCTAATCCCTTAAAAGCAGCAGCTATCCAATTCTCTAATGCTCTTTTTGGCTTAAATGTAATTTTCTACTTTTTTTTTTTTTAACCTTAAGTGGTTTCTGCTCCACATTTAATAACTCATTTCTTTATCATCCCATAGGAAAGATAATTCTCAGCAGAACAAATATATGTCAACTTGATATTCTGACAAAAATCAACACACAGGCTCATTATCATTTTTCAGAAGGACACATCCAAAAAAAAAAAAAAAAGACCTGCTTAAGGGTAGAAGTCCATGGGATGTGCTAGAAGTGTTTTGGGAACTCAAAGGGCACTCAAACTGTTTTAATTTAAGGAGGCAGGCACAGCACATGCACCCGCCACACAACCACGGCCTGGAAGGTCTCCTTCCATCACAAGCAGCTGAACAAGTTTGAAGGTGGCAACGACACACCTGCCAAGTTCAGACCCTTTCCCTGAGCCAAACAGGAAGAGACAGACATTCCTGGAAAACAGACCTTCCAATAAAGCAATAAAACATAACACACCAACCACGATACCCAGGGCACACTTTAAGGTTCTTCAAAGACCAGCTGATGTTACAGCTGCACTGAGCTCGTAACAACCTGTCACCGAAGGGAGCAGATCCCATTTCCCATTCCTAAACTTTCACTGCAACAGGACTGGCAGTTTTGCCACCTGCTCAAGCTCAAGGGCTAGACCAGGAGAAAAAGAGAGTTACCAAGGAAGTGCAGTAGTTAAAACCTTTCTTAAACTATCTTTGATGTCTAAACTAAGCTGGCACGGAAGGGCCCAGCTGAGGAACACCTTTATGAGCAGCAGATCATCAAACAATTATCAGAAAGGCTGGACGTGGTCACTCTCACCCCACTGGTGGCACTTTCTGTTAAGTGAAGCACGAGAAGTACTTGAGTACAGAAAAAGGAAGGACAGAGCAAGGACATGAACTCAAGGCCTTAACAGAACATTCTTGGATGCACATTAGACATCGAAGTCTTTCTGTGGAGGTTCCTTGTCTCAGAGAGGCAAACACGCACCAAAACTAAAAACTTCCTGGAGGGAAAGTTGTTTTCCCAGGTGAGCCCGAGCTGAGCTGAGCTGGGACAGTGAGGAACATCAGGTTACCCAACAGCACTAATTTCTGGGGTCTAAACTTGAGCAATATCCTACAGTTTAACCTTTGGATGTGCCTGTAGAAACAATGACATCTCACGCACCCTCCTCTGCAGAGGAGTTCCTGCCGTGACCAAACACAGCAGGTAACCATGAACTCACGCACATCCTCTTCCACGGAGCACAAACACTTTGTTAAGTGTTGAAAATTCCTCTGGCTGGAGCTGCAGATGTGAGTTCACACTAATTTTCATGCTAATTTACTAAAATTAATAAATTCTCTGCTTATGGTAAAGAATAACAGGCATAAATGAAGTAGGTGGGCAATGTAACTCAGCGTTATTTTGCTACCAAAATTAGAATTTCAAATGCTAAAGCTGAGTTATCCCCTCTGGGGATGTTTATAGGCATTTCCATTTACACTAAGCTGTTTAAATAGTCCCAAAATGTGGTTAAAATAGCATCTTATTTTTAGTCTTAAACAAGGCTTTCCCATGTTGTCCCACAAATCATCTTTGCCCCTCAGTGGTGAGCCAAATCAAGCCGTAATCTATTTTCTTTTCAACAGCAAAGTCATGAAAACTCTGGAAAATAGTCTGTCTTCTCCCATATATAGAAGTGCCATGTAGCTCATTCCCCCTTCATTATACAGAGAATTAAAAACCGTCTCTTCATGAAGCCAGGTCAGAAATTTCCATTAAAATATCCAATCACTCCACAGAAAAACCTCTTCTCCAGCAGCTTCCACTACATCAAAAGCTTTAATCTCAACTCCAGGGCCTTCCTGGGCAACACTGAACTGCATCTCTCTGAACGCTTCTCATTTTGAAAAAAAAAAAAAAAAAAAGGCAAGTGAGAAGTTGTACGAGCAATTTGGGTTTCATAATGAAGAAGTGCTTATCCCCTGCAACTCCAAACACTCCAGACAAGCTCTCTCTGGTCACAAGAACACAATTTCATTTCACAATATAGGATTAATGAAATGTAGCACCGAACTGAGGACCAGGAATCCTTTATTCTCAGGCAGGTTTTCACACTGTTACAAAATCCTTTTGAGACCGTGGCACTTTAATAAATGCCATCCTTTGTGAGCATTATGAAACAATTGACTCCAAAGGGTATCACAGTTGAAAGCAATTTCATATCACCTCAATAAAGCGAGAACTTTGGGAATGATGGCACAATACCCTGGAAACGAGCCAAGTTCAGCACTGTATGGGATGTTCTGGAATATGTCACTCCCGGAGCGAGGCTTGAATGGAAACCACATGACATCATTTGTGTACATGTGAGAGCCATTCCAAGCGCTCCCTGGAGGGCTAAATAAAAATCACAAAAATCAAGTCTAACCCATCACTGTGGCCTCTGACCGAACTTGTCTCAAGGCTGAACACGCAGGAGGCCAGGCCTCTGATTTTACTGAATTTTACTACTTAAACTCCACTTTTGCCTGCAAAACCCTATTGGTTCAAACTGCCAAAAGCAAACAAGCAAAAAAACCAAAAAAATCAAGAACAAAAAGCAGAGTAATCACATCAGTGTTTCAGAATTGTAAACTGATTGTTTTGCCCAGTTCCTGCTTTATAATTATGGAAAGATACAAATGAACTTTTACAATGCTCAAACAATGATACCTGAGGAACAGAACAACTTCTCACTGAAGTTTAAAAAGGTAGCAGGGCCAGAAAAACAAAAGACCAAGAGATGTTTTAAAACAAAAGCAAACTTCAGAACTGAGCTTCAAGTCTAAAGAACACATCTGAAGAAAGCATTTTCCTACTTGCACTTGGAATTCCAGGTTGGAAGCCGAGAGCTCCCAGCACTTAGACAGAAGCAGCAACAAACCTCTGGCCAATAAACCAAGTCATTCTGATGAACAACTCGAGGTACAGCTGAGAAAAACAAAAAAAAAAATCTAAAAATAAAATTACAGTTCAGGTTCTGTAATTAACAACATTGTTTTATTTCCTACAACAAGTTTCAGGGAAGTTGTTTCCAAAACTTTTTCCTTCACTGACCCTTTAATTCATGTCTGCTCTTGACTTCAACTTTTAAAGACTACAAAGGGGGAACAGCATTTTTCTCATAAATGCATTTGCTTTCATCCCAACCAAGAGGAAGATTCGTCAGCTCTATTTACTACACAAATCAAACAGACATGTAGAAGACATCTTTTATAAATCAAGATATGAGGTAAAACCAGCAGATTTGAACCCAGCGTGATCTGCTTTGTCACTAAGCATTCCTTTGTTAGACTGAGTTTCAGTTTCCTGCACGCACATTTCATTAGTTGCACTTCAAACAGGAAAATCCTGTCAACCAAAGAATGACTGGAGTCAAGGAAACCTCAATTTAACCAGCCCTACAATCTGCCAGGCAATCAAACCACCTGAAGGAGCTCTGCGGCAGTTCTTTTGTGCCAGCCAGTATCATCAGCCAAAAACAAAAACAAAAAAAAAATACTAAAAAACCACCACCACAGACCAGATTAAACTGGATTAGAGATGAGACAGAGTCTCCCTCCTACACCACTGAGGCCAACACGGATTAAATGCCACAGTACACAAAATACATTTGGTTTTTCTTCTGCTGATGTACAGGAGGAACCATACAAGTAAAACTCAGCTAACCCAGTTCCCCTAAAACAGGATGAAGGAGTTTTTTTCTCTCTGGAGGTGTGGAAGTCAGGAAAAGTAAGAATAAAATACTCCAAGCTGATTGCACAGCTACAGACAGTAACTTTATTTTGGATTGTAACGTATCAAGCCCTAGTTATTGAGAGTTATTGACCTCATCCACCACCATTTCTCATCTATTCTATGCACTGTCTCTAAGACTTAAAATTACTGAATTACATCCTGGATCTGGCACTAGTTCAGTTCCAAACTATCAAGTAAGACCACCTCTATGACATCTATTCTACCACACCTCCCCCCTCACCAGTGGGCAGTAAAACTCCTGCCTTTCCTCCTGCTCTGCTCCCACAGCAAAAAACAACTTCCAAATGCTGAAACTAAGTGCTCAGAGTCAGGAGTGCAACAAGATACGACTCAGTTGAGATACTCCAGTTATTAAAAGCACACAGAAGAGTTAACTTCGTTAACTAAGGTGCCCTTTTAGTGTCTCAAAAGGGCACAGTAGTGCCTGAGCCTCAGCTGAAGCTGTTCCCTAGAAACCTTCAAGTCAAACAGCAGACTGAATGGGAACTCCACTTTCACTTCTGCTTTCCAAGAGTGCTACCCTTTATCTGTGGGATGGGGGGGAAGGTGAGAAGAGTGGCAAGCACAAAAATGTGAAAGTCTCTCTACACATTTTTTTTCATTGCCATTTACTCTTCTGTTTTAAATATTACAGTTTCAGGACCTAAGCACTGTCAGTAAAAATTTAATAGAAGCTCACAGCAGAACACAGAGATTTGGAATAACTTCAGTGAGTTTCAAAAGCAGCCTTTAATAAAAAGCCAAGTGACAACATTCAATATCAAGAATTTGAAGTGGTTGTGATTACATTTTGAAGTCCAGGTTACGATGACTTGGCAGAAAACCAGGTGAATAAGCACCAATCCTGTACCACTGAGGTACCTCCATTTCCTACAGCCAACAGCTAAAAGTCAGCACACATTGCTACCTATAAGGGAGGTAAAAAAAAATCCATAAACTAGGCAGCATTTAAGACTTGCAGATTCCTTGCAGTGATGGGAGAATGGAGGTTAATTACCCTACACTGCACCAATTACAGCAATCTATATATAAGCTGTATATACACTCAACATGAATTAAAGCCAACTCTGCAGAATCACGCTGCCTAGAATGAGTGACCATTAATAGGTAAAACTGTGCATTTCTTCAATGTTCTTATTTTAAAATAATCCAGAAAGGTCACACAAATCTGCACGTGCTCCCAGGTGGAGCACAGAGCCTGACACGGACATGACAGAACCCCGCTGGGGCTGCTCACACAAGCCCAGAGAGGCTCAAGGAAACCTCCTGTGCCAAGAACAGAAAAATCAAAGCCTCTACACCTCAAAACCAGGAGCTCACCTCAGATGTTTCAAAAACCATCAGTCACAGCTTTTTCCCCCCCAAATTTATGGAATTTCGGGTGCTCACCACCCCAACTGAGACCACGATCACAAAAAGGAAAGATGTGATTTCATCACCGAGAAACGCTCAGGTGATCTTACTACAGGTCAAAAGTTACTCAAATGGTATCTGAAGCTGAAAATCACTTACACAGGGACTGACAGTCTAAATCTCAGTTAACACACAAAGTTATGAGGAAAAGAAAAATCCCTCCCTACCTTCGCACTGGTTCCTTGGAAGAATCTTCCATCTTGTTTTTATCACATTTTCCAAGATTTGCAGCCCATAATACTGAAATTGGAGAAGAACAAAATGTGAGTACATTACTGTAGGACTAACCAGCTTCCAGGACTCTCATTCAATCAGACATTCACACTTCACATCTAAGGCTTCAAGATTATTAAACTAACAGTTTTATTAAATATATGTCTATTCACCCATTTACTGAGGTTTCATGCATTGTATTTCCTTGGTTTACTCTTGGCTATACTAAGTCCTGCTGTTTGATCATGCTCACACCAGGAGGGGGGAAAACCAATAATGACAAGCCCTCTGGCAGACAATTTTGGGTATCTGGAGAAGCAGCAGCCAGATATGCATTTGTATCATAAATGACTGCTCCCATGTCTGAGTATCAACACAACCAGGCTCCTAAAATATTTAGCAGCTTGGATGGTGTCTCAAGCTTCCTATTGTTCCTCTAAGAGCTGGAAAGAAAGAAATCTTGTCTTAGCATCCATCACATGTCCTGACACTGGCACTTCCTAAAGAAAGTATTTCCCAAACTTCACTGGTGTGTTACTTTAGGAACAGCAAGACAACCCACAGGTTTATTTAATTTCAATACCCACCCCAATATGGCAGCTATTTCTACTATTTAAAGATGAACTTTTGTGCTCAGTCAAAGAACAATTTAAAAAATGTGAATAAGCTCTTGGAAATCATTTTACCTTTCAGGAATTCCTTCCTATGGAACCCGTTATGTTTGCCCAGAAATCAGGTACAGGCCATTTCCCTCTGCCCATTTGTCCCTACTGCCAACTCACAGTAACAGGGAAAGGGAGTTTGTGATGATATCAAAGAACTTTAATTAGTAAAACCCCATTAGCATGAATGGACAGGAGAGAAAAGGGGACGAGGAGTTTCCCCTTCACTTTATCTGCAGTGGATTAGGAAGAAAAACAAAACAAAACAAAAAAACCCCATCACATCAAATGCCTGAAAGGTAAACTCAAGTTTTCACAGTTCAAAGTTTGGCTGAGAATAAGAGTTCCTCTTTAAAATGGTTAGTTGTTACACAAAGTAGGAGCAGCAGCATTTCGACCAAAGGGATCATGGAAACTTCAGTTTCATTACAAAAAACACAATGTAGACTGTCCCAAACTACATTGCATTAAAATGGCATTTTTGCTGTTCTCATCTTGACATAACCTACATCCCTTTGCTTCTCTACCTGACCCCAGTTCCCAGGAGATTCCACAGGCACATCCTGCATTTGTAAAATATTCTGTCACCTTCCAAAGTCTTGGGCACCAAAAAAAAGATCATGGATTACAGAAAGTTGGCAGGGTAATTTTTTTTCCCCTCTACAGTTAGCAGCAAAAGTTTATCTACTAGCTTTTAACCTGTACATTGACTTAATTGACAGAAAAGCTAAATGAGATCACAGGAATTTTCATGAAAAAACCCCCATTCTTAAGCCAAATGTTTCCCAGGAAGTGATTTCAGCCACTGCTGTAAATTTATAGGCATATCTGCAACTGATCCAGGCTCACAACACAAAATATACTTACAAAAGCCCTTAACAATGCTGACAGGATGCGTATTTACCTTAGACAGTGCTAACTTTCCTGAGGCAGACCTAAACTCTAACTAAATATATTCTATAGGCACACATTAATATTCATTTCAGGCGACAGCTAACCAAAAATGTTCATTTTGCTTCCAAACTTCTTTCCATAAGTGAACTTACTTAGCTTAATAACCAGCTTATTATTAGCTCAATAACCACTAACCAGAATGGCAAGTCTACTTTAACTCTACAAAAGGGGTAGATAACCAGAGTTAAACGAAAAGCCTGGGGACAAACTAAGGACAGACCTCATCTTTTAAGTCTTTTTTTTTTTTTCCCCACCACTTGGTATTTCCTCTAGTCAAGAAAAGGGCAGACACCTCCAACAAAGCGCCACACCTATCCCTCATTATCTGCTCCAGTGTCTCAGTTTGAATTCATGGACCTTAAACTCTGAACCAGGTTCATGCTGTTGAGGTTTCTACTCCTTTTCTCCACGTGTGACTTCAGCTCTGCCCTGTTCACCTCTTCTTCAGGCCTAAAAATACTCGTTTTTCCTATAATACTCACATATAGAACTGAACAGCAGCAATAATAAATTCTCTGGCCTGCACATCCTTCTTGCCATATCATGTTGGAAGGGCTTCTGCATTCTGCCTGAACATCCTGCAAAGTTTGTTTTTTTACTTTGTTTTTAAACTTCGTTTGACTTGGTGGTTCTAATTTTTTGTCTTTCCCTGACAATTAGATACAACAAGCCCAAAAAAGTCACTGACACCAATTACAAAACATCAGCCTGCCTGAACATCCTGCAAGAGGCCTTGGCGTTTTTTTACTTGGTTTTTAAGCTACATTTGACTTGATGGTTCTAATTTTTTATACTCCCCTGATGATTAGATACACCAAACACCCCCCAAAACCATTGACACCAATTCCACAGTTCTGGCATTTGAACTAGCAAGATTTTTGATCAACTATTTCAAGAGTATAACCTTCACCTGCACATCCTTCTTGCCATAGCACTGGAAGGGCTTCATCAGCCCGCCTCAACATCCTGCAAGGTTTTTCACTTTTGTTTTTAAGCTTCATTTGGTTTGATGCCATCTAATTATTTCTATTCCCCTGCCAGTGAGACACACAAGCCCCCAGAAAGGTCGCTGACACCTATTACAAAGTTCTGCCACTTGAACCACGGGATTTTTAATCAACGTGGGAATACGTTAAAACAGTTTCATCGAAAACCCTTCGCTCTCGCTTTGCTTATTCCTAATTACCTACTTCACTGCCCAGTTATGAAGATGAGGGACAGGCAACAGCAAAAACACCCAAAAAAAAAAAAAACCACCACAAAAAAAAAGGCACGAAACGATCCCTATGGTAGAAATTTCTATGGCACCCTTATTACTTATTTTATGCACCGAATCCCTTTCCCTCCCACCTCCCAAGAACCAAAAAAAAATACAATTGATGAACAGAATTCAGTTAAAGGGAATCAAAAGGGTAGACCTTGTGGAGGCCTGCCGTCAAAGCCTAGCTGTGTCAGTTGCACAGGAAGACACCCCTTTTCTTCCTATTACAAGCAATCAACATAATGGAACATTATGATTAATATCAGGTAGTGTTAACAGCTTTAATTAAAGAAAAAATATGATTGCATAAAAAGCCAAATGTCAGAGTGCATAAATTTAGCACCAAATCATTTGCAATTTTATGTAAATGGAAGAATTCTTTACCTGTTGCTTTCTTTCTGTTCCTCTAATCATCTCATTTTTCACAAGACAAATTTTGAGTTTTTAAAAATACTGTTGATAAATCAACTTAAACATTAGTAACGTCTGTCAGTATAAAAAGCAAAGTTTACCAGGCAAGCAAACAGGCAAACACTGTTACTTAAAGGTGCTTAAAGGTGTTACTTTGAGGAAGTTCTTTAAACTGTTTTCCCCTCAACTTCAGAGAGCAAGGAAAAAAAAAAATACGGAACTGCTTCATGAATATCACATGACTTCAGAAACCATCCAAACACGACTTTTTTCTGTTTGAACACAGTGTGTATCCAGCAGAAAAACATGCATGTCAGTTATCTGAGATAATAATCATCCAACTTAAGACAGTGAAAACACATTTTGATCGACTTTTCGGTTCAAACTTGGGAAGTCTTAAGGCAAAGCATTTAGAGTTGCAGGAAAAGCCCTGACTGGTGCCCCTTTTAGTCTCTACCACGATGGATGGATTTCACACAGCAGTACAAAGCAAATGTGTTCTGCACAGCAGCAAAGACTGATCTCAAACTACGGAGTTTGGAGTGCTTAACTTCCATTGACTGCTCAAAATCTTTCTATTTTAACACTCCCAGGGACAAATTTTCTCCTCAGTTACGTGCACGTGGCTTTTATTGTGATTACAAAGAGCCAAGCACTTACCCAAGGACAAAATGTGGCTCTAGGAGAATTGTGACTCAGACGTCCATAGACACACAGCAATCTTTGGAACTGGCATAATGCTAAAATTTTATATGCCTTTAGAAAAAATCTTGAGTTTCCAATTTAGCTCATCCTCAAAAGAAAAAAAGGGGGTGGGGGGGACTCTTGTCAATGTAAAAGGAGGGCTCAATATTTTGTCCATTTACAATTCTTGTTTAAAGCCAACTTTGAGAACAAGACAATTAAAAAAAAAAATGTGGTTTGAATCAAGAAAGCCTATGGCTAAAAATGAGATACCTTCCTCAAAGCTTATGAAGGGAAGAAAGAGGAAAACTGAATAAATAAAAGTTGATTTGCTTACTTTGGTGTTCATGTTCTGAGAGAACTCCAAAATTGTATCAACTCTTGTCCACGCATCGGGATGTTCTTTTAAGTGAGTCAACACTTCCTGTGCCATTCTTTGCTAAAAGCAAATTTGATTAAAAAAAAAAAGTGTTAGTATGAGATTACTTAAGAAATTACATACTCTCAGTGAAGACATTAACATGGAACACTTCTTTAAATCCCTTATCCAAGAGTTAGGCAGAGCTCAACCAGCGGCAACAAGTCCCTCAAGCCTCCTTCTGTGCCAGCTAAAGTTTGTTACCAACCAAACTCCAAAAGCCACTGATGCAAGACAGAAATCACTTCCACTCTTCCATACTCAATTAATCCAGACCAGCAGTGGGAAACAGCACACATTACAGGGAAAATATACTAGGGAATGAAGATTTCTACCCTTCCACAAAGAGTCAACCTGATAAGACTTCATGCAAGGGCACCCAAAACTTTCCAGTTCCAGCGGAAACATCCCTATAAAGTGCTGGTTTAAGGAGTGCTGCATCATGCTGCAAAGCTGCTGATATAGGAATTAGAGGTTTTATTTTGAAGAATCCAGGAGCAGAGCATTAGAGGTCTCCAATCCCTGCTTCTGAGGAATCCTTGTTGCATCTGACAGCTCACAAAACAGGAATAACAGTGATTGGGGGGGAGGAAGGGAGTTGGTCATGCTAATGGTTTGCTCTTCCTTGGGACTGACATGATCAATTATTGTACAAGATGCTGTGGTTTCAGGAACTTGCAACACCTCATCTGAACCAACTACACATTGGAATAGCTGGATTCATTTCAGCCACCCTTTTCAAAAAGCCTGGATTGTCCATAAGCATTTTTTAGGGAGCCAAAACAACATTTGCTGCTTCCAAAAGTGCAGTGTACTGACAAATCTCACTGCAAATCACAGCCCCTACAAGCATCAGACACTGATTTACCACCAAAATGAACATTTTACAGCACAACTAACAGAACTTCATTCATCCTTTCAGTGCTCTGTAGAGCCAATTCAACAGAATTACAAAGCAGTTAAAGCTTTACTTCAGGATTAACTTCAGCTGCTAGAACTTACTACAGCCATGCAGGTTTCTAGTCTGCTCCAAGGAGACACTTGATCTAATCATCAACTGGTATAAGAAAACTGTATTTTCAGTAAGGCAGAAACCCAATCAAGACCCCAGATCTATATACATATAATGCAAGAAACAGACAAACTGGGTAAGTGATTTAGAAATTAAAATTGGAAGCCACAACAGCAAAGAGCAAAAATATCTAAACTATCTGTACAGTCCTGGCATCCCTGTGTGGTATAAACGAGCACAGTGCTGCAATTCCCAGTCTGACACGGACTTTGAGCAGCAGGGAAGTCTCTGTAGATTTAATATGGACAAGTACCACACAAACACTCTGTTTTAAGACCACAAGCAGTGGAGCCATGCTGTTATAGTATGGCATCAGAGTTAAAAAAAAAAAATAAATAAATCAGCATTTTTGATAGAGTTTAAAGAGGGAAGGAATAGCAGCGTTACTTCCAGGTTCAATCTGAAAGTGTGTTTTCATACAGGGCCTCCTTTCTGCTTCTAATACTGGCGACATGTCACAGGATCAAATTTCAACACCAACAAAACACAGACACTCCATGTCCCCTCTCCTAAACACTGGAAAGTTCACTCTCATACCCAATAACCCCTCCCTTTTCTGGACATCAACTCCTGTAGTTTCTGAGCGGTATAAATTTCACAGTCATGCTCAATCAGAAACAAAGCCTCATGGTGTTGTTGGTACCAAAAAGAAATCCTTCTGGCCACGTGAAGATCTAACAGCTCAGTGGAATTAAGAGTCTGGGAGGAGAGCAGGTAACCACCTATGAGCTGTATGAAATCTCCTTAGTCATGTGTCGCACTAAGGTGGGGACACTCGTTCTTTTCAGGAAGTATACCCAAAAAAAGCTAAGAAGAGAAAAATATTTAAAGGCTTAGGAGAGAAAATAGCTTCTTTCTTGCCTAATACAGATGAGCAGATAACAGTTTTGCAAGCAGAGATAAGATTTAAGCAGGAGGAGGAGACAGGTGAATCTGAAAGCAAGTTCAGCACAGGCCATCCAGGTTGCATTTTAAACCTGTTTTACCCCAACATTACCCTAATCAAGTCCAGGCAAACCACTGCTAAATCTCCCAATCTTAATATTTAGTTTCCTCAACTCCCATTATTCCTGTCACCCTTTATGACTGGAGCTCTCAGGCTCCACAGAGAACCATTTTTCTCCTGCAGGAACCTTTGAACTCGCTGGAAGAGGTAAAAGCTCAGACTGACTGGAATATCTCCACCTTTGAAAAGGTACTGAAATAGCTAAACAAGTTTTCATTGAGGTGACACGTATTAGTACATGTATTTAAAATAAGTTTATATCATAATTCACTTTTGCCAGTTAGAGACCACCTCTTGAATTTTTGCTTCTTACTGCAACAGTTTTCTAAACACTGGAGACTGTATCCAGCTTTTTTCAGCGAAGCAACTTCTCCCAATGTCAGAACAATGGCAATTCGATCATTTTCTTTAGTGTTAATCCCTTATTTTCCTTATAAACCATCCCAACTTTTTAAGCTCTGCTGAAACCAAGCAATGTTATAAACATCACTTGTTTTGTAAGGCAGTAAACAAACACATCACAAGTGCTCAGAAGTCCATACTTCTAAGGCAAAAAATACAAGCAATTTTCTGTCATTTGAGCATTAAAAAAAAAACTACAGCAAGTGCCTATTTGAATTTAGGACACTCAAAACGCAAATATTTCAAATCACAGCAAGGTATTTCAAAACCTGTAGGAATTCACATTAGTAAGCCTTACAAAAGTTTTTTTCCCCCCCCCTAAGCAGATACACAAAGGAAGTATATTGTTGTTTATTCTAACAGCTGGAAGGAATAGAAAAGATTCGACTACTTTGTCTCATTCAATTCACTTCTTATTGTTGTGCAAGACTATCTTAGTGAGAGATGCCTGACACTGAAACTCCTGATTTGTTGAGCATGAACAATTAAAATGTGCCAGAGGAGGAACTGTGCCAACACCCTTGTAGCAATACTTGCTTTAGTTCCAAAGTAGTTCAAGAAATAGATATAAGCAACACAAGACTCACACTTTCAAGGCAATATATGCAAAGACACAAATGCCACACAGTCCCTAAATTTCAACTTGATAATTCACCATCTGCACTAAGACCAAATAGTGCAAGAACCACCTGTGCAAACAGCAACGGGCAAAAAAAGACCAAACATAAGAGAGGAACAAACTCTTCTCTTAAATATGTGTGACATGCTTCCTTATAAATACAGAGTAACAACATCACTAAGATTTTTCTGTTAAATACAATTTTTCAGCAAAGCCAACGTTGAATTTATGGCTTCACAATCCTGCCCATGATACCAAGTAACAGGTAATTCACACCTTCCTGAAGAACTAAGTCAGAAAAGGTGAGCTGCAAGCAGAAGTGAACTTGCTAACACCTCTCAACAGCAGAAGCCAAACTAGAAATGAACACACACCAAACATTTCTCTGTCATTTCACAACAGGAATTCACAGTGACATGCCAGTCACCAGCACGGTAAATTCACTAATCTGATTGATTTCTATTGATTTTTTTAACTGATTTGTTCTAAGGTTAAAGATGGTTAATTAAGAGCAGGTTCCAAGCCCACCTTACCTGTGCACCTTCTCCATGGTACAAGCAGTTCACCACATTGTCCAAGAGATTGATATCCAGTTTCTGGTTAAAATCCAGCAGCTGACGAGCTGCATGGTCTGCTAACATTGTCATAATTGCTGGCATAGATTACTGCAAAATAAATTTGAAAAAAAATAAGGATCAATTAGTAAGAAATTATTGTCAGGCGCAGCTGCAAAGCAAGTGCTTCAACTTAGCTCATCTCACTGAAATGAGATGATTAGGTCTGCACTAGTAGGTAGCACTGAATCCAGCCCTGCTTTGATTGGGGGATCATACCAGGATAAACTGCCTTTTTTTCCCCTGAAAAATTCATACATCACTGCCCCAACTCATCTCTCAGGGTTTTCAACAGGTAAAACACTTAACAAGGGCCTGACTGGTCAATGGGCTGCATTATCAGCACTGTAGAATTTATTTCAAAGCAAGTATCAACCCCTACCAGTCCCTAAATACGTGTCAATCAGTAAGTTTGCTGGTAGGAACCCCTTGGATCATTAAAACCAAACCCCACCCTGGCTATCTCAGTCCAATACCGAGTTCCCAAGGCCAACAGGCACATTCAGATGAGTTCTAAGAGCCTTTAAACACTCGGGTCTGGAGCTGAAACGTGACCTACACACACAGCAAGAAATGAGCCAGAGGGCATTTTTCAAATACTTGAGGCAGGGGAAAGAAAAACCACCTTGCAAGCAAACTACACACAAGAAAAAAATGACCACTGAAACCAAGTAAGTTGACTGAAGACACTCTGAGAACACGAAGCAAAGGGAGTGTGAAATCAGTGGGTTACTCTGTACCACGTGAGAGCAATTCCAACCCAAATGGAATTCTACTGGACGTTTCAGGTCCCCTAAAACCAGGGACACACTCATTAACTCTTTGTCCTAGATAGAGCAGCCTCAATATTATGCAAAGGGAGCCAGGTGGGGGTGTGCATGTAAGATGCTTTACCAGCCAGAGACTGGCACAAGATAAAGATAATCGTGAAAAGCAAGGAAAATTAGCCAGAAGCCATAATATTTTGTATGGTAAATTATGCTCTACCCTTCTCACACACGCACCGCCCATGTTGGAGACACCTAATCAAGTTTACTGCCCTTTTCTCACAGTGACTGTTAAGACATAATCCCACCCTCCACCTCCACAGCAGCTCTGTGCCACTCACCCCCTTTTTCAAAGCTCTGCAAAGATACAAATTCCACAAAAAACTGCTCTTTCAAGCAGCCAGAAGTCTGGACAAGAGCAGGATCAATGAAAAAGTTTCACTAGAGCCATGTGCATACTCAGAGAGATACAATCTGAAACTCTTCCAGAAACACACCCAGCCAGCCCTTCTTCAGGGTAACCCGAAGTCAGATTTGCTCTCACCAAATAACTCCATGTGCAAGTAAGAATTCCATTTATGCCTTATGTATTTTAGTCATGCTCAAAAGTAAAGAGCAAGACAAACCTGTGCCTCAACCCTTGTAATTACTAATTAATTAAGTGAAAGTCCTAAAGTATCATTCAGACAAGGAAAATCTTTTGTTTAGAAATTCATATTTGCAAGTAGTCTCAAGCAATTTCTTTTACTTCTATGTACAAAAATAGCTTCAAACCCGAATATTTTAATTAGATTTTCAAGTTAAAAAGTCAGTATTACTACATTAATTTTGAGGGCTCCATTTCAACATCAGTCAGTGTTTTTACATCTACCTGGAAAACCAGAAGGAAATGAACATCAAGTAGAAAACAAAATAAATTAAAATTAATTAACACTCCCTCCCCCAACTCTCAAAGTTTTCAAAATTGCAACGTTAAGTTAGGAAACAAGAAACAGAACGGTGGGGAAGGCAGAGTTCATTCCTGATGTCATTCCTTCGGGTCGGGAGGACACTTGGAAATGTCACCTGGCAGATGAGGGCACTGAGCAGCAGCGCAGGAAGCACAGTGCCCCCGTGGATGGGATCAGAGCAGTTCACGCTCCCGCAGCCACGCGGCTCCAGGCAAGCCCCTTTTTGTCCACATCTGGCCTCCAGCGCTCGAGCGGGAGCCGGGAGAGCGCTTTCCAAACCACACTAAACGTCCTCCCCAGGTGGGACCATTCATTCCAGGTCTGAGCCTCTCCCGGTGGTTTTCACGCGGCCCCGAGAGGGCAAAGGAGGAGCCGCGTGACCAGGAGAAGTCATTCACCACATGGGAGCAGAGAGGAAATGTTTTGAAAAGGGGCCCTCCGCCACTCCCAGCATTATCTTGGGAATGACCTACACCTACTCGGCAGCTGGAACACAGAAATGGCGGCTCTGGGGCCAACACCAACTGCACCCAACTCCTGACACTGTACCCACATGGAGCTCACAATCTCTGACTTACTCTACTCCTACACTTCTCCCTCCCCCATCACGCCCGAACTCCGGAACAGGTTTAATAAACCTTAGCTCCAAGACCCACCGCTGATCAATTCTTAATTGCCAATAAACGGGGGAAACAGCAACAAAAGAGGGAAAGTTAAAAAATAAAGAAAAAAAAAGGGAAAAAAATCTGAACTACAACCTACAACACGGCAAGAATGTGACATCTACCGAAGGTCAAAAGAACTGCATTTACAGCACTGTTTACACAGTTATCCCAACTCTCGATGACCCTGGACCTTTAACACAACAGTTTGCTTGTTGTGCTAGACCCGATTCATTTCGGCAGCACAGCAATAAGAGCAGGCATTTAATAGGAAGAAATGTTGGGTATTCACCACGAATCCTAGAGCACCTTCAACTCAGCTATTNACACAGACATTTAAAAGTACACTGGGGCCAGAAATAAAAAAAAAAAAAAAAACAACAAAAAAAAAAACCAACAAAACCACCCTGTGAGAGTCACTGTGCCCCACTCCCAAGCACGCCATGCAAGTGCCCTCTTCTTCCAAGGAATCAGCTGCATCACTCGCAAATCCCACCCAGGAGGGGTGAGCGGCTCCGAAACGCCGCGCTCGCATCACATTTCACACACCAGCGACGGCAGCGAAATCACCTCTCCCCCTCTCGCC
>VZRE01010891.1:8502-52700 GCA_013396775.1 Cephalopterus ornatus
CATTTACAACCATTTTGGAGCTATCCCAAAGGTTAATATTTTGCTTCATGTGAAAGAGCTACTGCACAGAGCACTAGCTCTGGCAAGGGCATACATTATTCCTCAACTGGGCAAAATCCTTCTTTCCACTATTTATATATATATAAATATAATATATTATAATATATAATGATATAACTAATATAATATTTTTATATA
The DNA here is from genome assembly GCA_013396775.1 of Cephalopterus ornatus. Taxonomy (NCBI): domain Eukaryota; kingdom Metazoa; phylum Chordata; class Aves; order Passeriformes; family Cotingidae; genus Cephalopterus; species Cephalopterus ornatus. Next base: position 8,701 of record VZRE01010891.1, read on the forward strand.
TATATATGGAATAAGTGCAACATTAACTATTCCTGTTGAAAAGTCAATGGTAAGTGGAATCAGACTTCAGTGAGCTTCAATAATTACTGATTTTTACCGGATAAAGAAATTGCTATTATATCACTGTGAGAGCAAACTGGTTTAGCTGTGAGTTGGTAATTTAAGGACTAGAGGTAGCAATGAACAAAGCAGCACCACTTCATTCACTCTGTAAAAGGATGCTTCCAAGAAGCCAGCTGCACAGCTGATACACAGACAGAACTCTTACCAAAAGAGTCAGATGTCTCAGAAACCAGAATTTTTATTGGCCAATGGATACCTGTCCAGGCAACACTTTTCTAAATTTTACTAGTTTCTATTTGCATATTTTTCTAATTACTGCATGTATGTAAGGCTAAGCAGGTATGTGAATGTAATGCATAGAATGCCCACAGAATTATTGTGCATTATTAGGCTATTCATGCTTTGAAAGACACTTGTGTTGTATCTTAACATACCAGTTCATTCTGGTTTATAATGTATGCATAGCATAGTAGCAGGCTTCTAATAATCCCTTCCATATTTTTAGTCTTTCTTTTTGTAGGTTTAGAAGTAAAACTATAGATAATTAAAACCTCTGAAGATGAATCCAACTTCAAGAAGCATAATTCTGTTCATACTACTACACAGTAAATCCACAGTAGTGGCATTATACTGGCATAAAGCCACTGTGAATATAAGCAGAACACCATTGTTCACAGCATGAGAATCTGTCCTGGAAATATTAGTTGCAACCTATGTGCAATGTGTCAACAGATATTTAGGTTTATTTTAAAATGCATTTGAAGATATTCTAGTATCCAGAGATACAGTTCGATAATTCCCATGAGAACCATCATGTCAATCGACAGAAATAAATAACCAGTGAAGAAATGTTGCACTATCTGTCCTTACACAACATTTGGCCAGAGATTTCTGTCCATAAAAGTTCATGGATTCAGTTTTCCTGGTGTAAAACATCCATCTGCTGAAAGACAGTATTTCTAACACACATTCTGTAATCAGAAGTGGGAAAAAAACCAAAACAACAACAATAAACAAACCTCTCAGTCCTTTATTTCAGGCAACGTTTTTGTTACTGTTCACTTAAATTAGGATAAAGTAAACAGATTAATTAACCCTTAAGTCCTGCAAGAGATATAAACTAAGAAGTCATCAACTCTATCCAACTCCTTTTATATAACTGAATACTTCAAATAAAGTTTCAAAAATCAAGATCCTGGACAATTCCCAAATTTCTACTTAGTATTGCTTTTTCTATTTAGCACATAAATACATACCAACTTAATCATCTGTTGAAGTTATTTTAACAGTAAAATTCACCACAATCATTTTGCATATTTACACACAGTTATTTTCAAGGAAAATACAGAATGGCAGCACTGTTTCAGTCCCCTTTAGAAGAGGCTGTTAAGTAAATGAACTATCAAAAGACTTACCCTATTCACTTATCTTTACAAACTACATAAACTACACTTGGATTGCTTGCTTCTTTCTTTATAAATTTGATGTTTTCAAAATAAAACAGCAGCAAAGGACTCAATTCAAAAAACATACTTCTGCAAAACACATTATGCCACACAAGCAAATGCTACTTCTATGGCATATTTTAACATATTCTTCTACTATGACAAGATATATGTGACTTGGATTCCTTCAGCTGAATTTTAGCATAGAGAGTTGGTAGATGAATAAGCTTAATTAAAAATACCTATTAATGGTAAAAATCTCTCTGGCATGCATTAGCCATTTTGGATCAACTATGAGGACATCCTCCAGAATAAACCATGGCCATTTCTGGCTTACTCGTCACTGCAGTGTCGTCTCAAATAATCAAGTCACTCTCAGCAAGAACAGGAAACTAAGAACTTTAGCAGCTTAAAGATAGCTAAAATCCAGCTAATAAAATATAAAGTTTATTCTTCTAGGTCTTCACATTTAAAACAAATTCTAATTTTACAACATTAGCTGTGGTATCATTAACACTATCAAAATCCCACTGTGGTACATGGTTTCCTCTCTTTTACACCTGCGTTCTCGGACCAGTGAAAAACGTTCACCAAGTAGCATGCTGGAAATTGAGAGCATCCTAGAGAAATCATGTCTTCACCATGTTTGATGCAACTCTGAAAGTGGAGTATGACGCTGTTGATAGTAGAACATGTTCCAGACTTATGTGTATTTACTTTAGGTAGACATATGGATTATAGATTTTTTAATTTTTGTTTGTTTGTTTTTACCTGCTGAGCATTTGCCCAAGTGATGCAATAAGCAAAGAATCAGTTTAAGCTGAGTGAGTGTACCTCACCCCATGAAATATCAGGACTAGTATTTAATTCAGTCGTAAAGACATGGAAATGAACGTAATACCAGGGCACGGGCCTTAATCTTAATGCTTCATTGTACAATATGTGAGCCAAAAGAAGAAACTACACAGTAATGACAGCACTGAAAAAGCCTTTTAAGGATTTACAAAAGCCTGACAGCGCTTTAAATAGTAATAGCTGAGAACAAAAATTGTAATACAACACATTTGCTTTTATGCCAGCTTCAGTGGAGGAGACAACAACATTGTGACATTTTCAGCAGCTCAATGCCATGAATTCTTACAGGAAAAAACTAAAAATGATATTGAGGCGGCTAAGTAGATAAGCCATTTCCCTTGCTGTTAATTTTTGAGACTGGTTTAGTGCCATTTACTATATATGAACTAATTTCTAATGCAGTTACATCCTGTCTGTACATAGTCCCATTTCCTCTATACTCTTTTTGTGAAGCTTAATCCACTACAGGCCTTGGGAAATGCTTAAAGAACACAGCACAGATTAAATAATATATAGATAATATATAGACTTATATTCCATATGAATATAAAGATGATCGAACAAATAAATCATGTTTTCTTTCTAATTTAGAGGATAGCTACAGTTCTATTTACTGATCTAAAACATCTCAACTGGAAAGTTTTCAGTGTACAGGGGAGAGGCATAAAAGAAAAATAGGACAAGGGATTTGGATCAAAGACAAAAAATTATAAAGTCACCTAAATGTATGAGAGGTTAACTGTTACTCTGTTAGAATAAGTCAGGCTCATATTAAATAAGCAGGGTGTAAGAGAACTTCCACTGTACACAGAATATCCATGAGGTGAACTGTTTTGCTGAACAGTTATAAAGCAGTATTAAAGGATGCCAGGAGCTGAAACCATGGCATGTTTCTGTAATGAGTCTATTTAAGGAAGAACTCCAGAGAAAAAAAAGAGGAGAGGAGCATTAAGGATAGCAGGAGTAAATAAAACCTGATTTTATCAGCTCTGCATCTTCTCCTTCTAAAGATGGGAAAGTCTTGTGACCTGCCCTTTTTCTCCCTACCGCAAACTGAGTTGATAGGGAAAAAATGAAGTATGACCATATTTTTACTGTCTGTAGCCTGAGATATAGGAAGAGAGAATTTAAACATCCATTTTTTTTCCTGCCAGATAACATTAGCACTGCACATTGCTGTTTAAAAGAAGAAGGCAACTATTTGTATCACATGGCTAAAAAGCCAAAGGTTCATACAAGTTCATATTTTCAGATGTATGTAATTATCTGCACAAAACCATGACTTCATTTCTACTCCAGATGTGCAAGGTCCCCTCACTTTTCTTCCACATACACCAGTATGCTTACATGTACAGTGACTGTTCCTACAGCCGCTTCATGTGTAGCTTTGAAGATGTGGAAAAAGATCAAACCATGCTGAACAACAATCACTTACAGTAGTCCCTGCAATTCAGTGAATTAAGTCTACCTTGAGCCTGCCCAAAGAGCATTTAGGTGGCCTTGGTAGAACCTTTAGAGCAACTGAAGCTGCAACCATCTTGAACAGTGATACTCCAAGACACGTAGCTGTCCAACGCCACCTTGATGAATGAGAACTGGACATGACAAGGCCTGTAAGGATCTGAGACCTTGTCCATCCTGCCTCTGGGCTACTGACGTCCTAAACAACATATTATCATCAATTCACTCAACTGTACAATCTATTCTGGAACAAAGCACTAGACGCTACACAGGTATCTTCCATGTCTTGCGAAACACTGCCTAGGTCCATTCATATGCAGTGCAGCAAACTACAGAGTGGCTGAATTGGCAGTCAGTGCCTTCCAGATCAGAACTGAGGCTTCGGAAAACTTCAGAAAAGCAACCTTTTATTACCCTTAGCTGGCAGCAAAGATGGTTACTCAAAGGAAAGATTTACAGAGCACTGGGCATGGCCTCCCTTGAGAAGCAATAAACAAGAAGAAAATGATCCAGAAAAACAGTATTTTACAACTAATATTGAAGACGTTCATTCAGAGAAAAAAAAAGTCCTATAAAAAGCTTCCTCCAAATAGTTAAACTGGGCACGAGCACTGTCTGAACAGTGTCAATTTGCAATTGCTAACATTAAAAAAAATTACACTTACCATCTCCAGGCACTGACATGAAATGAGCATCAACTCGTTTTTCATCCTCTCCATAATCATTCTTTGCCAGTAAGGTATAAGCACCATTATTCAGGTGTGTAGGATTGTCCAGCTGAAGGCAGCCATGGTATTCACTTTGATTGATAACATGTATTTTAGTACAGATGTATTCAGACTCATTCAGTACAGCTCCTTCATAGAACCACTGCAGTGTGGGCTTAGGGTTCCCTTTCACAGTGAACGGAATACACCAGTGGTGGTCCGGAGTTGGAGATTCAATAAACGTGATATTTGGTGCAACTATATTGGAAAAAAAGAATGAAGAACATCAGAATATTCTTAACATGCCCTTCATCCCTTCCCTTCCTCCCTCCAAAGTTATCAGGAAAGTATTTTTCATTTACCAGTGCAAATATATGTTACTAGTAGGAATGGTAATGTATTTGAAGGATGCTTACACAGGAATGGACCTGCTCGGCCTAGGGTACTGTGCTTACAACTGAAATGAAGCTGCTCTTTAAAGAAACAAAGCAAACTAGTTTCAGACAAAGACTGAACATGTGTTAAATCACATAAAGCCTGCAAGGTGTGGGAAGTTCAGTTACTAGATTGCTGAGAAAATCTCTCTCTTGGGAGGGAGACTTTTTAGCTTTATTCTGTTGAAAAAATGGTGCAGAGGAGTGCCGAAGGAAAACAACAGTATTAAAAATATTTAAAAGCTGGCCAAAAGCAGGTAGTAGTGGAAATACACTCAGCTAGGAATCCAAACTTACAGACTTATTTTATTCACAGAATTTAAGCCAGAACAGATTACTTAATTACCTAGATTCTTTTGTGATGGAAAGATGATTTTCTACTATACATACTCTCATCCTTGTTCAAATCTGCTAAATGCCTCAAGTTTACAGACTACTTCTGTTTCTCTCAAGACATTATTCCACCACCTTGCCCGTTATTTCACTGCTGGGAAATTTTCCTCTCTATTTATTCTTAACTACACCCAATTTCACCTAGTTGTATTCCCTTTTATCACTCATAACAATGCCAAGCTCAGAATTTCATTACACTGTTCAAACATTTCTAGTTTATGTTCCTTCCCATAGTTATTACATATCCAATTTCAACCTACAAACCTACATGCACAGTGATTTCTCTAGTTTACTCTGTCATGAGCACATGCTGAGCCAAGTTTGCCATCTACAAAGTGTTCCATTCCCATCTTCAATTAAACAGAGAGTTGCAACTTGTGAAAACACGCTGCCTCATTCATGTAAAATGAATTTAGCCTGGAGCCTAGATCAAAGAAGCCAGTGCCTCTACACTAAATGTCCCTTCCCGCTTCCTTGGCCCTGACAATTAGATGTACTATTCAAAGTTATGACAAATAAATTTATATCTGGCCATAAAAATGTTGAGAGTGTATTATTTTTTGAATAAAGCAGCCGTTGTTTTAGATAGTAAGAACTTAAACATCTGTAGTCTCATAGCATTCTACAAGCTTTTCGATGTGTTTACACTTCTTAATTCCTCAGACAGTGTGTATGGACATGCATATCATTACAAACCTTCCCACACTGATAGTGCCATTCAGTATTTGGGGTTTCAGACCTTTACTTACAGATTGTTTTAAGTGGAAGAGGAAGCAGTTACAAACATATTTTTTAAAGAATACAGAGCTGAAAAAGATAAATGCAACAAAATGCAATGCTGGTTGGGCTACTCCTGAGCATTAACTGCAGTAGACAGCTCACATGCCTTAAGAGTTTTTGTTTCAACAATCTGAGAGTCCAAAAAATACTTATACCCAAAACAGTTCCTGACAATGCAGTTTGGCCTCAGGATCTGTATGAAGGCCTGCATACGTACAGAATACCGTGAGCTCGGCAGAGGCTTGGTCCTCTCCCACAATGTTCTCTGCTACACAGGAAATCCACAGTCCACTATCCATGGATGAAACATTCTTTATAGTTAGTGAGGCAGGGTTCTGATTTGTGTCACTCTGCAAATGATCAGAAAAACATGTATGTGCCAACCATAGCATTAAGAACATAGGAGAGGGAGGGCATTATTGGCAATACCTGAATGACATTTTTCATTTCCCCTTCCTTTTAACTGTATCAGTCCACAATTAATCAAAGCCTTACCTCAGCGTCTTATTCACACAAACCCAAATGACCTACAGAATGAATTGTAACAGTCAGTGGCAGTGAATTCAAAGATCCAAAAGTCCTGCTACAAGCACTGCACTAAACCATGTTTCTGCCCTGTCAGTCTCTGCCTTTTTTTTTAACACTTGATCCTCTCTACATAAGTGTTTTTTCTCTACCCATACCCTTGCTCATAACTCTCCTACTTCATAACCGATTTCTGTGGTCTATCTCTGCCTGTCCTCTTTGAATGTTTTCTTCTTGCCTATATTCTATTCAATCCTTGCTTTAATCACCCTTTTCTCTCTTTCCTTTAAAATTCTGCATGATATCTCTTCCACTGCTGCCTTCAGAGCCCTACTGTACCTTGACAATGATGTGTCTTCTACCTCCTCCTTAACCAAATTTCTCTTGGAAGCTTTCTTTTCTCAAGCAACCTTCCACAAGAAACTAAATACCTTCTACTGTCTATGTTATTGTCCAAGTACTGTTTTATGTGTTTAAGCATAGGTTAATTAAGGTAAGAATGATAATTCTTACAGATCTTGATTCTTACGATTCCTAGAAGGTTCGTTGTCCATCTATAGCCTTAAATGACATACTGAACAAGCAGCTATGCCATACTGATTAAGGAAATATGGGTGAATTACACACACACACACACACACACACACACACACACACACACACAGCAAGCTTATTGTTAATGACTCTAATGTTCTTAAATCAGGCCTTCATACGGTCTCCAAATCATTATTTCCATATTTGAATTTTTCACAAAGATCAAGGCTATTTTGTTAAACAGCATAGGAACCAAACACATTCAGAAAATAAACAATAATTTGGATAATTTTTAAAAACTACTTTTGAGGTAATTTTCTTAGTGTACACACACACACCAGCACTGCACAGAACACAAACAAATAACACACTGCACCTGTAAAACCTTGCAACCTTAAGTGGCAGTCAATAGGAGTTTGTGGGAACAGCTGTTCATATAGTCCTGTGCAACTAGAATTTTGAATCTCGAGATGACAGCACAACTCCACTTGAGTTAAATGTCCCTTTGATTTCAGTGTTACAGGAGGGGAGATGGGTGGAAAAGCAAACATTCCATCACACACTTCTATATGTGCAATTCTCAGAGGTGAGCAGTGCCCAAAGCTGGACTGAAAGCAGAGGAGCTCAACCAAAGGCTCAGGGCTGAAATCTAAGGCAAGAAAAATCTAAGCAACATTAGTCAGACTATATATCAGCATATAAACTCAGTACATACAGCTATGCAGAACTAAATACAAGTTTTAACTTTTGCTAATGTCTCTTTTAAAACAGGAAAGAGAGAGAAAACAGGCAAAAGCAGAATATGAGGTGAAGGAAAGAGGGGCAGAAACTGAGATTTGGAAGTGAGAAAAAAGAAACCAGAAGTGACACTCACAGAAAAGGACAGTTGTGAATGGCAAATGAAGTTTAAAAGGCATTCCCCTGCTACCAAAAAGACTATTGTACTCCATGGCTAAGGCTGTAGCTAACCTGTATTATGAGCCCCTCTAAAATACCATGATGAAGTTATGACAAGACACAATACTTCTGGAAAGCTTGAAGCAAACTGATCTTGGCATTTCAAAGATAGGAGGGTTAAGAAATGAGGTGACCTCACTTTTTGAACAGCATCCCACATTTGTTTTGGCTCCTAACTCAAAAAAAAAAGAAAAGGGAAAAAAAAAGAGAGAGAGAGAGAGAAAAAGAGAACAACTTGGCATAGATTCCCCAAACTGTTTTAATTTCTTGTTCTTGGTGACTACTGACACTTTGCGGAACTTTACAGATTAAAGAAAATTACATTAAAAATACAACTAGAGCTCTGAAGAGCCCTTACCTATGGAGCTGAAAAGAAAGACAGGCCAGTTATATCCTATACAAGCTGGATATAATGACCTTATGAAAGAAAGTACAAAAACCATGAGACCCAAGGGATCCTGTCTCTTCCACACTGCAGGAAGAGTTTTGGAAGTACACATCCCACACCTTGTATAGACCAAGAAGCTTTATGCAGTTGTGTATCATCATGAATGTAGGAATACTAATGCCACAAAATTTTAATAAACAGAGGGTCTTTCCCACTGTGTAAATAATGGCAATTTATGAAGTCAGCAGCTGCATGTTGAAGATCTGCTTATATGCCCCATCTTTGTCAATATTTCCATCAGAAAGAATTTAATCACCCCATCTCCAGTGTACGCACAGTCTACACTGGGGACACAAACTATAAAGATCCCAGAAAACAACATTTCCGCTCCTAGATTATTTCACTGAGGAAACATCTTCATAGTTCATGCAAAAAATAAAAAAACACCTGCCACTCTTTTTAGTAAAATTTTAACTTCAATTTCCAAGGCTTCCTTTTGTAGCAATGTTTGGAAGGAAAATTAAACAAGCCACAAAATATTTACAACCAAATTCCAACACACCAAACTTTTGACATGAAAACATAATAAAATTAGGAACACAACGTTTTTTTCACAGTTAGGATAGACTGGATTTATTTTCTCTAAGCAGGTATCAGTGATAATAAGAAAGTCCTTGTGTTTCAGTATTCTGATTCTCATTACTTTTAAAAATTTATATTACTCTCACTTACAAGGGAACATCAAAAAAACAGAGTGAAAACCAGGGTCTTGAGAAACAAATGTCTGCCATTCTCCAAAAACACTACCACAGTTACCCTTGATTGAAAGCAACTGGAAAACAAATGTAATCCCAACGTTAACTTTCATCTTTTTAATAAAAAGTTAACTAAAGCTGGACATGAAACTTCATTCCGTCATTCAGCAGGTATCACCTATCTCTGAATTGTCACATACTTGAATATAAAACTTACCTCATGGTTTGAAACAAGGTTAGTTACCACCCAGGACACATTTGGGGGTGGTCCTCCAGTAGTATCACAGTACAACGTGATGCTCTTTCCTTCCACCACGGTGATGTTATAATTGCTTAAGTTTGCTGAGGGCAAGTCTATGATAGAAACAACAATTAAAAAAATCCACATGTATTTGTACTTGACAGAAGAGACACCATGCAACTCTAATCAAGCCATATAAATGCAAGCAAAACCACCACTACATCAAATACTTACTGCAGTCAGTATTACTCAGTCAAGCAGTACAAACAGCATCATTAGAAATACGTAACTACAATTTTTAGCTGCTATGTGTTTTCTACACCTCCTCTGCTTCATATCCTAAGAAAACGTTACCGCATGTGGAAATACATTATGCTAGTTAATTACACTGGGAAATATGTCAGGTGTGCAAACAGAACTTATCCTAACTTCAGTTTTTAACTTCAAAATGGAAAGAACCCTTCCCTTACTCTTCAAAACTGGAAATTTTATCTGTCTCTTTGTAACAGATGCAAAGCAATCTCTATGTTCCACTAACTGACATTGTGGTATTCGTGCTGTTCTCCACAAGAATAACAAGAAAATCCGATTAGCTCCCAGTATCACACAGGAGAGACTGCAGCCCTGCTCTCATACAGTGACACAGATCACAGAGAGCAGGGCAAAGCCTAGATCTTAAGTACAAAGTGAGGGAAACAGAGCACTGAACAGATCAAACTAGAGAAGGGAAAGGACATAAGAGAGGGTTAGCAATGCACAGAGCATCTCAGTTGACTTTTCTAATGCCCTCAGGAAAGCGAAAAAGCAATGCTTTCTTGCCTAATAAGATTCGAAGATAGGTACAAGTATACACTAACTGCTCAGGCAATTCTCCCAGTGTAATATGACTCCCATTATAGGCACCATGGATTTCTCCTGTTATGCTCACTTTATAAATCATATGTTGAAGTTTATTGAGACAGAGCTGGAGAATTTGTATGCCTTGATGCAGTAATCTGTTAGCAAAGGTAGCCATCTGCTCTAGCCTGCTGTGAATTCAAATCTCACCGGTGTCTGTCAACTAGGTGAATAGGAAATAAAACTAATCTTAGGGAACATTTGGATATTAATTATGCTAGTTAGGGAACAAGGAGAGAAGTAATGAGATAATTTGCTTCATAAAGTTACACCTTCACACCATCTCTGAAAACCCTTACAGTTACTCCTGCCAGACAAGATTAAAGGTCCCCACTCTTCCCGGTCCTACCACTTAGGATAAGGTCTATATGGTAGATTAGCATTTCACTGTGCAAACCTGCAAAGGTCCTACTAACACATCATTTGAGGTGAAACCACCAATAAAATAAAAACAACTTTGATCCCTTAGAGCTCTCCTTTGATAGCTGTTAAGTTCTGAGACAACTTCTTCCTGTAATGTGTTTTATGCACAGAATAGTTGACTGAAGTTTAATTTCTCTGGTACTGGCTCTGTTTTTCACTCAGAATTAAATCTAGTTCTGTTTATTTGCAAAAGTCTACGCATATCATATTGGTGTTAAGACTCTGATGTAAACAGCTATGTCATGCCTGTATCCTGCCAGAAGGTTATAACATATTAGTTCTTACTATTCTATCTGTTCCTAAAGTTACACTAAAAACCAGTTGCAAGACCTCTGCCTCAAAACAAGTACAAATGGAACAGAATGGAATAGAAGAGAATTAGGAATAGAAATCACATTATTCTGTGTGTTTCCTTCTACTCTCTTTCCCAGTTGAGGTGTGTGGAAAACCTAAGAAATGCCTTGGGATTCATTTTTTCTGGTTACGTGTCTTGAGATAATGAACTTTAACTGCAAAGTCATTTTGCTTTTATTTCCAGTGGCCCCCAGAATGCTCCACAGCAGAATACATGCTCAGAATACACACTAGTTGAGATGTGGCTCTATTTCAGAAAAGCAGACAGTAGCTTAAGACCTCCTATCCAGACACGTGATGCACTGCACTCACCAACAAAGCAATGAGACTAAGCATCAAAACCTGTACTGAAAAATAACTGTATTTAGGAAAAAACCCACATTGGACCTTAACATACACACATGCTCAGTTTGTATGCTCAGTGTAGTGTGAGACCATTTATATGGGTCAGTAGCATTTGGACACTTGTAAAAGATATCCAACCATGCTGTCTTAACTTCTGACTTAATTTGGTTAAATACAGTTGTTTAGACGCTTCTCACTTCTGTTGATACGGATGTACATTTTAAAGGACTTTGCAAACAGCAACTGATACAAGCAATACTACTGTATACTGCCAGCAGAGCAAGTTCAGACTGTAGAGTAAGAGGCCATAAAAGGTAGATATGACATTATCTTTCTACAAGTTTCATCAGACAGAGACTACTCTGTGGCCCAAAGCTCAAAACACAATCTCTCTTTCAAACTTTTATAGCAATAATTCTTATAACTCTGGATATCAGCAATGACGCATTTAGTATTCAATTTCTTTTTCAAGTTTGCTGTATTTTCTGCAGCAATGAGTTTTACAGGTGTAATGTTCAGACTGTATACAACAGCCATTCCCTTTTACCAGCTCAGAAATTTCTCAGTGACTTTCAAATTTATTGAGTACTCTCCTGATCTGGTCAAACAGGGAAAAGAGAGTTTCTGAATGATCTTCTTAAGAGCACCTTGTTTTATTTAGTTTCTCAAATCCCTTTTCTTCCAAAGCTTTTCAATCTCTGCAAAAATGGGAGGATGGAACCTGTTACTGAGAACTTTATAATGTAGAGAGTAACTCAGTTCAATAGATGAAGGTGTACACTAAAATCCATGTTTTTCATTATGCACTGGTATATAACAGCTGTGTTCTTCACCACATACAGAATATCTTTTCTCCTATTCAATTTACTCCCAGGAATAGGCACCTCAGGATTAAAATAAGCAGTCACTTCCCTCATCCCAGCACAACTAGACACAACAGAGACAGGCAGAAGTAACTCATTTGTGCCAGCTGAATTTCTCCAAATATCATCTCATAGTTCAGAAGGAACAAACTCCCCCTTATGTAGGGAAGAGAGGTGTTTACCTTCACAGACCATCATTAGTGCAAAAGGATGACCTGAGGCCATCAGACAGTGGAACTGCCAAGCATTAGTAGGGAATTATATCCTTCCTGTGCACAGCTGGGACTTCAGCAACCACAAAACTAAACACCTTGCATGCAATTTTCAAAGGTTAGTACTATATCGGGCTACACAACTGTCAATGGAAAAACCATAAAATGAATGTGCCTAAATTCCTAGAGAGCTTTCAAAGGCTTCATGCTGCTACTCACTACTTTCTACAGAAAGCTTAAACTGGCCTTACTAGGGCCAGACCGTCACTACATGTCAAAGGAAGGATATGACCTAATGAAGAAATAACTGAATATTAATAAAAGCTGTTGTCTGTAACTCAGCACTTAGCAGCAAGAACACTTGAGCCAGTATACTAAAGCCACTTTTAGAAAGTGATGGTCTTAAGCCTGAATAAGCAAATCCACCATTACACCAAAGATACCGTTTCACCATCTTCAGTTAGAAAAATTTTTACAAAATTAGTACCAGATTGACTTTTTCTGCTTCAACTCTCATCTGTTCAGTTCTAGGATTTGTTCAGTTGCTCAAAAACCTTCAATAATTCTCTCAATATTGTCAATTAGCCTCACTAATACCTAAGAAATTACATGATGAACAAATTAGTACCTGGGAGAATACTGTAAATTCAATATTGCATTCATTTATGACATCCTTTGCATACTAAGTCCCTGACTGTCATCAGTTCGTCAACAAACTCCCAGGAGTCTAGACATGACGCAGTATCACTAAATGGTTTTCAATGTGGCCCATGACATCTCTCTTTCGTTTGGCATGTTTTTGGAGGTCAATCTGTGATAAGAACACATAGTTACCACAAAAAAAATGACAGTTTTTTTCTTGAAACTAGCCAACTGCATCTGATTTTTAATAAGGTCATTTCAATCCTTATCTGAAACCCTTAATCATCTTTTTAATAAATATTATCAGACACAGAATTATTAAAATAATACTGAGGCAGCAACCATCTATCAAAGTGAACCATGTAAAGGCAGACCACCAGAATCACTGATCTATAAAATATCCACCACAATTCTTAAGGTACTGTGGCTCAAATCCTATCCACTTGCCTCACATAAAGTTTCAATACAGTCTAGGGTTCTTGGCTCTCCTGGTTTTGTTTTTTCTCTCTAGGGAGAAAACATACAACTGATTACATCACTACAGTACAGCTTCATAACACCCACTACTTGTACTGTCTGGAGCCTGAAAACAGAATAGTTGACAATGTAATTTGTTATGAACTGTCACATGGATCTTGAAATTTCAGAGGTGTCACTGGCTCAAAACAAGTTGTATCGATGGAAGTAAAACAGTTTTCTTATATCATTCTATTAAAATTCTGCTTTGTTTGAAAATACAGTAATGTTCACAAATTTCATAGGTCTTTTCCTATGGGCTTTTAAGTGTTTAAAAACCACAAAGCAAGAAACTTTTTAATAATTCTAGCTATAAAGATAGAAGATGTTAGATACATGATTCACCTCCTGTGTTTCACTTAAATGCCTGCACCCAACAAACTGTTAGCCAGATTTCAGCCACTGGGTAATTGGGCATGTTTCCACTTAAAATCTGAAAAATGGCAGGGCCAAAAATTATCTGGCTGCATCTTTAAAATACTTTAAACAGGACACCTCAGAATTTTACATGCAAAGTGGGAATTAAAGACACATAAATAATTGTTTCCATTTCCTGCTGTATCACAAGCACAGATTGAAAATGCTCAATATACAGAGACAGTTGCAGAAATCTCACAGAAGTTATTACAAGATGATATCCACAAACGTTTTCAATGAGCATTAAAAACAAATTATCATCTTTCATTTATCTTCTGGAGCCCAAAGATCTCCATCTTCATTTTTTTTTTCTGAAGGTCTAAGATCCCATTCTTCTCCTGCTCTCATTTCACTGCACTAACCAAGAGGCACTACTCTCCATTGCTGCACTAGAACTTTGCCATTATGGACAACAAAACTTGAAATTTCCAATGGATTAAAATGACTAGTGAAGGCATCAATATTAGAGATATAAGGGGAAAAGATGAAAAGGAATCCTGGATTATGACCCTTTTCCTCAGTAGATTTCCATATTCTGCTGACCAAGTGTGAGTGTAAATTAGAAAACCGGTCCCATATCAAAACTTCTTTCAATCATTAGGGGAAGATATAGCCACTGAATAAAGCAATAAGTCACCACTGAATTGACATATGCTTGCCATGTGGCACAGAAATCCTGGTGAGTGTTTTCCACAATGATCAAATGTACCAAATGGTACTTTGCACAAGTCTGACACGGTTAAGTTAGAACAGTCTCAAACGCTCTACAGGTTGGTAGTGAGCACTCTATCTCCAAAGTTGCAGGTTACATTCCTTAACTGAACCTGAGGAAAAGTCGTTCAGACCAAAGTTTAAGACCTTCCCACGCCTTCAGCATTTCCTAATGAGCAGCAGGAAGGCATACACACATTGAACAAACTCATTTCTGACCTCTTCTTGCTAGATGTGGATTGCTGCTTCAGCACACCTTAGAATTCCAACTCTCATTTTCTTACTGCACCAGATCTGATACTCACAACACCTACCTCATTAGTCTATGGAGGAACATATTGCTGTCAGGAGGCAGAATAAGTGATATGGCAGCTCACCGAGCCACACAAATATTTTAAAATACTAAAAGAAATCTTCCTCCAATCATGACACGCCTTATCGTCACATTCAGCTGGGAACCTTCACAGAAAATAATTAAACAAGCACAGTCTCCACCAGAAGATGATGAGTCTAATTTAAAGGATGCCTTCCCACAGCCAATGCACTTTACCATCACTCTGTATTCAACTGAACTTGCCACTAAAAGCAAACATTTTTATATAGAGCCAACGTGTGCCACAGCAAAGACCACAAAACATGCTAACTCATTTTCACAACCAAAGCAACAAACACTACCTCCGCAGAACACCCCCATTCAGGTCTTCAAATGCCATCATGAATGCAGTGAAAACCACCAATAGCTGTGCACCCACTCAAATTCATTTACTGAGCTGAATTCTGCAGTCAACCTGTACAGAAGCTCTGAGGGTTGCTGCTGACATCTCAAACCAGATGTAATGTAACCAGGCTTATATTTCCAAGGTTTACATCAGCTCCTTAACTTTTGCTCAGGACCTTTCTTTTAAGGTCCCTAGCCATGGCCCCAGTTTTAGTAGGAAGGTGCAGGATCTCGCAGCATATGAATTGTTTAATTGACCTTGTCCACAGTATTTATTTAAACACTTTGTCTGCAAGAATTTTGAGACTAAGTGTTTCCACAGAGGCTATCAACCTTGTCAACACTTCCCTTTCTAGCACTATCATGAAGGTACCCAGCCATGTTCACTGAATGGCTAAGGGAATTAAATTACATCTAGAGAAACTGTTCTTACCTGGCACTTAAGCTTCAGTTTATCACCAACAACTTTTAAAAGAAAACCAAAGATATGTAGTGCAGTTGGGCTGAATACGGCAGCCACAAGCTTAGCAGATGAACTGAGAGCTAAACACCCTTTGTAGTGTAAGTTAAAGAGGGCTAAAGTAGCTTATGCAAACCTCTAACAAATGGATTCTTATTCACTAAGTGCATATAAAGCAGTTGCAGTTCCTGTATCATTATCTGTGGAATTTCATGTGTGTCTTAAAAATACTCAAAATAATGCTGACCTGTCTAATGTTGCAACAGGACAAACATGCAATCCTGAAACAGGAATATTTTCAGAGAACAACATAAAAAAGTAGACTTATGGCTTTCACTGTCAATACCAAATATATGGTATACCAAGCATATTACTGAAGGAATGCCTTCATGAAAAGTCTCCACTTTTAAAGAAAAAGAAACTTTCTTTAGACTCCAGAATACAGTAATCTAATCATCAGTCTTCACCCAGATAGACTGTAAGAGCAAAGTAAGAATACCGCCAGACAAGTCAGACAGCTGTTCTACTCAGTGGATTAGTACTCCACACTTAGACAGATGTGTCAAGTCAGGCATAGAGAGTACCTCTGCAAACCTGCACAATATGCTGACTTCAGGGACAATACTTGAGTGACTCAGACATGTTTCTTTCCCTTGGGTAGTGCCTTGCTTCTATTTCTAACATGCTTTGTATTACAAATCTGCTTTATTGAAATCAAAGCAGAACTTAAATCAGAATTACCAAACAAAAATCTGCTATATTTTTTAAGATGAGACATTCAAATACATCACTGAATTATCATCATTCACAATCCCTAATTTACATATCATGTAGATGTTCATGTCTAAACATCTCTATGAAAGCTGATGCTTGATTCACAAACAGATGCTCACAATGAAATTACGTACATGTCTTTGAAAGTAAGATTCCTGTTGCCTTTTCAAACTCCATAAATTATTGGTTATTTTCACTTATAAGCCACAAAACTGTTTTAATTAAGTTTGGAAAATTCTAATTCAACTTGGGAGCAACAGTGAAACCCCAATACTGTTGAAGTCTCATAAAAAATGAAACTTTTTCACACAGCCCATGATCACAGATAAGAATCAAAACTCTTACAGAGAAAATAAGTATAGTTTACCACCAAACGTCACGTATCACATCTAGCTTTTAGCCAAAATAAACAACACAGGCTACAGAGTCCATGAATATTCCAACTAAACACTAAGAACATTTACGTTTTTTTTAAAACTCACTTCATTCTGCCTGTAATGTTCTCCTTCTAACAGTCTTATCTGTGAAATCTGACTGATAATGGAAAAAAACATCAACACCCACTGGATTATGCCTTTGCTTATTGTTTTAGACTGCATTGTACCATGACTGCCTAAGATCTAATGCTTATTTTATTGATTGAGTAATTCTACAAATCTTTTCTGCAGATTCAAAGAAACATATGTGTCAATCCTTCAGTTTGCCTTTTTTCCCCTTTAGAATTTATAACCAACTGCCTTGAGTCTGGTATTACCATTTACTTATTTACCTCTAGGACCAAAAAATCACCAGAAACAGGCTGAAATGAGGCCAGATCCAGTTCAGTACATCTGCAGTCATCTGAACAATCGCCTGTTAAAATTCATGGCTTTCCCCAGCATGCAAGAAATAGGCAATCCATCACCTTAAATTGAAATTCTACATTACAATGACTTCTAAAATTTTGTCAGTCATACACAAGAAGCAGCACTAAGAGAAATACCACAATACTTCATGGGCAAGGGAAGGGTCAGGCAAAGAATGTGAGCATTCATAAAATCCCATAGTTCTCAGACCAGACAACAGTTCCACAGCTGCATAGGCTGCACAGCCAGTCTGAACATACCTTAGCTATATGTACAGCAAATTAGTACACAGAACTAATTTGCGACATTTTTTAGTATATTTTTACTAGCATACATGACCGATGACAAGAGAGAAGGCATCTGAAGAAACAACAGATGATAAACAGGCATCCAAGGCTGGGACAGTAAGCAAAATAGAAAAATTGATTAGGCATCGCATCTGCATAATTTGTCGGATAAGGCAAAATTCCATTACTAGACTGAGTTCCAGAGCAACATGAGGTCTGCACAGGACTGCAGAGATAGCTGTAGAAGCCATGCCTTTCCCCAAAACACCACAAGATAAAAAGATTACTTTCAGTATCACTGGAATCAATAACAGCTGAGTACCTGAATGCCTACCAGAGAGAGCGAGCAACAGATCAAAAACCAGTCCCAAAGACATGGTCCTGCCTCCTTGACACTGAGTGAGCTCTACGGAATCTGGAGAAGATCTCTTGAGTCTTTTGGGTCTTTTGAGTGACCTTACCCCAGGCACACTGACATGCCTTGCTTCCAAGCACTTAACACACTGGTGGAAACTGCCACCAGAGCTTACACAAGCAATAAGAAGAAAAAAGTGTTTATTTATTTAGTTCTCTTTATTGATTTTCTAATGCTATTTATCATGTGGAAACAAAAGAGGACTGACCAGGTGGAGATGTTGTCCATGCTGTACAGACAACCGGCAAATGCTGTGAAAATGGCAAAACTAAACACCATCATTTCTTACACAGAAGGTTCTACTGGGGTAGATGCAACTTGAAAACCTTTGACATAGTAATTATGTGTGAATTTAAAACTTGCAAGAATCTGAAATTTTCATCATATCTAAATACATTTCAAACGCAGTTGAAAAAAATAATTATTGATTGACACTTCTAATATTGCAGCTGGAAAGGATCTTCTAGATAGCGAGCATACCTGAATTTAAACCTCAAGAAATCATGAAGTTGATGGCATCTAAATTGCAATCAGCCTCAGCACATTATTGAACAGTTCCACCATACAAACAGTAAGTACCACAGAAATTTGTTCATTTTCTCATCTATTAGTACAAACTAAAGCTTTATGATCAAGAAACCATAGTAGCCTCTACCTACTTTCAGCAAGAGATTTATTCACAACGCACAGTAGCAAGACATCCTATTACCAAAACATTTATCACACACTGTAGTATATATGTACATGTTATATATATTTTATATAGACATTTATATATAAACTGTAGTATTATGAAGTAATGCATAACACCCGAAGACATAACATGCATGTTTGCTTATTTTCTAACAAAAAACCAAACCTAACAAATTCAACAAGAAGACAAGAGGAAACCATTTAATTAGCAGAGAAAAATTAGAAAACATTTTATTAACAAAATGCAGAGTCCTGCATGCCAAAAACTTCTGTTAACATTAAAGGGAGCTAAAAAGGTCACACAGTTCACAAGAAAAAAAAGTTTATATACGTGAAAATCTGAATTCCTCGTGTGTTCCAGTTCTACCTCTCAGAAAGTTCTGGAAACAAAATAAACCAGCATCATGAGGGGTTTTGTTTTGAAACTAAGTCTTGCCCTTTAAAATACAGAAAAATATCTGCAAAGAAACTGAAAGAGCCATTCATTGGATCTTTCAAATACCTTCCAGAACACATTCCATCAAAATGGTCATTCCTCTTTATCTGGTATTCTCTGCTTGTGTCTAGGAAAAGCCTGTGTTGTTATCTTTATGAAAAACCTATGCCCTGTATTGGTTCATTTTGGAGAAGGTAAATCAAGGGGAAAGAGCATCTACAAGATAAGGGAAAAAAAGTTATGCAATGTGTGGTGATATTTGGACCCTGAAAGCTAACACAAATGATTTATAGGCATGTGCTGACATCCACATAGATCTTCAGAACAATGCATGTTTTCCCTATGCAAATTGCACATACTGCAAATTCTAACCTAAATGTTGTGTATACTCAGCTTTCCTTCTCATTTTCTTTCTCTAGTTGGAAATACCACCTTCCCTTGTCATGACAAGTATTTCAGTCAAGATATGCCCACAGGATGCATGCATGGGTACACACATACGCACCTACACAGCATCCAGAGGTCAGAGACAAGCCTGTTTTGACTGCAGATGGTTAAGAAATCAGGAGGAAGAACTAATGTCTCATAGGTTTAATTCTGGGTATTTAACATCAAAAGTTTTCAAAGGAAAATCCCAACTCCCTGGTAGCTTATAGATGTGCCAGCCAAGAATGTTACGAAAGACTGTGCTGGAGTTCCTGGTTTGCACTAACTGATCTCAGTCCAATAGCAGACCAACCTCTCTACGCCCAGCACACGAGTCTATGCACTCTAGTCTATGCAGCTGGACCATCTCCCATTTTGGGTAAATCAGATCCTAGAGTACACAAGACCTACTCTGCAGCTCACAAGACCCCCTAAACAGGTCATTTTGCTTTTTTTATTAATTGCACCAGACACTAGCACTATTTTTGTCACGAATACACCACCACACCTGGCCCCAGAAGGAAGCTGGACACAAGACTTATAGCATGGTATGTGACCACAAAATGCATCATTGTCTTTAAATGCTGCACTTGTTGGGCCTGCAGTAGGTCCTCTCCATGGCTGTTCTTTGCTGGCAGCTGCTATCAGAGGATGTCATACCCTCCATACAGGCAGTGGAGAAAAGAACCCTCAATGGGCAAAGGTGAAAGGACAAAAGGTATAATTTATCCTGCTGTTCATCTTCACTTACAGCTTTTGCAATCCAAACCAGCCCTCCATGAGGACGCCCTTGCTCCCCTTCCTTCTAGCCTTCCTGCTGCTGGGCACCCCAGCTCCCCACTCCATAAAGGAATTTCCACAGTCCAGCAAATGTGACATCGTGTTAGAAACACACCACCTCTGCCCCCATATAGACAGGAGGAGAAATCTCTTCAACTAGTGGGTGAAACCTTTCCCCCACTATTCCAGGACCATATACAATCAACAACTTTGTATATTAAAAAAAAGGGGATGGCCTTATAGGTTACATCATTTTTTCACTATCTCTAGATCCATACATGATAACTGAAAAAGTGTGCTGCAATATGCCACAGACTTAAGCTTGATATAACTGTTCTGTATAGCCTTTACAAGTGAACTCAGCAGAATTTTATTTGTGTGAAGACCAGGCCTATTGCTAATCAGTCTCAATTAGCAGGCAGTTCTTCTGAAATCTCTTCCTATGGTCCTAGTACTACAGGTCGTATTTTTGAAGGAAAATAAAGACTTCATGAACCACAAATACCTGGAAAAAATTCAAGGAGGTAAAATTTCATGTCTACTGAGTTTGGAAGCTATTTAGTTCAACAAAGGCACATGCATTCTATATACCTCTTGTGTGCTATCTATAATCAGTATTCTGTTTTCCTGCACTAGAACAAAGTACATCCTTAAAGAATCAAGAAAAAAACCCAACCAACTTTACATGAAGTGGTGAAAGGTTTGGAGGGGAAACCACATGAGGAGTGGTTTGGTCTGTTCAGCCTGGAGAAGAGACTGACAGAAGACCTCATCATGGTCTTCAACATCCTCACAAGGGGAAGTGGAGGAGCAAGTACTAATCTCTTCACTCTTGTGACCAGTGACAAGATTAGAGGAAATAGCGTGAAGTTGAGTTAGGGGAGGTTTAGGTTAGACATCAGGAAAAGATTTTTTACCCAGAGGATGGTTGGGTACTGGAACAGGCTCCCCAGACACCCCAGGGAAGAGTCACAGCACCAAGCCTGTCTGAGTTCAAGAAGTGTTGGAACAATGCCCCCAGACAGATGGTATGATTCTTGGGGTGTCCTGTTCAGGGCCAGGAGCTGGACTCAATGATCCTTGTGGGTACCTTCCAACTGAGCATATTCTGTGATTCTATAAAGTTACCAAAATTATTCCAAGTGGAGTGAAAGACCACTGAGTGGTTAATATCTCCACTGAAAACTTTTCCTTTATAGCACTGTTGTCATCCTGAGAGGTACCTTGTAAAAAACCATGTTTGTTTTTCCTGGCTCACAAGAATTTAGCAGTAGTTTTATGTTAAAAGAATATTACCGCAGTTTGGGACCTTCATATCCAGCAAGGCTGTCCTCTTGTTGTTGTCATCTATGCAATATAAATCCTGAGTTTCTGTGTAAAACTTGGTCTCTTGAAATTTCTTGATCCACATGATTTCACAGGAACACTTGAATGGATTGTCCACCAATATCCTATAGCAAAAAAATACTGATTTATTTAGAAGGCAAAATGTGTCATGCATATTGAAAAAAAATGAGGGGCATGGGGACTCCAGGCATTCAGCTGGGTGAAAGCAGAAGTTGAATCCTTTAGTTAAGAAGGTTAAGGTATGCAAGTTGAACCCTCTAGTTATGAAGCATAAGGATTGCAATCTTCGTAAACAGCCCAGTGCAAGCTGTCAGTCAGTAACAGTTTCCATGTAGGTAATTACGCTCTGCATGCACCAAGTACCCAAACTCTGGCAGGTAGGAGAAATCACACAAGGGATTTGACTACTATTTCCAACTCATCAGTGTAAATCAGGACCACCCGCAGAACTGGCGTTTCTGTGAAGGGTCCCCTTTTTTTCATAAGCAGAAATTAGAATGCCTATTTTCTGCACCTGACTTACCTCAATAGTTACCTCAAATAGAGTTTATTGCTGTAAGCTTGAAAATTCTTTACAGAGTCAAACGTTCTTGGATTATATACATGCACTAACAAAGTCTAATCATAAAAAACAATTTTACCTAATGTTCTACTACCCAATGTACTACAACACTTTCAGAAAATCTCAGAGTAAAACCTCAGTAATGTCATGAAGAAATACTAACTGAAATTGTGGCCCTGAAACAGAAATGGATATGCTACACCACACAGAATTTACAGGTTAGCAAACTTAGCAAATTCTAGTTTTAAAACTGAATAAAACTACACAACAATGTGATGCATAATGCACAAGTTAAATAGAAACAGAAACATCCCAATGTCTACATAAATAGTGACCCAGTGTTATTTTTTTTCTTCTAGAGGCATACATGAGATTCAATAAAGTGGGTGAGCGAGTGACTATTTAAGGCATTTCATTACAAGAAGAACATTTTCTTAACAAAGATTCATGGGTATTTTCAATGTACAGAAGCTCAACTTTCTCACAGAATCTATGCTCATAAAAGCTTCCTAAGGACATGAAGTATGCAAATCATGAAAAAAAGCAACTTATCAGAGCCATAAGCTGTTCCCCCAAAAGTCATCTCAAATTCTCTGAGGATTAACAAATGGAGGGCTCATCCTCTAAAGTCTCTGAAGGAACAATTTATAATCACAGAAGTCATCTGCTGGACTTCAACACTACAACAGCATGGACAAAAATGTCTTGTGCAAGACACAGTATGAACATGAAGATTCCTTGGGTAAAAGCCTACAACATCTAGTTTCAAAACTGCAAGATTTACTTCCATCTTCTGTTTCACCCTATAGCTTCCCTGTAAAAGAGGAATTTCTCTTGACCAATGGCTTAGCTGTCTTTTTCTTCCACTCTTTTATTTTGTGCTAAATGCACCAAGGGAGGTAGGCACATCACAGGCAGGATGCTGGAGGCATAATAGCCCTATATAGACACTTGTATGAAAGAAATAATCTGACCTAGCAAAAGCAAATTAGGAGTCTTTAACTTGTATTCTGTAAATTTACAGCTGCAATTTGTTTGTTCTTCCAAAGTGACACCTCCATCTCTTACAACACCTGGTGAAGAGCCTCTACTACAGCCTTTCCTGAACTTTTCATCCCTTTACATTTTGATATACAAGAGTACTAACAGTACAAACATACAGATTTTGAGAAAGTTCCTCAGAAGCTATTTATGGCAACATTCTTATCTCAGATTCATCTACCTGGACTCAAATTCTTCTGTTTCTTATCTTCCACCTATGTATTAACTACTTATCAACAGACTTGTTCAACTATACTGATTTTATCACTGCTATTCCTCCCTTCAGGCTCTGCTTTTATCCCTCCCCTTTCTTTATGTCTGTTTATCTCACTTCATCACAACGTCCGTTGGTGTAACTTCAGTTAATCTACTCCTACACGCCCTTTCCCAAGCCCACAACACTCTTATCTAAGTTTTGTATCCCCTTTTTCTCTCAACTTGTACATTGACTCCATACCTCAAACACTACTCTGTTTAACCTTCGCACCATCCATTTTTCCCACATCTGTCTCACTCCCAGTACCCTTCCCCTGCTTCTTGATGCAGAACCAACAGACCAACACAGGGCATGGAGCAATGGGAGTGCTTTGCAACTACCTAGTCCTCCCATCAGAGTGCTCAGTGACCGCCAAGTCATGAAAGAAAATTCCAGTGAGCCATGTTCCCTTGGCTGTAAAGAAAATAATTACACCAACTTAATTATCAGCAAAACATACCTAAAGGGCACAACCTCTTTTTGTGGCACCAAGATTTGCTCATTTCATTTCTCACGTCCTGAAGTTCACCAGAAAAGAACAAGGATTCCTTCTCTGCTGTTGCCCTTTTGGACAACTTCTGACTCTGCTCTGAGCTCCAGGAAAGCGGTCTCCCTCTCCAGTGCAGCCCAAGCCCTCCCAAAGTTTCTGCAGGCTCTCTGCATATTAGCAGAGAATGCACAAGATGACCAAAATTTTGGAATGTACACCAATAAAAAACATCCAGTTGATGTAACAGAGGATAAAAATGTTAATATTGAAACCATCAATAAATAAATGTTTACTAGTGCTTTCATTACTAAATGATTATATAAAGCACAGTGCAACTCAAAGAATTTGAGAAAATAAAAATGGTCTTCAATAGCCAACAGCATAGCAGCTGTGGGGCCTATATAAGAATATGAGAGAGAATCTTCATTTGAAAATCTGTGCAAGACTGTATTTTCACTAGCTCAAATATTTAATATAAACACTAGCAGTTTTGTGCGAAGTACTCTCACAATGAAATATCTTAAAGCTGAAGCGAAGAGGCTATTTTGACCTCTAATTGATTTAAAATATATACATGACCTTCTTGAAGCTCAGGAATAAAAATATCTCTGTATTTAACTGTCCAGCATCGATGCCTTCTTTGCATCAAAATTTCACTCTAATCCTTGATGGACCTCTACCTTCAACAGAAAAAGCTTCCAAGTCTTGTTCTTCCATTCCAGACAAAAATAAACTGTATTTTAAAAACTGACAACTTACAGATCAGACAAACCCAGATGGCGAAAAGGCTTCTTGGACAAACTTGAGAGGTTGTTTCTGGATAAATTGCTATGAGAAAAAAGAAAGATTACATTAATTAGAATTGTTTCTTCTTACACTGAAAATACAGTTTGTGTCTCTCAAAAAAATAATTAGAACTCAAACTAGTTCTAAAAGTCCTTTGACTTCAGTTGTAAAAAGACAGTGTTTGGTATTCATGGTTTAAAGGGTTTCAAGGGTTTGAATCCAGAATGCATCCGAAGTCAAAAACATTCAGAATCAAACTCAACAGGGATCAATATTTTCACTTTTGGCACTTTGTTCATTGCAGAAAAGCAGCAGATTTAACTCTGTTTCAAAAGTATTTTGTAAAGTCCAGGTGTTAATTACATGCTCAATTTATTCATGTGAAATGGGTGTACTCCTTTTTTTGATGCTGCACCAAACTCTGTACTCACATAAGCCCTCCTCACATGCTAGCACACATCCGTATCAGAGCCTTTTAGTTGTTCTTTTCAAATTGCATGTACAATATGCACCCACATGGAAGATCAAAAGGAAAACTGTAAAATGCATATATTGGGCTTTTTTATGTCAATTAAGCATTTACGGTTTCCAGTGGTAGTTAAGTGAAAGGTCCTCTACTATTACCCAGAGCAAAGAAATGCTGATCTGAACCAGAAATACTCTTCCTCTCACAGGCTTACAAAACTGCTTTCTCTACCCCAAAGCAAAATAATGCTGGTTTTTCTACAGTCTTATCAGTCTACCAATTAAAGATAGCAAGAGCAGTAAACTGCATAACTGCCAGCAGTAAAGTGCAAATCGGAGTTATGAGCCAAAATACCATGAGTTTTATGTGGTATTATAAAGGCGCCATAAAGGCTCCACACTTAAAAGTTGCATTGCATTTAAAACTAGGGATAATTAATTTTTTTTTAACCTGTCTAAAGAACACAGTGTTTACTTCCCAACTTTCAGTCCTTGATCTCTGAGTACAAGATAATTTTCACAGAAATTATGAGTTGGATCCTCTACAAATGTGTATAAGGCAATCTTTAAGAGATTATTTTAAGAGATTTACTACATTTCATCACGGATTCCTTCTGGCAAACAACAGCCTGAAGTTTACAAACTGACTGGTCCTTCTGTGTGAGAACAAAACAAATGAGGTACTACTTCATTAGTCAGATGAACTAGATTGCCTATGGCAGATGCTGGTGGAAATGTCTCATGTACCCTGATTGGATAGATCAACATTAAAATACAATTTGCATATAGAACAGAAGTCGTGTTTAAACAAAAATTGTCACTATGGTTTTTTCCCTAATATGTATATGCTCTGTGTTGGGAGTTTGAATAAAAGAAGTTTGATCCTCCTATCAGCTTGGGCGTTTCCCTCCCATATGGAGGCACATCAAATGCCCTCCCTCCATGGGAAACTCTACACTCACCATGCAAGAGAATCCTTTCAGTTTCAACACTGACAAGCAGCACATGCAGATGGCCCTTTGGTATTCCCAAACAACGTGTACACCTGCATATCTTACCTGCACAGCAACTACCTTTCCATAAAGACAACCAGATATACAGTGGGCTTTACTTATAGACCACTGTTATGAATTTATCACCTTAAAGAATACTTTGACAGTAAATTTAATTTTTTTTTTTTCATAAAATGAGTACTTTATATTGACTACAGAGATGCCTACTGTAGTCTCTTTAATTCCTGTGAAGTGAAAAATCACTGCCAGGCTTCTTTTGAAGATGTTAAGGACTGCACTTCCACTTTCATGAAAAGAGAATAAGAATTAGTTCCCCAATTTAACTACACATAAAAAGATCATGGTGAGCAGCCCAAAGAAGATCCATCTGGGGTTCTAAAGACTTTTTCAATTATGGGGGAAAAAAAAAGTCAAGGGTACAGAGCCTGGCTCCAAAGCTTTACCCACCGACAGGACCCACGTTCACTCAAAAGCATGCCTGTATTGTACATGCAAATATCGTGCTCACTTTAAACTTTCTAGCCCTAACTCAGCAAAAAGCAAAGCTGTGACAATCTGAGGAGAGCAAAAGCAGACCAGGAAGCCGCATAAAAATTCACAGAGTTTGCAACATGGGCATAATTCTACCACCTACAATGCTTCTGGCAAGGGGAAGCAAGAAAGACGGGGGGAGAATAGATCTAAGGAGAACTGGGGGAAAGAGGTGAAGCAAAGGCCATTTTGCTACACTCAGTCTCCCTCCACAGGCAACTGCCTGCTCTGCCTATGAGCCAGCTCTGTGTGCAGCAAGGTACATCTCAAATTGTTTCATTTGGCTGTCTCACCTAAACCTAAACAGTGTAGAGATACAAACTCATCTTAGTACCTAGAGCTGTATATACACTAAATTCACAAATCTACGATTCAGCGACAGAGTTAGATGCAGCCTGGCATGTAACAACAGCTATTTTTTAAAGTTTTTGGAAATCTGCACTTCCTGTAAAATGTGTTTTAATATTTAAAGGCACTGACAATATGCCATGCATACGTATTACACATTTCCATTAAATTACTATTAGCAGCAGATAAGCTTATAAACTACAGCACTACTAAAACGTGACTATTGTCTAAGGTCAATGAAAACACCAGAATTAGATGAGCAAGACTATTAATTACACTTAAGTAGTATCCACTAGGGCATTTATTTTCCTGTTGTTTATGTTATTACTCAAATCTTCCCATCATACATAACGCTAGAAAGATATCTCGGCTACATAAGTTTCACCAAGAAAATAAGATAAGGACAAAGAAAGGCTTAAGAAAATGTGTGTTAATAAGTTTATTTAAAACTAATATTCTTGTATGACTCATAAAATAAATACTAGTTTCATATAATAAGAGCCCTTTAACTACATTAAAAGATTTTTCATAGAAGAAAAAGAAAGCTGTGATAATATCATAGTAAAATTAAACCTTATACAGTTACATCAGTCTTCAGAAAAGTGTTTGGAGGTTTCATTTTCTTTGTGGGATAGTAACAAATTTATTTCAAAATAAAATGTAAGACTTCTCAAAGACCTGTACTCAGAATTTACTCTTGAAAAGGGAAATTATTTCAGCTCTTAATAGTTTTCGCCGTCCCAAACATAATAGGAGCTATACCTCATTCTCAGTGCAGTGAACAGGATTTTTATTGCTGATGACAACAAACCATGATTCACTAGGGGTTTCAGAAACATTTTGGTGCGCACAAATACTTGCCAGAGAAAACAAACAAATGTATTTTGCAGGGATAACAGATGAGCCTCAGTAAAAAATACCTCCATACTTACTGCTTTGTTCTGTGTATCTAGAGCAGCTGTTGCCACTTAATATTTTCCATCTTATTTGGGCTTATCCTGTGTCTGCTAACATTACTAAATCCCCACCAAAGGAAAACACAGTACATTACTGGATAAGCTCATGGTTCACAATGTAAGTATTCTGGATCAAGCATCCATGTACATCAACTGAACAGATGTCAAGTCAGTCTAAATTGTTTCTAACAAGGAGCTTCATGAACTTCAGGTCCAGCAAAGCCTGCTTACCAACAGATAAGCATTCCTCACTTGACTGCATGCTCCATTTGAAGCTCTTCCTATGGCTGAAGTATTTTAAAGGTATCTCATCCAAGTGGGTTCTGTAAAGCCATATCTACACAATGATACTTTTTCCTTAAGCGGTAACTTTAACAGGGTCTCCCTGTTCTGCTTAATGGTCAGATTTCTGACAATGTGTTTAACTGTGCAAGTTTTGGTTAGAAGGAACCACTGGGGCCAGAGACACTTTATAACTGCAAGAAATCCATTTCCTTAAAGCAACGGGCAAAAAAGCCTCTCAAGAGGATCCCATCAATTTTCTCACCTTCTGCAGTGTCTACGTGCCCAGATAGCTGGGAAGGTCTTTCAAATATCTGTCTACCTTGCTCCAAACTAAACTCATTGTTTTTCGCTCTGCACTCATAGTCATGGAGAGAACTGATTGTTTTCCTCATCATAATTACTCTTCTTTTAAAGAAAAGATGATCATAGAAGCCATAGAACCATAGAATAGTTTGGGTTGGAAGAGCAACCTGTGCCAGTGTTTCACCACCCTCATTGCAAAAAACTTCTTCCTTATACCTAATCTAAATCAACCCTCTTTCAGTCTCAAAACATTATTCCTTGTCCTATTGCAATGATGTTCCTTTTCAGTCTTCTCTTTATTGCACTGAACAGACTCAGGCTCTAAGCCTCCTTACATTATTTGCCTTACTAGCTCCTTATAAGCTCTGCTGCTCTTCTCTGTAGTATCTGTACTCATCTTGCAACATGAGTAGATTCAGTGTCCTAATCTATATACAGTATTCTGACAGATTTCTTCCCAGCCACTAAGGTAATGGGAAAAAGAGGTAAAAATGTAACAGAAAATTCCTTTTGATTCCAGACTTGTATTTGCTTTGTTCTATCCCTGAGATTCTGTCCCAGCAGAGTCACTAAGTCTTTCTCTGCAAATGTGCCTCTTAGACAGTACGTTCTTATTGTGTATTTCCACTAGTATTGTATAGTTCCACAGCCAGTGCAAATGGAATTTCATATTTTATAACCATAATTCACTAAGCAATTTTTACACAGGTAAACACACAAATTAACTATAGAAGATTATTCCCTTGTGGTACCAACTGATTACTGTAAAAGTTCTTTATTAACAACTATCTGAAGTAATATTTAAGTCTCACAGGCTCACAAGATCTGGATCACACTTCTCCAGTGACTGCTCCACATTAAGGACAGCACTGTTTAGGCAGAAATGAACATTCACATCCACTTCCTTACATGAATGAATTGCCATTCTTTGGAAAACATATGTCAGAAAGTGATTCCACCTCATAAGAAAAACAATCAACTGTGCTCTCTGTTCAACAGTTCTTCCCTATTACAAAGAAATATCTTACAAACCCAAGGTTTGGCAAAATGTCTTCCCAATCTCATTAGGATAAAAGTACAAAAGTCATACTAAAAAGAGAACTTTGATCAGTTCAGCCTTTGCTAAATCTAAAGCATAAGAAATCTAGAAAAGCACAGTCAAAAAGCTGCACAGGCATCAATTCTGCTTCCTGAAGTTCATGAACTACAAATTTCATTTGGGTGTGAAAGCAACCTCATTCCTATCTTCTGCTTTGGGTGCACTAGTTTAGTGAGCGACCTTTCAAAGTAAATCTTCTGGTCACTCCCAGGACTTCAGGTCACAGTCATGTCACAGTCTCTGGGCATGTGTACTGGTCAAATTATAGTAGATGTCCTTCATGTATGCATCTACTGCACTACAGCTGCTCTTGGGAATGGGTGCAGGGCCAGGAGTTGGACTCAATGACCCCTGTAGTTCTCTTCCAACTCGGCATATACCATGATTTTGTGAAAATATGTTCCGCCCATCAAATCAGACTAGAGCTAGTCAAACCCATGTCACTGAGTGTGATGCACACCGGGGACATCATATGCTCAAGACAGGCATTCTTTGTGCTACACTGTTTACCACAAAAAACACAGCCAAAGTCCGGTGTAATAGACAGCATAATGAAATGCATGATCTCTTTGCCATCCCACATTGTGTTCTTATGATCTGCCAGTTCCTTACGATACATACCTTATTTAAAGTCAATTAATGATAGAAGAGCATTTTAAGTCTGACTTGTTAAAGTATTTTTTTATTAAGGAAATGCTAAGAGACAGAAATAAATTAACAATAAATAAATTAACATGAGTTAATGAGTTTTGACTTAGAAGACAGACACTATTCTTACTCACATGTATTGTAAGTTCACATTTTTCACAAATGCCTGACGGGACACAAATCTTAAGCCTGAATCCACCACAGTCCTGGGAAAATAAATAAAACTGTTATATTTTAAATGAAACATAAATATTACAATGGAAAGCACAATGATAATAATGGTTAAAATAAGAGTTTGGGTGACATTTCAAAAGGGCTCGACTGTAAGATTTACAATTTTCCTCACTAACACAAAAAGTGAGGCCTACACTTTGATAAGGTCTCCATATACTTCTATGAAAGAAAAAAAGGTATCTTTATAAGATAAGTATCCCATACTCACAGATTTTTAAGTCCAACATAGTATCCAACCTCATTGTCATTGATACTTTCTAATCTTTGTTGGTTTGCAATGTAACTGTTGAAAAAGCAAGACAGAAAAAAGTATGTAAGTGCATCCTTCCAGGGCTTTAACTGTTCAGAGATCATGCACTGATGTATGAAAGTCAGTAGTGATTGCTGACCTACTGCAATTAGAAGTAAGTCTTACTCAGACCATATGCAAAGCAAAAGTGGTCCTTAAAATCTTCCCCATCAATTAAATGGTACTTTGTGGGGCAGTGCTGGAAGGGAAAAGTTTAGTTTTACACAGAGGAAATTAAGAAATCAAGTCAACTGAAAGCCAAATAAAGCTGCATTACAGGGTCACTGTTCTCCAAGACACATGCCCCTTTTAACAACCGCAAAGGAACCAACTTCAATGGTAGTAGTAGAATAATCCTCACTTGTTCCCTTGAGGGAGGATCAAACTGCCCTAGTCTTTTTTCCCATGTTGTTAACTTAATCACTTGCTAAACTTATTTTCTTCCTGACACAAAGTAATTTCAGTTCTTTTTACAAGGTGTGGTAATGGGAAAACTGAGGAAAGAGAGGCTGTGATGTTACACAGAGAAGCAGAAAATAAGAGAAGACAAACTGCCATATTAGACCAAAGCACCGAGTCCACTCACATACCATTAGTATCTGCCTGAACCCCAAAAGGATGTTGGTACGCAAGCTGGTCCTTTGTATTATTACCATGTGAGATCTACGGATAACTAGTGACAACCCACAGACCGGAAATTAAAATGTTCACAAATAATGCATCGTTACCTGTTCTGCAGCAAGAAGGAATTTCACAGTGCAAATTATGTAGCCTAGGAAGAAGTCGGTGGAAACTGCAATTCTTTTGACATAATGGGCAGAAAAATATGTCTGATTTATAGGATTCCTTGATAAAGAGTCCACATGTTTCAAAAGAGAAGCCTAGTCCCAGAAAAACTTAAACAGAGATTGACCTGTATTTTCATAAGCATCCTGAACTAACCGAAAATGCAGGTTCTTCTAAAAGGGAGGAGTTGTTCTTTGCTAGAAGAAACCTTTTATTCATTCTAAGTACTTTTTAAAATTTATTTAAAGGGAAACCTGGTGAATTAGAAAGAAGGTGTATTGCTTTCCCAAAGGCAATCCATATACCTTAGCTGGTGTGTTAGAGAAATTCACTGTGTTCCCAAATCCCAACAGAAACTTGAGAATCCCAAAGTCAGGTTGGGCTCCTCTCCAAAGCTGCAATGCTGACCTGGGCTTTGCTCTCGCCATGCACCAGGAAAAGCAAAAAGTTTCCTCTAATGGCATTCATTGTCCCTTGGGAAAAAGAAGGGCAGTAAAAAGACAATGCATGACACTAGATGGAACACATCACTACAGCATCATATGACACTGACTGTTCTTCAGGACTTTTCAGGATAAGATTAACACAGCGTACCCATTAGAAGATAAGAGTCCTTCATATTTTGTGTTTCCTTCCTTGAATTTTTAAGATTAGCTGATCTACTATCTTGGCATTTACTAATCTATTTTGTTTGTTTGTTGTTTGGTGCATAAGTTTACATATTTTGCCAAGCAAAACCAACAAAATCGTACATAAAAATCTACCAGTTCTTTCATCCAAGAATCCTGCAAGTGAATAATCATACTTCCTCTAAACATGCCCTGAAGAATTCATTATTTAATTACATATCACCTTCTCTGTCACTTGGACCTCATAATGCTAAAGTTACGAAAGAGGTATCAAAGATACCTTCCTCATCTTGTCCTCAGTATTCAACCAACAGGAATTCTGTCAAGACCAGACAGAGAAATCACGAAAGAGTGGGAATGTAGGAAAATGGACAGTGAAACACAAAGGGAGAAGAGACTCCAAGAAAATTAGCAGAGAAACCAGTTGTACTAGCTAAAGATTAAGCCATCAAAAAAAAATCTCTGACAAACTACCAAAAATGTAGACCCATCACTTAAACACACATATCACCCATCCAAATCTGACATTGCAATTTTAATCATACAAATACTTAACCAGAAACACCCACTAAAAGAAGCTGCAGAACTTGACATAACTTACAGTGTTGCACAGAAATATGTTAGTGTATTACATCCTGTATTAAGACTCAGTGTAAAACAGCTCAGCTCTGCTGAAGCCCATGAAGCTATCACAATTTACATCGGACAAAGATCTGAGTATGAGCACAAAATCTATATAAAAGATCAGTGTTGGTCCACTAGGGAATAGACCAAAAGGACAATATTTGGGAAGAAGAAGTGGCATGAACTTATGGTACCTTTTTTCCTTCTCTTATTGCATCCTCTAAAAGAAACCAGAGCAGATTCTCTAAGACAAATGATTTACAATTCCAGTTCTTAACTGCGAGATCCAAAAGAAACCACTGATCTTCCACCATATTTTGAGTAGGGACAGGGAAGAATTTTTGTCTAAGTGTAACTTACTCAGTAACTACTCTACAATACACTTGTAAAAACAATCTCATCACAGAATATGACCATAAAGCAAATTTCACGCCGTTGGAAATCCTGGAAGAAAGAGTGGACAGATGTAATTTACCATAAGCAGGTCACGTCCCCTTGTGCTTCCTTACTCACTTAACAAGTCTGCTTTAAGTTAAGCCTCTGCAGCTATGTCACTGCAGTGAGAAAGAAGGGAGTGGAATGATGTAGCTGTACACTGCAAGGAGAAGTTGTTCTTCTGTTTAATTTAGAGGGAGATCTGAAATAAAACCTCTCCCTATCTGAAGTCTATTTTTACCTTCTTCACAACTACTCTACCTTAATGTTACTTATCATCAAACATTAATACTCTAAGAGCTTTGACTTGCAGTGGGCGATGCCAAGAAATGTAATTTGCCTGCCTGCCCTTAAGCATATCCACCCTACTCTTTAACTGAAGATTTTTATTGTAGCACAGAAGAAAAACATACTGACTCACAGCTGGCTGAAGTCACATGGAGAGCTTGGAAGCTCCCACTGCACACCACAGCAGAGTGTAGCACCGCCAAAACCTGGCTGGATAGTACTCAGACAGATCACACATATCAGGTCACAAATACTGACTGCTGTCTCTAAATCAAACCCGCAGCTGCCTACAATACTTATTTGCTTGATTATACTATAGCATTCTGCCTCTCCTTCCATGAGTAATCAGTAAACAATAGTTGTTTTCAGACCTTTAATTTAATCTCCCCATTGTAAACTACTGATTAATTCTAATAAAGGCATTCAGAATCACACACCTACTGACTGCACATTGCAACCTACAGTAACACATTTATCTCAGCACACTTCAGCAGCTATTGAATAATGTCACACATTCACACTTCACCACTGCTACAATATTCTGGAAATGACAGTTTAAAATCCTACTGTAAAAGACCTAACTCCCCCAAGTAAGGCCTCCATTAAGAGAGTTGTCTTCATTTCTGCTCATTACACAAGTGAAACACTATGGATAGATTGTGTACAACACCAGTGAAGCAACCTCTGAACTGCAAAAGCATGAAGAGAAAGCAGGTTCTGATCTTTAAAGCAGTCTGGATTATTTCGTTCCTCACTAAGTTCAAAAAATATTTCATTACAAGTATCAAATCTTTTCCTTAACCTGAAAAAAAACTGTCCAGAAGTATGCCTTCCTAACTAACTCTATTTCCTCCAGCTTAATGTATGTTAAGGCATGTTACTCCATTTGGAGCTATAAGGACATGCTGAAAAAAAACTAGTACACGCTAGTCTTAAGAATATAGATGCAAACAAGTAATACTGTAATGCAGCTCCAAAAGTATTTCTGTTGCCAGAAAACTCCCTTTATGGGAAACATATTTTCTTAACACTCCAAAAAATAAATCAATTATATGTCTAGCTCTGGTTCATACAGCTGGTAAAAAAAGTTTTTAAAAACTTTCACATTCACTGGTGAAATGTTTCTAAACTTTGGGAGAACTTCATACATACTCCGAGTTGTTTTTTTACTAAGCCTTTAGGGGAAAAAGGCAGCATACTTTGGACAGTAGATGAATTACCATTTAATGACAGGTCATGTATGTCCCCAGTCTACAGTACTGTGAGAGCTCTACGCTAACATTGACAAACACTGCGAAGTTTCTTAATGCTGTGTCTTCGTACAAACTACAACTGTCATGCCAAGTTCATCAAAAGGTAAGCTAAAACTTAGGGCCATTTCCAACAGACCTGGCCTGCTTCATGGTTATATGCATTAAGATCATGCGGAATTTGTCAGTTTGACATAACACTTGATGAAACTTGGCATATTGAAACAGATTTCAACTGCAGCCCCTCTGAAACCAAATCTGAAGTAATGCTCAAGTGGTCTCAACTCTTATGATTGGAAAACGAAGCACAGACCTACACAATGTTGCAGATCAGGAATATGAGGTTTCAAACAGATGTAGGTACCAATGATATAATCTCTGCTCAGTCAAGAAATCGTTCTACACAGGACCAAGCTCCCTCTAGGAAGGAAACTCTTAATAGCAAGCAATGAGCAACAACAAGTCCTCTACAGATACATATGCTTACTCCAATCATTTTGTTGTGTTTTGCTTTATCTATCTGGTACCATAAGTGCCAGCTTTCATGAAGACAACCTCTAGAAACAGAACTTCTACTGCTAAAAGAGCATGCCATAACTCAGAAAACAGGTAGAGTGTCAAGTTAGTTAGTCCATGGTGGACTTAACTTATCATTCAGCAATTTTACAAACAGGTGCTCAATTCCTTCCTTGGCTGCCTGGTGTCTACTGACAAATTCTGAGCAAGTGCTCCGGTGGAGCTCGTTTTTTTTTTCTAAACTGTGAATCATTGTATTTTATGAAGAGTGAAAAACTGGTTGCCACTATCACGGGTTCCTTAAGGGTTCTTTCTTCCCATTTAAAGTATTTAATCATGAGTCACGGAAGATTACAGGAGGTAGCTCTCCACGTGCCAGTACAACAGCTCTGGAGGCGATATAATTAACCCTGGGATCTTTCTTTACAGACACAGGCATGCCCATTTTTTGAGCAAATCCTGCACTGCACATAGACCACACTCAAGTAATGAGTTGTTCAAAACAATATGGGATTCAGCATCTCACAGCCAAGGTCAGAGATCACAGTTACCTTCAAGAATTCCCTGTTCTGGATGTGTAGCTGTGTCAACTGCCAGGAGGCAGCGTGCCCCAGACATTCTGTTCCACATCAATATACTATGATTATCCAATTAGTAGCACATAGAAGCCACTGCAAATTGCTTCTCCAAAGCCACCATCCTAAACAGTAAGTGCCAACCCGCCCTCTTAAAGCAGAAGAAAACAGGAATTTAGTGGAATTTGTTTTGGCAGTGAAGGAGCAGATCCATGCTGTTGCTTACTACTACAACTGCCTGGAAAATGGAAAGCCAACAGTTTGCCAGCCAGCTTTAGTTTCCTCTTTACAGCATGAAGGCAAAAATAAAAATAAATTAGTATGTCTAGAATGCAAAGTTTTAGGAAACAGTTACTATATGGCAGGGAAAATGAAACATAAAACATCTTTGGGCTTACGTTTCAGATTTGGCTTCAAGGTGTTTGTTCTATTTTCTTCAAATAGGAGACTACCAAATCAAACAAACTATCGAGACATTTCATGCAGCTCTCCAGATTTAAGATTCATGCCCTTGATGAATTCCAGCTTCAGAATTACTTTCCCCCAAATGCATGCAAGACTTATTTAAGTATCTTCTCCAGAGACCTGTCCTCCTCTTTGAGGTCTGTAAGTTTGTACATTTGATATTGCACCAAGACATCAATTTCTGACATTTCGCCAGAGAACAACTGACAACTACAGTCTAGCTTTTCCTCAGCAAGGACATTTTGGAAATGCTGATATTCCTTTTTGTTGTCAGCTGGCCAAACAACAACCTATTTATTCAGAAAGATGTCTTAATGTCTGACCTTGTACTTATCTAGAAAACATGTTTTCATCCCATGTATGACGTAATGGATGGACTGTCTATGTATGAAGTCTATGGACTGCTAGGAAGAGGCTTAAACTCCAATATAGCCCCTTTATAATATATATGCTAAAAATCACACAATAAATTCACATCCAGAAGGAGAGCAGTGCATGTGGCTTTTCATTATTACTCAACAAAAAGCAGACATAAGGCTAATCTTTATTATTATTATTGGGTTTGTTATTATTGATTTTGTTATTATTTGGCTTGCAAGGAAGAAAGAGCATCTCAAAGGAATAAATAAATACAAACACATGTGACATTTCTTTCTCCTACAGAACCACATAGTCCAGTGACTCTTCAAAAAGTAGTAACGTAAATTCTCTTTTCAGCAGTTGTATACACCTCTCGTAGCTATCACTGTTCTTCACGCAAATGAGAATGGCAAAACATCAGTTCCATAAGAGCACAGCAAGATTCCTCATAACTGCCCTTCATATGCGTCTTTTTAGGTCCTTCAGTGAATCAAAACATTAAAGCTTCTTGGTTAATATCAAACCCTTTGAATTCTCTTTAGGTACCCATGCTCAGGCATGGAAGAGATGTGGTGATAGTTGCACGTCCTTTGGAGCTAGATAGCACTTGTTGACATAAATCAGTATCCCTCACAACAGTTTTTTCCTGTCTCTGGGTTTTGACATGTCCAGTATTCCTTCACTGTTTGACTCAACATAAGAATTTCCTTCTGAACTTTCCCCTGAGGTCAGTCTTCCCCCAGATATATTATTTCCACTGTTAGATATCAATACTTTGCTTTATTCAGTTTGAAATTACTGGCTCTTAGAAAGTCAAATACTCCATTCAATGTGCTCTGATATTCATTGGATCATCGAGACATATGCCTGACATACCTGGTACACTGTCCACTGTCTCATGCACTGCATTCAGTGCACCCCATGACAAATACAGATCAAAAGGTAGGACTTCCAAATGATGGAGAGAAGCTGCAAAACTTATAGCCATCTATCCAAGAGAATCCATCTATATCCTGTTAATACATTAAATTTACTGAACAGTTTGACTCCTGACATCTCAAACAATATTCTCCTTTCCATAAGCAAGTAAAAAGTTTCTTTCTTCTGTTTTTACTTAAGTCTTGAGAGACTACATATGGCCATAATCTCTACCCCTTTTCTATGCAATTATTAAACAGAGAACCCAACTGGTAGATGTTTTTCCATTCTTCAAATTATACCATCTGCTGCCATGGGTCACAACTGATTTCCCAGACTCCTTCCCAAGACCTGTGAAACATCCTGTGTAGCCCTGATCACAGATCTGTGTCCTCTTGAAGACATTCTTGTCTCTTAATGAAAGACACATGAATAAAACTTCACATTATATGTTACCAAAGCATTACAAAAGGGTTATGGGTTGTCCTCTTGACTTTCCATGATACTGACTCCCTTGACATTTACCTCACTCTTCTAGGCCCAGAACAAGTTGCCAGCTTCTGTCTGTCCAAGCAAATCTTATACTTAAACAATGCATCTTTCAGAAAGCATTTCAACTGATATTGCTTTTTTACTAAATCCTTTCAGAGGCATTCTTCACTGTTCCACATTCATGTGCTCTTCATAGTTACCTATTTAACCTTCTTTTAGTGCATTTATTTACATTACTGCATAGGCCACTTCTTATTTTATTTAGCCAATCTTTTGAATTTATAGCTTCTTCCATTAGCATTATTTCACTTGAGGAATCCCATTCTTCATTTAAAGTAAGCAGCTTCTTACTTTTACTGCATACATTAGCATAATGATGTGTTTATTACACTTTCTGCACATTCGTCAGTATCCAGAGTATATCTAATACTTCTGCTGAATGCCGCATTGCTGCTACTGTTTCCATAACTTTCCATGTTCCTGCACTAGGCCAGTTTGATTCGGGGAGAATTCTCTGTTGCAATGGTACACACAGACAAGCATCCTGTGTCTGTCTTTCAGTTTTCTTCTTGTATTTCTGTTTGTTCTGCTATGTGACATATACACATTACCCCTTCCAGAATGTGATCAACTTTTACTTAAAAACGTGCTCATGGATGTATTTACTGTTATACTTTAGGAAAACATAATCTTTTGTAAGTATTAATTTTCCATTTTAATATAACGTCAAAGTCTTAGGTCACCTTTTCTATCATTTTACCTTCAAACAAAACTCTTATCCTGCATGTACCTATTTCAAAAGGTGACATTTTGCAACAGTACTCTTCAAACTTCACTCTTTCTGCAAAGCTGCCTTCTCTTCACCACCACTACTTTTACAGCATTCTTCATTTACCTTTACAGCTTTTGTCCTTGTTATTTCTTACAAGTAGAGTAGTATTCCTCTCATCCACCAGCATATTTTTGCCTATAGTTCTCATGACCACACCACACTGATGTGTACACCTTTCAGCACTCCTCCTTCCTACACACCTTTTGCAGCATTGCCCCTGTCCTAGGACATACATGGTGAAGGCAAAGTGTTCACCTGCAAATATAAGACTGAGTAGACATTTTGATGACACTTCCAACTATTAGGACACTCAGCTCCTAAACCTTTCATTTCAGAAAGCACGAAAAGAAAGAAGAGCAAAACTGTTACGAGTTAAACTGTTCATTAAAAGTCATAAGAACATGCAGAAGTGCTCTACAACAGAAAAAAACTATGCATGCTACAAGACTACGTAAACAGAAGGAACAACTGCCCTTTCTCTATGCAGAGAGGTATTTCATGAACAGTTGGGAGAAATGTTCAGAGCAGGGAAGATAGACAGTCTTTCTTCCACCCACACCCACCTCCAGGACAAGCGGCATCTATTTATGCAGCTTTGCCACCTAGGTTCACATCCCTCAAACAACATAGGCTTAAGGCAACATGACAGTCATTGCACACAAACATGATCCAGGATTTTTCTGTTTAGGTGCCTTGATGTCACATGGATTTGCACCAATCAAAAATATTTGTAAACTTATTGTAATTTTCTCTATATTTATAAATACCACATAACAGTCTTAAAAAGATGCTTACTTACCACCACTCTAAACTTAACACACATCAGCACAGGCTTAAGTACACTGCATAGTTAGACCCATGAACTCAACAAAACTGCTCCCAGCTGGAGAGTACAGTATATATGTTTACCAGGTAAGGATCACAGTATGCACAATGTATTCCAAAACCTGTTTCTAAAAATTAAAAGAGGTAAGACTGGAGCAGAGAATAGGAGATGAATATGCAGTAGACTATTCACCCATTTAGTGGGTGGAGAAAAGAAAAAAAAGAAATTTCAGCTTCCTGAACTAGACCCATATTCATCAGATAGATTCAGCTGTGGGGGATGGAGGGGGGTGAAGAAAAAACCAAAAAGAGGGACATATCTGTGTAAGGTTGAAGACCATACAGTTGAAGGAAATTCTGTAAATAATGCTCCAGCTGTAAATAATGTCCAGGGATTCCACGTTCAATTCCTTCTGCTTCTTAAGGGAATGTGATGCCAGTTTCTCAGAAAATATAATACTGATAAAGCAACTTTAAAGAGGGCAATCTCAATCTTACCAATCTGTTTGTGCTGTTCTAATTTTTACTGTATTTGAACACACAGTGGAGGAGGAGCAGGATGCAGCTGTCTCACTACGCAAATAAGCATCATGGTCTTTTAGCTAAACAGACTGTCCTGCTACCGGACCCAAAAACATATTTGAATACTCTATACCAAAGAAGGCAACTCAGATGGGAATAACCAAGGCAAGCCCACATCCGTATACCACACAGAACCAGCAGTTAAGATGCTGACATGCAAGATCTTGGTTCAGACTCATGCTCTGCTTCTAGCAGAGCAGCCCTTCACATGAAATCGTTCATTCAGCATGCTGAAATAGTTCACCTGGAACCACAAAAATCAGCTTACTATGAAGTATGATGCTGCTCGCTAAAAGCAAGGTCTTGCTTTTGCCCCTCACTCCAGTGAACTAAGTCCCCAATATTTTCTTACAGTCAGTGGAGAGGAAAAGGGATGACTCCATTGGATAATCTGCAGTAGCAATGCAATTTAGCCTCCTGAATCACTTCCTGGAAGAAGTGAGTTCTACATTGCTGGCAGGAGAACAGCCAGCTGAGTTAAGTGCCTTCACTACACTGTTCATAGGGAGTTGCTAAATTTTAAATGCCAAGGCCTGGGACAGCCCCAGACACAATTAAGAAGTCTGGCACATGACACCCGCAGCACATGCTGTGAAAAGTCTCCCAGTCCCTACCCAGTAAGACTGACATGCCCAGTACGGGCACAGGATTTATCTACATACGCTTGCTATGCCGACTGGCATTCAGAAAAGCAGGCAGTTTTTGCAAAAGAATGGGAAAAGTCACATCCTATACACTCTTCATATGGAGTACAGCATCTGACTGTGCAATGTGGGGCAATGTGCTTCACAAGACACATGAAAATGCTGAACAAAGCCTGACTTAGTTTTACATGTATGGTTAGGAAATTGAGAAGGTAAAACTAATTTCATTTAAATCTAAAACCACTGGCTCAAGTGTCAAACCAAGAGGAAAAGTAGGAAGCTTTCCCAGCCCCAACTACAACTCTGTGGACAGACTCTTCCAAAAGGACCTCCAAAGTTTCACCATTTCACTGCTTTTTCTGTTTCAGCAACAGTCTAGAAACAGACTAACTTTGATCAAGGCATTGCATTTCTTTTATTTCTACATCACACAACTGTATACTATGAACCATATATCCTCTATGGATCCATAGTAGTACCTGCAAGTGCAACTGTTTTGCACATGGAGGTACAAGTTCATTTCAATCCAAAATTATCTAAAACTTTGTAAAAGGCTCCACCACCAAAATAATCTGAGCTTCCTTGTGCCTCAATGCATTTCATCTTCATACAGTATGAAAACACTTATAACGCAAAAAGAGCTGCAAGTCAAAACCACACCAAGTAATGGATCAACAGGCCCCATCTCTTCCTAATTTAGGCAGGAAAATGCTTGAATCAAGGTTCTTTTCATTCTCCACATATATAATCTAAACTACGCTGGTGAAACACTTATTCCATCCATTATTGTTGCTGATTTTAAGAGGGCCAGAATCTCAGACTCACATTCCCTCTGAAATAAAGGGCATCTAATTACCTTGCTAGATCAGGCCTTAGCAAAAGTAAAGTTCAAGTTACACCATTCAGAGATTATGATCTCTTAAAGTGCCTCTGAAAATGCCTTGGCCACTTTTGGCCTGCTTTCTTCCATTTTAATCTTACTTCTGAAAAAGAAAATCTCATTGCTTCAGGCCTTGTCTAAGAACAAAAGAATACTGACCTAAAATCTGATCCCCAAGAATGTATCCTAACAATGATAACACAACTCAGGAACGTATAGCTGAACTGGTATTAAATATATTTAAGTTTCAGCTATAATCTCTGTCGATGATCAACACTCAATGCAGGTAATTTTCTTACATGAAAATTTAAAAAAATAAATGCAAGTTCACAACAGAATTTCCATGGCATGGCTCCATTCCTGTAAATCCACTACAATTATGCAAAGTGACCATGAGATTGTGGAGTTCAGCCCCTTATATGGCGGCAAGTGAGATCACAACCCCGGACTTTAGCCTCTTCAAGGACCTTCTTGGAAGAATCCAATGTGAATGAGCCCTGCAGTGATGAGGGGTCCAAGAGAGCTCGTCAATCAATATGCAAGCATCTCCTCATCCAGGCTCAAGATCAGTGCATCCTGATGAGCAAGAAGTGAAGCAAAGAGGGCCAGACACGTGCATGGATGAATAAGAAACTCCTGTCAAAAGCGAAGCACAAACAGGAGATACAGAGGAGGTGAAAGCAGGAAGAGGCCACTGGGGAAGAATATAGGGATGTTGTCAAGGTAAGCACAAATGAGATGAGGAAGACCAAGATCCATCTGCACTTACTTCTGGCCAAGCATATCAAGGACAGTAAGAAAGGTATCTTCAAAATGGGCAAGAAAGA
Source organism: Cephalopterus ornatus (assembly GCA_013396775.1). NCBI lineage: Eukaryota > Metazoa > Chordata > Aves > Passeriformes > Cotingidae > Cephalopterus > Cephalopterus ornatus. Next base: position 52,034 of record VZRE01010891.1, read on the forward strand.
GGACTCAGACCTACCAGCCAGTCAGCTTCACCTTGATCACTGGAAAGATGATGGAGTGCCTTATTCTGGAGGCCATCTGAATGTACATGGATGACTAGAAGGGGATCGGGAGTAGTCAGCATTGATTACTAAAGGCAAATCATGCTAGATCTACCATGATGGGACAGCTACCTGCATGGACGAGGGAAAGCAGTGGATATTGCCTACCTCGACTTCAGCAAGGCTTTAGACACTGTCTCATGTGATATACTCATAGGCATGCCCAGGAAGTGTGGACTATGAGAGTGGAGAGTAAGGTGGATTGAAAACTGGATAAACAGCAGAACCTAGAGTGTCATAATCTGTGTCACAGGGTCTAGTTGAAAGCCTGTCACTGGTGGTGTCCCCAAGGTTCAATACTGGGCCCACAGTTGTTTAACTTAATTCATCAGTGACTTGGATGAAGGGGCAGATGCCTCCTCAGCAAGGTCACTGATGACACAAAGCTGGAAGGAGTGGCCGATACCCCAGAGGGCTGTGCAGCCCTTCAGAAGGACCTCAACAGGTTGGAGAGACGGGCAGGGAGGAACTGACTGAAGTTCAACAAAGGTAAATGCAGGGTCCTGTACCTGCAGAGGAATAATCTCAGACAGCAGCATAGGCTGGGGACTGACCTGCTGGAAAGCAG
>VZRE01010894.1:0-27744 GCA_013396775.1 Cephalopterus ornatus
TCATCATCCCCATATTATCATTGGCGAATTGGAGTTCAGGTGAGTCCAGCAGTTTAATTATTTGGGAAGTATCATCTCCTCGGACGGTAAGATTGACAAAGAGGTAGACAACAGGTTTGCAAAGGCATACAGATCTTTCGGAAAACTCCATAAAAAAGTTTGGTGTAATAAACACCTGAAGAAAAGTACAAAGATTAGTGTTTACAGAGCCATTGTNTACAAAGATTAGTGTTTACAGAGCCATTGTGCTATCTACTCTTTTAAATGTGTCTGAATCATGGATCATTTACCACCACCACTTGCGACTCTTAGAATGTTTCCATCAGTGCTGCCTCCATACAATCCTATGCATTCACTGGACTGATTATGTGACTAATGTGTCTGTTTTGAACAGGCAGCGGTTACGAGTATTGAGGCCATGTTGCTGAGAACACAGCTGCATTGGGCAGGGCAGGTCTCCAAAATGGAGGATTCCTGCCTCCCTAAGATTGTGCTCTATGGCAAACTTGCCACTGGCTGTCACAAGAGACGAGCCCCGAAGAGGAGATACAAGGACTCCCTGAAACAACATCTCAGCCTTGGCCATACTGATCATAATCATTGGTCCATTCTGGCCTCCATCCAGGAGACATGGAGACATACTATTTATAATGCTGCTGCTTCTTTTGAGAACGCAGGCAGAATCATTCTTAAGGAGAAAAGACACTGTAGAAAGAACCATGTCTGGTCATTACCACCTAGGGAGACTTTCCACTGTGCCTTTTGCAACCAAATTTGTCTATCTCGCGTTGGCCTTTTATAGCCATCTGCGTGTTTGCAGTAAGCGTGGGTAGAGTCCTTCTCAAATCTTTGTTTGCAAAGCCTAACCATGATGATGATGATTCCTCTCTTATACATAAATGTTTTACAAGACAGAAGCACGTGACTTGTTATTTCTTTTTGTTCTAGTAGGAGAATGTCCTAGGTATGGCATTAACTGGAAGAAGAATTATCCTACAGCTTCTTTTTGTCTGTGGTAGTCCCCAGGCTGTAGTGAGTACCCAACAGTCAAATCTTTCATAGTAAATGCTACTTTCAGTAGTCTTGAGCCCTAACAGTATTTTTCAGTAAACTAAGGTAAGTAATCTCAGTTTCCAAATTCATTCCTGAGGGATTCTTCCTTGTGACATTCCAGAGGGGTAAATCTTGGAAGTTGTCTGTCTCCTCTGGAAGTTATGAACAAGTATATTTAAGGTGTTGGTGGGACACTGAAAAAACCTCATAGAGAGTCTGGATTAAACACATCTAGGAGTAAGCAAATCCATACAAATATATGTTGATTAGTGTGTCTGTCTCCTTTCTTTCCACTTCTGTTCATAGCTACTCTTCTGTGAATGCACTTTGGGATCACTCTGAACCAAAGACTGTGACCCTCAAAATCTTTGCCATACCATTCGTCTGCTGGGCTGATGTTGAACAAGTAATTTCATTATGTCTTAGTCTGTAAAACAAAGATGACAATTCTGTCTTTCCACATACAATGTTTTGGGTCAAGAGAGAAAAACTGATAAGATAAGAGATGCTGGCGTTGCTCTTATGCTTCTGATAAGGTCACATGTTCCTTTAATTACACAGATGAACTTGTTCTTTAAAGTGTTCTACTTAATCTGCTCTGGTCAGATGTTAGACTTTACAATGTTACAGGTCCTTCTCATCTAATGTGCCTCAAGATGTCTGAGAGAGCTTTGGAATTTGGTGGCACAGTGATAAAGTTGGTGGTGAGAGCTGGACAAGTGCTGCTCCTGTAATCCTGTATGAGGTTTTTGAAAGTAACCACATTTCAAGCTCTATAAAAATGCAGAATCAAAGCCAGCGGAACCAGGCTCTCAGCAGGTATAGATGTTTGTAATTCTACTTAAAGCAAGCTGTCCCACAGTCTCTTTAGGTGGTTTATTGAATGAACAAGATATATAGATGAATATAGGGAGCATTATGCTTCCTCTTTCCAGTAATATCAAACTTATATTTCTTATTGTATCCTTTACTGAAATACTAGTGCTTTTGAAATGTACGTGTTATGATCCTGAGAAAGTCTGAAAGACTAGCTGTGTCTGCATAGGCAACCCCTACTTGCATTCCTTTTAATTTCTTATTCTAACATTGATTTATATTAATGAATCATTAATTTATGCTGTGGCACAAACCAGTAGCAACTGCAGAAGAGTTATTATAAGAAAAATACCTCTCTGTATATTCTTACTTGTGTCTGTTGGTGGCAAATCTGATTGAAATTTGCATGTGTGGCACCTGCTCACCCCTAGTATCTGTTGCAGTAAAAATATATCCATTTGGTGTTCAGCAACTGCATTTCACGAAACGTGGACATTTTTACTTTATTGATACAGGCTATTAATCATTAACAAGGAAGTCTGAGAAAAGCATTAGGCAATAGTTGCAAGAGATTTTGATTTGCCTTTGAGTGCTATTTGGCTAAACATGACATTGATATCTTAAGGCTTTTTGGGAAAAGCTTGTGTCTTCTTGTCACTGTCTTAACTTCTTTTTTCTTGTGCTATTTTTACCTCTTTGCTCCAATTTAATGCCATCCTGCTGCCTCACCTAATGACACAAGCTAATGACATTGCAAAAGAACTTTCTTATCTAATTTACATCAAGCAGCATTAGGATTCTAGTTAAAATATCTTAATGGTTGTGGAGAATGAAGTCTCTGAGCGATCCTCACTGGGATTGAGTAATCAAACGTAATTATTAATTAGTGTAGGGCTGCTATTGTATCATAAATGTTTGTGTGTATAATTTCAAAGTGCATTGCACATAATCAAATGTTCAGGATTATTTCCATTTCAATTAGTTTTCTTCTTCTTTAACATACAGATAAGAGAGACAGGAAGATCTTTAAAAAAGAACAGGAGGCTGCTGATAGAGTTATTTTCTGTGAACTGGATGCAGGGGGAAGTCTATAGAAATAATTAGACATGTTATTATTGTAATGAATAAATCAATATCTGCAGTAACCTCTGCTCTTCTCAATATATTTTTCAAATTTCAAAGATTATACAGGCAAGGGCAGACAATATCTAAGAATTCATTCATGATGCAAGTCTATTGATTATGTGGGTTAGGAACAAATTTGACCAAAACTGTAGCTGCACTGGAGGATAGGGGGCAATGTTAGATTAGATACGATGATTTTTCAGAAAGATGACCTCATCAGAAGCAAGTTTATTTACTTCATCAGGAAGTATTAACCTCTTTACTCCTCGTTTTCAATAAGTTTTAGGGTATGCTATGTATGATGGTTCTGAGGAATACATTAACTTTTACAATCCTTACAAACAAACAAATGAAAGAGTAAGAAGAGAAATACACTGAATAGGTAATAAGCCAATACTGTATTACCTTTCATTGTCTTCTGGGGAGTTTGGCCCTGTTAAAAACTCTACAGTAATAATTTCCAAGTTGTAAAGAAGCCAGATTTCCTCCCCTGGCTTCTAACAGTAGACAACTGGAATCTCTCTATCAGCTGTTGACCAATTAGTTAAAGCAAAAAGTGAAGCAGTTTTTCATGATGATCTATTTAATGCCAAGTAGCTTTTTTTTCAAACTCATCTTGTTATGGATATTTGGAAAGCATTAGCTTTTGGTTTCTGGTGGGGCCCAAACACTTGTGTAGAGACAAAAACACTTGATTGATTTAACTGCAATATAAATTGGAAAAGAAACGTCTTTTTATATGTGAAATTTTTGTACTTGGTTGGATATTTAGTCATTTAATTATTTTATTTTTGGAATGGAGTGAATGTCCCATAGTTTGTAAAAAACCCCCATATTTCAGTGTAATTACTAATTTTGTGCTTATAAAGTTATGTCAGCTAACATGGAAGCAAATAGAAAATACCCTGATAAGAGTGATTTGGAAGCAAAGAATGGGTGTAGAGCCTTGTGGTGCTGGTAAGAGAAGTGTGAAGGAGATCTGGGGCGAGGGACTGAAGTATATGGGCCTTGGCCCACTACAGTAAGCAGGAGACATTGGATTTGGCTTAAAAATAATTTTTTAAAATGTATTTATCATAAGATATTCTAATCACAAGTTCAGTTAAGAGATTAAGAAGTTAAGAAAATTACTTTGCTCACGCTTCACTGAATCTGATACTGAACCTATGGTTTGTTGTTATGTTCACGTCGATGAGAATTATATCAAAATTGATAACCCTTATCATCATTATGTGACTCAGGAAGAATAGAAATATGTTTTTATGTGTAAGCAAATAATGACTACACAAATATTCCTGTCTTAGGATTGTGAGGGGAAAGAAAGGAAAGATGTTCTAGGGTAGTTATTTTAAACATTTTAAGAACCACTGCTACTAAAACCATTAACACACATCATAGAATCATAACATCATTAAAGTTTGTAAAAGACCTCTTGTATCACCAGATCCAACAATTAACCCAGCACCTCTGTGTTCATCACCAAACCATGTGCCCCTGTATCACATCCACACTTTTTAAACACTTCCAGAGGTAAGTTCACCACTTCTCTGGGCAGCCTGGTTCAATGCCTGACCACACTTCAAGTGAATAATCTTTTCCTAACATCTAATCTAAACATTGCCTGGTAATAAACTGAAAGAAGAGGTATACACCTTGATACAATCTCATAATTGGGCTTTGACTCTGCTAGTTTTCTCCCTGTATAGCTCATGAGATCCTTGTAGTCCTCCTGAGTGGCTTGCCCCTTCTTTCAAATATAATACACTCTCTTTCTTTCCCTGAGTTCCAATCAAAGTTCTCTGTTCAACCAGGCTAGTCTTCTTCCTCAGCAGTTTGTCTTTAGGCACATGGGGAAGGCCTATTCCTGTACCTTTAACCTTTCCTTCTTGAGGCATGTCCAGCCTTCCTGGACTCCTTTGCCTTACCAGACTGCCTCCCAAGAGACTCTCAGACAACGTCCTGGCCAGGCAAATGTCTACCCTCCAAAAGTCCCTGGTGTCAGTTATGCTTTTTCCCCTGCTCACTTTTCTGAGAACAGAAAATTCACCAGCTGTGTCAAGAAATTGTCTTACACACACCCCAGGAATCCTGTGGACTGTTTCCTCTCTGCTGTGTTGTATTTCCAGCAGACATCTGGTAAGCTGAAGTCCTTTCCCCATAATAACAAAGGCTTGCATTTATGAGACTTGTCTCAGCTGTTTACGGAATATTTCATCTGCCTCTTTGTCACGGTTGGATCGTCTATAACAGATTCCCTCCAGGATATCTGCCCTGTTGGCTTTCCCACTGATTGTTACCAGTAAACACTCAACCCTTTCATCACCACCATCAAGCTCCAGATAATCAAGATACTCACTAACTACAGGTCTACTCCACCAGCTCCCATTCCTTCCCAATCCTTTCTGAAAATTTTAGAGCCATCCATTGTGGCAATTCAGCTGTTCATGCAATCCCACCACATCTCTATGATGGCAATTATGTATAGCTTTTCGGCTGCACTGTGGCTCCTAGTTCCTCCTGTTTGCTGCCCATGTTGTGTGCACTGGTGTAGATGCACTTCAGTTGGGTTATCAATCCTGCTGCTTTTTTCGGTGGAGAAGCTCTAATTCCTGTGTGACCATTCTCTGGTGCATCTGTGGTTTCTAATACAACCCTTGCATCCTTGCTGCCACACAGATCTCCATTGCCTACATCTACTGAGATAGCAGACTGAAATACCTTGCTTGCACATGGTCCCTCAAACAGTGGCCTCCCTCAAACAGGCTTATCTCTAGTGATTCTGATTTTATCCTCTTCCCCTTTCAAATCTAGTTTAAAGCTGTCTCATTGAGACCTGTGAACTCCTGAGTAAAGATCCTTTTTCCTCTTTGAGATAGATACCCCACCTGTTGCCAGTAGGCTCAGTGTCATATGAACTCACTCATGATCATCATTTGCTCAATCTTCTCTTCTTTTATAGGAATATTTTTGTATACTAATTAAGTGATGAAGAAAAAAATTTAGTGAAGAATTTCAAATGTCTTGGCTTTCACGTCTCATCTGTTAGAAAATGTGAGATTTACAACATATTTAATTTGGAGAACAAGGTCTGATATGCATGCCTATACATCAGTTTCTATTCATTTACCTTGTTCATCCAGTTCTACTTAGTTTTGTTATAGAATTTTATACCAGATGATCCAGCTCTGATGTTAAAAATACACAAAAAAAGATTGTCACATCCAATGTTCCCTGAGAGATTTATTCCTGTTCTGCACTCCAAACTAAAATTCCGGATGGTGGTTCAACATAATCTTTTATCAGTACTGCTAAGCATGAGCTATTTTCTGTCACCTCCTGATGGCCCCTTAGTCTACTTATTTAATCTTATAGCAGCTTAACAGAGTTTTGGTTTGGGCAACTTCTAGCAAAGATCAGAGAGAAAAATGATAGCCTAATGCACTAAAATTTACCTCATCCATTGGCAAGATTGCAGCAGGTAAAGTGAATATAGAGCAGCAAAAAATAGGGCAACCATGTCTCAAAAGACTATGCCAGATAAATATGAATATCAAGAGTTTATTATACATACAGAAAGAAATTTTTAAATTATTAAAACCAAGTCCAAATTGTGAAGTGTTTTCTATTCTGAAAAGTAACTATTATAAAATTTGACAGATGTATGGATTTTAATGGAATTAAATAACACTAGTAAATCAATTTTTTAATTATTTTTATATTTTGGGGTGTAAAGAACTCTCAAAATCATATTATTGTACATTATTCATATAACAGTTATTAATGTTTTCTCTGAAAAGCACAATAACAGAGCACTGATGCTGCAATCAGCCAGTATGAGGGTTTTCTCATGTTAAAACCATGTTAAAAGCACTAAGTTCCAAATTGAGAGGAACATTTTTCAACCACCAAAGTCTTTTCTATTTTTTTCCTTTTGAGCTCTTCAACCTGCTACTGCCTTAATTCCAACCAATAAAAATAATCTTTATTGATGTGATCAACTTTAATTTGGTGAGGGCAGAGAAAGGGAGCAATTTCTAGATAATATGCAATCTCACTATAGTAAACTGTCAGTTACTGTGACAACAAAAAGGAGAAATATTGCAGTGTGATCTCACTCAAGGCATTTTTTTCACCTTTCTCCTGGAAGAAAATGGGTTAAGGGTAATAAAAGAAATCTTTTCTTAGTCAGGCAGATTAGCTGATTTATCACTGGATGAGAATTTGTTTATTATTAGCATAGAGACCAGTTTCAAATGTCGGGAAACTAGCGGAAATCTGAGCCTAATAATTGTAATTTAAATAGTACTTCTCTGCTGTTGGATAGTATTTATTTTAATTTGTTCAGAACAACAAACCTTTAATTGACCAAGATTCTGCTACCTTCTGCTTAATGTACAACAGTGATTCTGATTTCCTTAGAGTTGGAGACTTCTACTAGGCGTTGTTTAAAAATGTAATCCTATTTTGAAATTAGTACCAAATTTGAAAAGCCCTGCAATATTTTCAAAAGCTATTCTATATGTTCTACTTTAAATTTCAATATAACTGGGGGGAAGGGAAGGGAGGATAAAGCAAAATTTAAAGGAAGAAATAATTGAATTGCCTTTATTGTTTTTTCCCGTTCCATTTTAGTTTCAGTATTTATTGACATAGTTAAAGACAGCAGTATGGTATAAATATGGTGCTTGAATGGAAAGGCAAAATTCAACTGAAAATGAATTCTGAAGAAACTGAAAGTATAATTGCATATAGTATAGATATAGATCTGCCATGTTGGGAATTTAAACATGAGGAAAATCAATTTTTAAACTTAAAATTACTCTTTATGCTAGAAAATTAACTAATTAATGCTCTGAATGATTTCAGAATAATAAAAAAGGATGAAAAGTTGAAGATGTGCAAACGTTGTATAAAGGAAAAGCTTATTCACAGCAAACATGCATTTTTGTTTTTCCTCTCTTCTCATGTAGTGACAATAATATTAGTTATTTCTGTGACTGTTGTCTGTGTTAAAATTGGGCTTTGGAGTCCCAGTCATGGAGCAGAATCTACTAATTACTCTATATATGAAGTATTTTTAGCATTACATGTATTTTCTCTTTTACCTGTGTTGTGCCAGTTGTTTTACCTGTATACAAAGGATTCAGGATTAAAGACTTTACACTTCTTCTTGTTATTAAATTAACTTCCCCAAACCCAGGATTTTTGCCTGTGAAGCATTTAATCCACCCAAGCTGACTACTTTCCCACCCAAATCCTTTCACAGAAATTTCACTGAATATTCTAAGTTGGAAAGAACCCACAAGGATCATCAAGTCCAACTCTTAAGTGAATGGCAAATACAGGGATTGAACACCACAATCTAGGTGTTATTAACATCATGCTCTAATCAACTGAGCTAATCTCAGTTTTCATTCCCAGAGGGCTTACTTTGCCTCATTATCTCCACTGCAAGTCACTGGAATCACACCAGCTGAAACCTGGCTTTGTTTGATACCAAAGACATTACATATGATCACTGTGTTATCATAGAGTCATAGAATCATAGAACCACTCAAGCTGGATAGGACCTCAAAACCTCATCAGGTCCAACCTTTCATGGGAAAGGGAGCCTAGCTGAGGGGCTTATTTGCTATGTTTCATTTTCCAGCCTAATTCCTGAAGTTCTGTATCACATGTTGGTCCAGTCGTGGCTCCTCCTAACTATTATTCAAAGAGTTGATAATAGCAGGATGGAAACTTATAGAAACAGGATGGAAAATAGCAGGATGCCACAGAGAATTGAAATATGTTTTTAAGGATTAATTTAAACAGAAGGATCAAGCAAGTTTAACGGGAGTTGTATGCTTTCAACATCTGCTACTTCAAATATCATTTCAGCTCTATGTATGTGAAAAATGTAGAGGCAAAGATTTCCTTCTGAAGATCAAACCCTTCACACTATAGAGGAGTGCAAGGCATATTTTCTTTTAATCGAAATACCTTGTCTGGCAACTTAATGCCACCTACCAAAAGGACAAATAAAATAAATATCTAGCAATTACCAATATTATTTGGAAATTTAACAGGGAATATTTATATTTCAGAATATTAACAAAACCCCAAAGATCAAGACAACATGATCATGGCACACAAATTCCAGAATAACTACTGAACAGAGAAGAGAAGAAGAAACTAAAAATTATTAAATCTGTAATGATAATCAGATTTACACAACTGAAACTATTCTTAACTGTAGGATTTTCCAAAAGGTATCTGACTCAAAAATTAGGATAAAACAGATTTGTAAAAAAAACCCCAAAAATTTGGTTTGTAATGTAAAAAAAAAATATTTTTTATTTTAGTTGTAAATACCTAAAAAAAGTGTCACTTGAACAATTTCCATTTGTATTCATAGTAATGTTTTAAAATTTACAAGATTCAATTAGATTTATTTTGAATCGGTAACCATTCTTAAAAACACTCCACAAAATCTTTAATCTTATGAAGAGAAGTAAAACTTAAGCAAAAATTTCTTCATATTATTCTAATGAATTTTCCAAAGCATATTAAGACAAAGACAAAACTATCAATCTTGAATTCTTGGCTCTCAGGTATTGACACGGGACCCATGCACCGGTTCAGCTGGTGTCTTGAAGGAATACATTTGATTTCCTTACTAGTTTGCTCTTCAGGGAGGTGGACAGCGAAATACATGTTACTTCAAGACATGAACAGAGCAACTGTGACTTTGTTATTAACAGCTAAAAGAAGTATCAATTAAGCATGCCTGCCACCATAAACTAAGCCAATGTTATACAAGAAATTAAACCTCCTTGTAGGACCTTCTTAATCCCTGATGTTTCTTAATACTATGCTGCTCCTTGAGGAAGATAGGATATGACCTTTTGTTATTTTCTTCTTTTCACTCCTCCACCTCACCAGTCACTTGTCATGGTCTCTTAGATGCTATGCAAATAACTTATTTCTTCTAATTAATGCGAGCTTTATCAGATCTCCCAGAGACAGTTGACTGTCAGTTTGCCATTCCCAATTTTTATTATAATTTTTTTCCCGCATACATTGTATTTTATGCAAAATTGCAAGTTTGGTATTAGTATTGGTATTTCCTTGTATCTGTGCTTCCTAGATGGGTTACATAACTTGGAGTGTGACTGCTTTCTGATTTTTGGTTTAGAGTGGGTCTAGACCCAGTGGGTCTATTTCATAATTCAGGTGGATCACTAAGTTTTTGTAAAGATATAGAACTTCAAAAGCTGTTTTTCTTCATATTATTTTAGAAGATTTTTTGTGAGGCTATCAAGATGATCTTGAGATGTATTATTAGGCATGAAGCTGTAGAAAGTGATCTTACTTGGTTTTCAAACAAATTAATGTTAGCTTAAATTCTATACAGTGAGTTGTTCAGTATTCAGCTATGCTTGCTGACGGGAAATATATCCTCAAAGGCAAAATTTATCAAAGGAAAAAATTGTTAATATAATGAAACTTGCCTAAGAATTAAACATGCTACTGACAGAAAAGTGCACATTAACATTAACTGCATATTATTTTATCCTCACTAAAGGTCTTTATTGATGACAATTAAGAAGTCAAAACAGTCTTTAAACTCTTCAACTTAACAAAAACTTTAATGAATGTGTTTTGACACCATTATGATGTATTATTAATATGAGTCAGAATATATAGACATCATTCATGTGAAATAACTTTTTATTCTCAAAGCCATCCTCACTATCTGTAGCAGATTATTTAGACTACTGCAAGATATCAAGGTACATGTCTGAAAAATTAGTGATGGATTTCAAATTAAATATATAATAACAGAGCCTGGTCAATTACCTAAATTGTGTAAAATGTAGTCAATACTATTATAAGATTCACTAAGAATTACTTTTTAAAATCTCATGCCTTAGATTGTTTGTGTCACTTTTGTTGTTACTTGGAAGTGTGCAATGTTTATACTACTGCAGACAACACATATTGGTAAGTTCTGTCATTAGGCAGTAATACAGCAAAATGGAACTGATTGATACACCAGTCTGTTATTAAGGTTGTCTGACATTTCCTGCTCTATTTTTTTTTTTTAATAAGTTTAGCTATCTTGGAATCTGGAATTACCCATTACCCCAGATATTATTTTTGATTAGTTCACTGGTAAGTTTAATGTACAGAAACAGAAGAAACTGCATGCATGAGTTGGGAGGAAAATATGGGGGAAAAAACATTATTGTTTGCATGGCAGACCGATGCTTCTGCTCCTTTTATCTAGGTTTGTGTTGCTTTTTAATATTGAAGGTAGAATTTTAAAAACTCAATTAACTTCTAATTATGGGGTTGTCTTACTTCAGAATTAGTTCTATTTAGTTTAATAGAATTATTTATAAGGTAATGGGCTATTCTTTATAAATAAATATTTCTGGAATTGACCTGAAGAATGAAGAATTTATGCTACTTTCCAGCAGTAAGAGTAGGAATAGGGGGTGCAATTGTGAATATGATATGTCCTGGATCAGCAGAAAATTTCTATCAAAACTTTTTTATGTGAAAAAGTAGAAGAATTTTGAATATTCATTAGAATTTTGGCAGGTCAAATCATTAGAGAGTGTTACACAGGAGAGAGATGAATCTAACAATCTTTTTTTCCCTCTGCTTTTTCTGGGTCCTTAGCAAAGGAATTTCAAATTAATCTATTTTTGCCTCCCAATTATGCTTTTTTATTTTCCTTATGTTAATGTATCTTATTATTACAACTTCCAAATGAACACTACCAATGGGTGGCTACAAATCTTATAAGTGACAGAGTTAGCCTCCTTTGGTTAATATGTTACTTTTCAGTGGCACAGTATTGGAGAGATTTTTAGGATTTCAGAGAAGTTGAAGTGGCAGGACTGTTTTGTTCAGTTAAGCTTTGCTATTTCCAGAACTTCTTTGGTTAACTGAGTATGTCTCTAGGCAAGCTATAATGCCAGGTTTCAACAGAACAATTCACAGCCACTGTGATACAAATAAAACCACCTTACTTTGAAGACAAACAGCAGATTATTTCTAGCTGAGCAAAATGATATGTGAAACTGCTGTGATGCTGACGGAGTTTTAAATGTGGAGTTTAAAAGAGTCTATCTCATCATGACTATGAACATTCAGCTCCTGGAATTAGTCAGGCATGCAACACAAAATGTCATAAAATGACTCTTGCAAGCTAAAATGGGTATTAGTGATGAATTTGCCTCCAGGATACATGTTTTCATCAAGATTTATTGAGAAAGCCATCTGAATGATCAGACTTGAAATATCACAGTCAAACATCTACACATATAACTTGCATGTCAGTGTTCCCAGCCAAACAACAAGGCAAAAATCAAGCTATACTCTTTACAGGTAGGGCTTTCGAAGACTTTTGCTCTTATTGCTTCTCTACTGTCTTTTATTAGATGAGATTTTTCTTCCTTTTCCTGTTGTAACTATACAAATGAATTATTTTACTGTCTTTATGCAAGGTTTCCTATGTAGTTGTTTGTTCTCCATTTACCTCCTTAAACCCTCTAGAAAATCTACATAACCTTGCCCCACTTGTAATGTTGCCTCCATTTAGCATTCTTTCATAAGCTGAAATATTTATGAATATAGATACGTATTCATTAGGAGGTGCATATTTGGATAGAGAAGTGTGAAGGTAACTGTAAAAGCATGTGGCAATGTTAGGCATACAAGAAATCCTTAAAACACAGTAAGACTAACCTTTTTGGACCTAGAACAGAATCCTTTCCAATCCCAGACACTGCTGATAGCCTAGGTTAAGCTAATACAATGACACTGCTCTTTGAATTGCAAGAAAGCATTAGTTTGTGTCTTGGGTGGTTTACATTTAATTGCAGTTATCCTGCAGTGGACTGATATATCATGTAAGCTAACTTGTTGTGTTTGCTTAGCTTTATGTGCCAAATGAGAAAAGACCTGGACTTGATTTGTCTAATTTTAAGGCTTTTTTCTTTACATTCTATAGAGTGTATGCTTTCAGACTTGTCAAGATATGTTTTAAAAAATCGCTTGGTTTTTTTTTTTTTTGTGAGGTTTGGTGTGTTTTTACAGGTAGAAAATATATGCAGTGCAAAAGTCATCTTCCTATTTTATAAATGTGACATTCAGCTGATGCATAAATATGTATTTCTCTTTTCTGGTTGTGTTAGAAACTAAGTGGGTGATACCATAATAAGGTTCTCCTTCTGTATCAAACATTTCTGGTTCAGAAATGTCTACAATTGCTTCCCTGACTGATCGTTCTGGAGGGGAAGAAAAAAAATTAACATTTTTTTTACTCTGGCATTAAGGATGATATAATACATGTTCTTGAATATATTCAACACACAGTAAAGCTGTGAGGAAGCTATTCTTAGTAATGGACTACATTAATTTTGTTGAAAATTAGTTTGTGTTGACTTCCTTACAAAAATTGGTTATTGGGCTTGTAAATCAAGGCACAGCAATTAGTTGCAGTATTTGTGTTTACAGACTTGTTCAAGAGAATTAGAATAATCTGTTTTACCTTGTGGTAACTTCTGCCAGACATGCAAAAGATCAAAAAATTACCTGGAATACTCCTGAATATATTGTGTTTATCTAATGATTCAGTTTATTTATGAAACTAGAGAAATTTTCTTGCAGTTAATGCAGGAACTAGCAACAATTGTTTCTTTTGTTTAAATTAATCACTGTTTTTCTCTATCCTATAATATTGAAATGGTAAAATACTCTGGTTCCCTAATCTATAAAAACATGAATGTAGACCCAAAGCTGTAGAGGTCCACAGAGATACCAATTTTAGCATAACAATGCGATGTAGAGAAATGCAGGTTTGGTATGAGTGCCAAAGAGTTGAAATGTAGGGATAGAAGCTGCAGAGCAGACAAGTACAGGTGGGATGATAAGAAATGAGACATAGGCTGACACCAGGAACTTCGTGGCTATAAGCAACTCACTCATAGTCAGTGAGAGAAATGCAGACTTGGACCTGAGCAAAGCCAGATTCAGGGGTACCAAAAAGAACAAAACAGAATCATTTAATGCACATAAAACATATGACAAATAGGAAATTTGTGTGTGATGTGAACTTGCAAAGTAATCAAATAAAATTTCATGGTGTAAGAATACGCTGCCAAACACATTAATTAAAGCAACCCTAAGCAGACTGTATGTTGAGGAATAAGAAGCCGCCAGCATACTACCATCAACATCCCCACCAAAGGACTTGACATGCTGTCAACTTGAGATGCCCTCCACCTGCTCAGACCGAAGCAGTGCTTCCAATTCCACTAAGCCCAGTGCCCTTGACCTTGCAAGCAGGGAGCAGGAAAGGGCAGGCTTTGCTATGTTTAGATGATTAATTTAAATGACATTAAATAAAAGGGAAATACTAAGAAGTGTGGATATAAAACTTTATTATGATTGATAATTTTAATGAATAATGATATTGTTCATTGTCTTCTATATTCATTTTCTGCAATAACTAGACCCACAATACTACTACTGCCACCACTACTAGCACTTGTATTGGACTGCTAAGATTGCAAGTACAGTAATTTCTTGCCTTTATATATAAAGTATGTTTCTTTTTCACCCATAAAAAGATTCTAAATGTAGGAGAAGCATACATGTCATGTCAGTTACTTTTGATCTTTTTCAACCTATGGTGAGTGCATTCTACATAGAAAAATTGTGGTTTAAGTCTTAAAACCATTGTTCTCCCTAAAATGCTCATCAATTTCATATTGTATGACTAATTGTACAGATGGATCACCAGCTGTACAGAACAATATTCCTTGGTTCAGCCAAAATTACAAGTTATGTTCTTGGTAGCTGTCTCTCCTTTTAGCGAGACAAAATGTGGATGGACAATATAAATTTAGAAAGATTTCAAGATAACAAGTGGCTCCTGAGAGCTTAGTTTATCTAATAAGAAAGGAAATCCAAATAAAGTGAGCCAGATCCATCTACTGTAACATTGGAAATGTACAAGACTCCCTTAAAGTGGTGTTTGCTGTTCCTTCAGGCAAAATTATACCTCAGAGGACCTTTCATGTGTATGTTTTTTCAGATGGAGATGAACACCAATGACAAAGGCACGGCTCTGGCATCTAGATTAAGGCCCTCATTGAGCAGTCCAACTTTGAATATCAGGTATCCTATTGAATAAGGATGGACCAGGCCTAGGTGCAAAAATTGTCAGGTAAAATGGAGCTTTATTTCCAATCAGTGGTATTAAATCTGCTATGCTAATGTTGCATTCTTTTAGAAACAGAGACTCATACATCCCCTCATCCATGCCCAATAAATTAGACATAAATTGCTCTAGACACCTCTTCATTTCATTCCACATTTACTGTTCTCTCTTCTTTACAATTGATGAGTCTTAAGTAGGTCAGGTGGCTGAGGAAGACAGCTGCAATACTCTGTATACTCTGATTTACTTACATCAGTAATCTGAACACAGCAAGCCCACTCAGGCATTCTTGCATGAAGCAGTGAAGGAAAAAGAAATAAAAAAAAAAGAAAAAGTTTTTAGACTGAAGAAGAGGTTATCAGAGGTCGTACAGAGAGCTCTGCAGGATCTGTGAATAAGCCCACTATTCACTGCTTTCTGTCATGCCTTTTATAGTTGTGAAGGTGTGTTTTATAAATCCTCTTCATTTGGCATTTAATTTATGGTCTCTGCTGTGTTTACAGCCACAGACGTCTGTAGCTGTGATTCCTCCTTCTATTTATGTTGAATCATTCCTTGCCAATTTCATTATGTTTACTCCTACGTTAAATATAACCTTGTCTAATTGTACTCTTCTTAAATAATTTTTAAATCATGAAAGTTTTGCAGTCTACAAAAATATCAGTGATGATTTAGAAGCATTCAGCTCTCCTCTTCAAGAAATATCTGAAGGTAACCTGAGAACAACTGTATGTTTGAATAGTTTCAATGATATTTTGGTTGATTTTGCAATCTCTCAACTTGAGGTTTACTTATTAGCTTCATCAGTGGTCATTTTCCAAGATGTAAATCTATGTCATCATGGTATGTGTCTTAAGCTTTTCCTCACTGAAAACCCTTTTCCAAGATTTTCTGCAGTGATGGAAAATTCTGCAGAAATTCTCTGTACAGTAAGCTTATTCAATTGTTGCATTGTGTGTACTGTTATAAACTGTCTATAATATCAGAACATCCTGCACTTAAACTTACCATTTCATATTCATATAGGCATAGAAAAATGACACTTTTCTCTCTTGCTATGAAGGAGAGTGCTAAAAGAAGTACAGCTCCTTATGATATGAGTTTGAGAACTTATCAGACCTCTTCTAAACAGAGCAACACCAGTTCTTCAGCATTCTTCTTCAGCATTTTCTCATACGCTGCCATTCCCGTCATACAGAGCCATTCCGGTTCTCTCTAGACTCATTATTGTTGATGTACATATTTTCTGAAGCATGATATCAAAGAGAACTGCAGAAATGTTATGAAATTCTGTGCTATCTGTCTTGCTATGGTCTTTACTATACATTCTTATCCTTGTCCTTACCAAATTGTGGTATTTTTTTTTCCATACAGTTTATCTAGTACAGCAAGATTAGAGTTTTGTCCTCATTCCCATTGCATTGCTAGTCCATTCTAGTACCATGACTGCTGTGTGGGAGGCTGAGATTTTCTTTGTGGTTGAAAATCCATGTATTTTAGACTTATAGATATCCAGAAAAGAACTTTAATATGAAGCGATTATGTATGCATTAATTCTTTCATATGTATGCAGCAGAACAAATTTATCTGGAAACCAGTAAGATATCTAGGCAATGTCTTCCCTTTCCATGGGGAACAGTGACTCAGGATGTGGGTCTCTGCCATATTATTAATGAAATGTGATTTTGTTATTGATTCTGATAATAGATGGGTACCTTGTAACCCAAATTGCTCCGTTTGTTGGAGGGAAACATGAGACTGACTTCTTTTGTAATGTGCTTTGAAATCAACTTCCAGAACTATGTAAAAATGAATTACTGTTGCTGCATACTAGTATGATTGATATGGTAATGTTAGTCTGATGAATCACTTCTAATAGTTGCCACTTTCACTGTTTAGCGATTTACAACTCCAAATAAAAGACTGAGACCAACAAAGCTCAACAACTCTCTCAATGCCCTCCTAAGGCTGTGCCTTCTCTTCTGTACTACATCTACTTCTGGCCTGGTGAAGTAGAACACCAATCTGAATCCAGATGCTCTGCATTGCATTTTCCTGTTCTTTGGTGGATCAACTGATTTTGACAGTCACTCAGAAAATTACAGAGAAACTTTGTGTAATAAAAGAAGGAAGGAGATTCTGGGAACATAATCATGACATTTTTATGGTGCACTGACACTAGAATGAATTTGCTGGCATAGAGTGAAAAAAAAAAGAATTTGAGTAGTACAGCTGATTATTAGTTTGGCTGTAAATATTTCAAAAAGGTTCACAATCCTGAAATAAATGTGATTTTAAGATGTAGTCCTTCAGTTATTTTTAGTTTTTGTTGAAAAACATTAACTTTCATAGCACGATGTGTATTGTTTATGGTAGGTGAAATGTCCCTGCAAGAATATCACCTCACCCTTTTGCATCCTTGCCTTTAGATATTTTCTGTGTTTCCTTCCTCACTATATAGACACAAAATGCATGTTCAGGAATGTGTTGGAAGAAGATATATAATATCATGGACTATTTGATTTTTGCATCTTCACTGTTAAGTTGATGGAAATCTTCACATTAAATCTTCATCTTTAAATTTTAAACTAGCCAGAAGCACACACATTTTTCTAGGTGGAATCCAGCATGTCAGCTGGAGCTCTGTAGGATTCCAGTAAGCATGCCAAATTCCTTTTCAAATCAGCTAGGAAGTATTAAGGGACACTAACAAAACTGAAAAGCAAAAGATGAGGTTTTGACCTGGTTGTCGCCAACACAACAACCTGAACAAGCGGTGCTGCTAGCAAGCCATCTGTTGACATCACTATACTGAATATGAGTAGCTAAAAATCTAGTTATAAGAAGGCGTGATGACAGCTTTTTATTCATAATGTATCGCTCAAATGTGTAATTGTGAGTCTAACATATTTCTCTTTTTTTTCCTACAGTACTATGTTAGATCAACTAATCCTTTTGCTTTCTGGAAGCGTAAGTTTACGCTTCAGAAGATGTCTAAGGAAAGCCACAAGCAACTGGAAATTAGTTGTAATGTGACTGAGGGCTCTTAAAGAAGTTTTACAACCTAATACCCTCCTGACTCCACCTGTCAGGGCACTGCGGGGGACAGAGGGGTTCCAAGGAGCCAGGAGCATGGCAGAGTACGATACGCCAGAACCCATCCCACAGTCCTAGCCAGGATCAGGGCAGCCAGGGAGTGGCTACCCACATGGCTGATCCACCCTGGGGCTCTTGACGGTCAGTTGAAAGGAAGATGAACAGTCAGGTAACAAATTTTGATGATGGTACACAGTTGTTTTATTACAGCTGAAACTGCTTATAGGGAGCAGCAGCAGGCAGCAGGTTTGCAGGATAGTAATGACTCAGTTCAGTTGCCAAAATATGGATGTCTTGTGCCATTTGAGGCTCCCTTGTGTGTCTGCAAGATCTACACACAGCTGGTACACTTTCCAGATGACTTTTGAGAGATCTGGATCTAGAAATCCTTCCAAACAGGCAGACAGAGGCAAGGCATCTCCCTCCAGTACTGCTGTGCACATCTATCTTAGAAACTAATAGTAAAGACACAGTTATATACACAGGAAAAATACTAACAAAAGTGGTTTGTAGATGAGTTACTACTCCTCAGGAGAGGGAATTTCAAATCATATAAAATTTTAGCTCAATAAAAAAGTATCTTTTTAAGTATTTGAGGGGGTAGTGGAAAGGCAATATCATCCCTTTATGCAGATTGATGATGCTCTATTTCTTAAACATTTTGTTCCAGTTTGGTCAGTTGTCTTAAATCACATGTATTAACTGATGAAAAAAACCAATAGGAAAGTGGTCAGGACAAACAGAACAAAATCACTGCCTTTACCAGTGGAGATGAAATAAATTAGGATTTGTGCTTTGGAAAAGAAGGAGATGAGGAAGGAGAGAGATCTTGAATGGCCTTGAAAAATTAAAGAGGGAATAATCTTTTACAATTTCCTGCATGTCACAAAAACTAGGATATTTCCAGGGAATTCTCATAAATTTTGAGGCAGAGGAAAGCAACTTTTCCATACAATTTATATAATAATTTATTTCTGGAGTTCATTAATCATGGATACTAAAATTATGAAAGGGTTGAAAAAGAAGCAAGACAAGTTCTTAGTGGATGAAATTCTTTAAATCTCCATAAGAAACAATGATCTCAGTACCACTTCGGCTCAGGAGTTACCAATCCACTGATTAACGGATGCTGCAAAATACAGGAAAAGGTTAGTCTATGCTTGCAAGATGTTTTCACATCTGGATTTTTTTGTTTGTTGGGCTTTTATTGGTGGTGGATTTTTTTTTCCTCTAAGAATCTCATCTGGTCCATCATAGTCTAAAAGAACTCATTAGTCCAATATAGAAGAGCCATTGTTATGTTACAAGGAAGAAATACTTGCGCAATTGTAACTTCAGTCTCATTTGCAATTTTATGTAACAAATACGTTGCTGTTTTCTAGTTTGTATGATGGAGGCATGCAACAAGAGGACAGCTACCCCAAGTTGCCAACAGGATGTGGCTGGGATAGGGGCCAAGAACCGGAAATTAATTCCTCCTAGGAACTGATAGCCACCAGTAATACCATTATATTTTTCTCTGGGACCAACGCTAGTAATCTAATTTTGTGTCTGTTGTGGTTAAGTAATGGTATTCCCTAGTTTAGGGCTCCCGCTGAGACTCTCCAAACTATGTGTTACTTGTTCGCTCTTCTGATCTCCCGCTCCCCCTCCCCGTGCAGTGGGATGGAGAGGAGAATTGGAGGCACAAAAGGTAAAAATCACATGTTCAGAAAAGAACAATTTACTGGAAACAGCAACAAGATAAGAAAACAAACTGTAACTGCAACAACAACAACGAAAAAAGTATAAAAGAAATGAAGGATTGACATGGAAACCCCCCAACATTAGACAATATCTGACTGCTCCCTCCACCACTCTATGCTGACCCAGAAGGGAGCCCTTCCCCCATACCAAGAAAATGATGTGAGGTGGTATAGAATAACGTCCAGGTCCTAGCCATGCCTTTCCTGGCTACTGAGAAAATTAACCCTGTCCTAGCCAGATCCAGGACAGTGTCTTGCAACATGAGTACACATACAGAAGTGCAAACATATGGTACAACTAATTTTGCATGCATACGATTCTTTGCATACCAGTTAGGGAGAAAAAATATTCAACATCCATGTGATAAATACTATTTATATTGCTTCTTTATTTGTTCAGGCGTGGTGAGAAGGATGATAACCTACAAAAAATAGAAGCCAGGTGTTGGTTCACAACACATTTGTAGTCAACTCTGTTTTTATTCAAGAGAGAGAATAGCTGCATCATCGACTGTAAAAGCCAAGTGAGGCCCAACTGAGTGTTATTCTTGCTGCTACAGCAGTTGTGACAGTGTTATGATCCAGTTATTAAAATTATTAGGAATGCCTCTGCACCAGTGAAGGTGCAAACAAGACCGGACACCAAAGTCAATAGTATGGGTTTTATTTAATGGTAAAGCAAGACAGAGAAAGAGAGATAGAAAGCAATAGGAAAAAGAAGCAGAAGGAGATAGGGGAAGAAGAAGGAGAGAGATTAAAATAGAAAAATTATCACCACTTCATGTAACCTGTGGCATCCTGTCAGCCCAGTTCTTCTGGTCTTCTTGGTGTTGAGGGTTTCCCAAAACATATAGAGTCCAATGGATTGATAGGTGTTCAGGAGGTGCCTGGTACCTCCCCTTTGTGGGGGGAAACTTTGCAGTCTCTTGTAACAGATTTTTGCCTCACTTGGTTCACATGCAGTCTTCTGGTGGTGGAAGGCCTCAGGAATGAATTAGGAGGGTGCTTTGGGGGTCTTTGGTATTTTGTGACCTTTTCTCAGCTGCCTCTCATGTGAATGTCCTGTGTGTGGGGGTGGGAGGGTGGGGCACGAAGCAGGTTACTCCTTTAATTTGGTGTGGAGAGATTTCACCCTCACACACCCGAAACCCTTCTCCCCCACCACGCCCTGAGCCCAGCTAGGGCTGATTCTTAACACAAATACATTCTTGTTTCCTGAGCCTTGTTTACTTCTCCTCAGACTTGAGAGGATTAGACAATAGTCTTATCTCAAGTCCCCAGTCACACTCCAAACTCCAGCTTGGAGGCATTGAGAGAAGATGGGATGCTTCAGTGGCCACAGACAGACTGTTGCTTCCCTGCAGTTTGACAAAAAGTCTTTCTATGATTTTGACAGCGTTTGAGACATTTCCGACATTTTAATCCATCACAGACAGTAAAAAGCAATGCTTGCTCCTAATCATTTCTCCGGGCAAAACAACCTCAGCTCCCTCAGCTGCTCCTCATCAGACTTGTGTTCCACATAACTCACTAGCTCCATTGCCCTTCTCTGGACTCACTCTAGCACCTCCATGCCTTTCTTGCCAAACTGAACACAAGATTTGAGGTGCAGCCTCTCCAGTGCTGAGTATA
Organism: Cephalopterus ornatus; assembly: GCA_013396775.1. Lineage (NCBI taxonomy): Eukaryota > Metazoa > Chordata > Aves > Passeriformes > Cotingidae > Cephalopterus > Cephalopterus ornatus. The sequence goes on from VZRE01010894.1 coordinate 21,688, forward strand.
GAGGAAGAATCACTGCCCTGGTCCTGGTGGCCAGACTATTTGTTATACAGCCCAGGATGCCATTGGCCTTCTTGGCCAGCTGGGTACACTGCTGGCTCATGTTAAGGTGTCTGTCAAACAGCATTCCCAGGTCCTTTACTGCCAGGCAGCTTACCAGCCATTCTTCCCCCAGCCTGTAGCACTGCCTGGGGTTGCTGTGACCAAAGTACAGGTCCCAGCACTTGGTCTTCTTGAACCTCACACAAGGGCCTTGGCCCATCAATCCAGTGTGCCCAGATTCCTCATCCACTAAGTGGGTTACCTTGTCATAGAATGAGATAAAGTTAGTGAACCCATGCTGGCTGGCCTGGTTGTCTGGCTGTCCTGCATATATCTCTTGTTGGCACTCAAGATGATCTGCTCCATAACCATCACTGGCACTGAGGTCTGGCTGACAGGCCTGTAGGTCCCTGGATCTTCTTTCTGGGCCTCCTTGTAGATGGGCGTCTCGTTTGCTGACCTCCAGTCAACTGGGACCTCCCCAGTCAACCAGGACTATTGATAAATGAGGAAAAGTGGTTTTGTGAGCTCTTCCACCAGCTCCCTCAGTATCCTTGCGTGGATCCCATCCAGCCCCATAGACTTGTACATGTCTAATTGGTGCAGCAGGTCACTAACCATTTCCCCCTGAATTTTGCATTTTCATTCTGCTTCCCATTCCTGTCTTCTGGCTCAGGACACTGGTTACCTTTAGGACAAATGGTACCTTGCTATTACAGACTGAGGCAATGAAGGCATTAAGTACCTTGGTCTTTTCCTCATCCTTCATAACTGTGCTTCCCCACATTTCCATTAAAGGAGGGAGATTCTCCTTAGCCCTTCTTTTGTTGCTAATATATTTGTAAAAACTTATCTTTTTGTGTTTTTATGTCAGTCTCCAGATTAGGTTCTAATTTGACTTTAGCCCTTCTAATTTTCTTCCTGCATAGCTCATGAGATCCTTGTAGTTCTCCTGAGTGGCTTGCCCCTTCTTCCAAATGTAATACACTCTCTTCCTCTGAGTTCCAGATAAAGCTCCCTTTTCATCCCGCCTGGTCTTCTCTGACAGCTCATCTTTCAGCATGAGAGGACAGACTTTTAGATTTCCTTCTTGAAGCATGTCCAGCTTTCCTGAACTCCTTTTTCCTTCATTAAATTGACTTGCAATTGTGTGAAAATAAAAATAATGAGGTGATTTTCAAGGTAAGTTGTCAGCTTCAGCAGCTGATTCACAAGCAACTTGGCTGCTCTTGCAGTGTTATATACAGTGGTGTTATTGTTAGGCACCTCTACACCACTTTCTGGGGGAGCCACTCTTACTACAAAATAAGCATAACATATTTTTGTTTCTAATCTGAGCAAATCAGCCATGTGGTAGAGCTGCCTGGAACAACACAGGGGCCTATGGAAACAGGTGTGCAGAATTGCAAAGACTCTGAAATTAGCAGTCAGTAACGTCCAGGAAGGCCTATATTTTAGAATATGTTTTTTGGAGCTTTTTAGGCATTTCTTCTAATTTTTTTTTTAATGTGTGATCTAGCCTTTAGCATAAACATGACGTATTTTGAGCTATAAAAATACTAGAAGGTCTTATATGAATTTTTGTTTTCTGCATTTCATATAGATCAGTGCATTGCACTAGTAATTTAAAAAACCCCACTCTGTTTCCAAACACCAATACTCTCTTCCAGATGAAAGAAAACTTCATGTTCATTTGTGAAAAATTTTTACTTTCAATAAAAAAAGGACAACTGGGAGGTTAAAAAGTTTAACATATTTTCTTTTACAAATTTATCAAGCTGCTAGCTTTAGTTAACCATCAAAAATAGCAAAATCTGTACCAAACTCAGTGTGCAGAACATTTGCAATTAGAGGCTTTTTTTTTTTAATTGAGGCAAGCTAAAAATAAACCTTGTAGAGGGGATTAACAGAAGGAGTCTTAAGCGTGAAGATCAAATTTAGCTTTCCATCAGTGACCTAAAATAGTCTCTCGTAATTTAAATAATTTTTCTTAAAAAGGATACAGAGAGAGAAAGGAGGAGAGAGATCACATTGTTTGACTTTGCTTTGCTTGTGTCTCTAAGGACCCAGATCTAGTTTAGGTTGCTAGAGAAATTAATTAGACAATCTTAACATGCTCCCCAGTGGACAATAACTCTCCTGTACTATTTAGCAAATACTTAGTTCAAAGGAAGGCAGGTATCAATGATTTTGGAAGCTGAATCACTTGTCAAATTTCCCAGAAGACTTAACCTCAAAACTGGCCTGATTGGTAGTTCTAAAGAGTAAAGTTCTTTTCATCCTTTTACAACCTGACAAATCTGAATAATTGCAGTTGAAAATTATTTTGTGCCATGTTGTATTTGGAGGCAGAGCTCATTAAAATTGCATTTCTGCCTTCTAAGAGGGCAAGATCATTTGTACTGAGGTTCAACAAGTACATTTCAGACTTCTCAAAGGAGAGTTTGTGTACAATCCCTGAATACTGTCCCTGAACTGTGTAGGGGCAAAAGCTGCGTGTCTCTGCAAGGACTGTGGGAAATACATTAGCAGAAATTTATAAGTTATTTAAACCCAGAACATGCTGTAAATCTCAAGAAGGAAATGCATTATCAACCTGGTGTCTGGATCAGAGAATTTTCAGCAGTGCATCTGAATTTATGTGAACCAAATTGCTAACTTCTTTGAGGTTCATCTATCATAAACTGTAATACAGCATTACACTACAACTGCAGAGTGCTGGAGGGAACAGTTTCTAGCCTGGGGGACAGCAAATATAAGTATGCTGTCTGTTTTCAGAAACTACTCTATATTTATTGCATTGTCAAAAAGGAAGTAACCTGAAAATTGCTCCAAGTTTTCAATTTATCCTAAGTTTTCCCACATGTAGGTTGTCTAGGCCAAAACCCAACATACCGTAGCATCTAATTTCTACCTAACAACCATTACTTTACATTGTTTGTTTTGAAAGAAATTTCTAAAAGAAACTACTTTTTTCATGCTAAAATCTTCTTGATATCAAAACTTCTCCATTGAAAAAAATATATTTTTGGGGGGCGGGGGGAAATCCAAATAATCTCCAATATCTGCAGTTTTCTTTCTCATAATATATACATGAGATTTTTACTTTTTATTTTTCATCAGTTAAAAGTAGAATACAAACAAAACTAGGTTCTTACAGATATATAATTTTGCAGAAGAAAATTTGGAAGTTTTTTTTCCAGTTATACAGATTTTGTGAGTACTCTAAGTTTCTCCAGTACTCACAGTAAGTTGTAAGTACTGGAGAAAGGATAACCAAGGATGAAAAGAGGAGCGAATGATTAATTTGATGCATGACCTCTTATGACCATGAGGTGATGCCTATGCTTAGCAATCATAACATTAGCATATATACAATGTGGCTAAAACAACTAATATGCTTACAAACTGATCAGCACGTGTTTAGATTTTTATGCTTTCTGGATCACATACTAATCACTGTTAAGACAATGCTTAAACAGAAAGCTTATGAAAAAGCTTTATGAAAGCTTATAAATCTGCAGCAAGAACATTTAACATGAAAGAGATATTAATTTAGTTTCTATTATCCTCACACTACATCAATGCCTTCTGGTTATGCTTCTATGAATAGCTGAATTTCTATGTGAAAGATAAGGGGTTTTTCTTTTTTTTCTTGCTTGCACCCTGGAGTTAACATGCAGACATTACAGCAATCAATCACTATACCCTTACTTAAATTCTTGCTATCTCAAGATTTGCTCTACTTGTGGGCTCCTGTTTTATCACTGCCACTCTTGTGTCTATGACTACCTAAAATCACTGCACAGCTATGTGGCCTTGATCTGCTTCTGTGCTCAATCCTTTTTTAACAGAAATAAGAATTATATTGCATATGCTCTTTGAGAGTTTGTGACACATTGGCTATTACCTGTGTGACCTACTTGTAGCATTAATGTGCTGTTGATGGCATTACTGAAACCATAATTTGTAGCAAAGTTTTGATTCATGGCTGATAGTTGACTTTTCAGGTCCTAAAACTCACTATGGTTGACATGAATCGGAACTCGGACAGTTTTCAACAGTGTTAGTATCCTGGCTTTGCAGGTAGGGAAGCTGAGCACAAATAACATACTTGACTAGCCCTAGATTATATCCTAAATTAATGATCAAGGCAGACTTCTTACCCTCTAGAATTCTAGTTCCATTTTGACCTTCAACGTCAACCATCATATAATGACCAAACACACATGGCTCGTTTCTTCCCAGCCAGAAGATCATCTTAGTAAACAATATCTAGAGGGGACAGAGTACTTACGACTAATTAATTAGTCAGTGACACCAAGTCAAAAATAATTTAAAAAAAAGTAACACAAAGACATGGTTAATTATGTAAGTGGTAAGACAGTGTGTGTATGCATGGACATTTAAATATATGCAGGCAATATATTTATTGAAAAAGGATGTTACTAGTGTATTTTTGTAGAGTATTGCTACCCAGTAACAATTTCCTGTTTCTTTCATTTTACTCTGAACTCATTCAGTGCATTTTCTGGAAAAAAAATTATCTGTCAAATGAGAAAGAAATAGCACTTTTCCAGTTCTGACCAAAGTAGAAGTACACATAGAAACTCTTGGTAATTTTTTTCAGTATAAACACTAGGGTGCTTTCCCTGTAGTAATACCTCTGGTATAACTATATAATTCAGAGAAAATTCTAATTGAATTGAGCTACCAAGGGCTGAAATTCTCTAATTAGCACTTTCAAATGTACTTGGAAGTGTTATGTATAAACCCTTCAGTGCCTAAGTCATAGAATGAAGCTACCAAAATTTCCTCTTCACTTTTTCAGTGTCTACCTTTTTATCAGCTAGATTCCTCCAAACTCTCTCATTCTGGCTGTCCTCAGAAGTTTTGTCAGTCTTCTTCATTCCTAGCTCTTGCTTGTGCCCATTCCGGATCTAGAAATAGGACAGTGCTGTACCTAAAGAGCTCCAGTTGTCAGATCTGTTTGGGGCCAATGACACACAATGCATCAAGTTTATTGGGGAGGAGGTTGCATTTTCATGTAGCATAGTAAGAATTTTGAGTCTAGCTTGACTAGCTTTTATTCTGCCAAGGTTGTGGAAGAAGAGAAGCAGAAAGCTGTTGAGCCAGGAAGTGTGTTTTTGCAGACAGTGGTTTCCTGCAGAAAAAGGAATTTGGTTCCGGTTGCTTTTTCACAGAGTCATTATGTATTTATTCAATGAGTCTTTAATCTAAAATGCATAAAGAGTGCTTGCAGTAAACCTGATATCTGTCTTCGCATTTCTGTAATGTGTATACTAAATTGCACAGGTGGATTTATTTACCAAGGGATGGAAAGATAGGAGAGCTTTAGTCCTCATCTTCAGATTCTCTTCATGGCACTGAAGTCATTGCTGTTTGCAGGGCTTTTAGAGATGACTAATTTCTATGCAGCACCACCAGTGGTACTGTTTTTATAGAAATGCAGTGGACTAAGGCCCCTCACAAGTTGAAATGCTAGGGCTGGTTCAAATCCTCTCATGACCCAGCACTGCAGAGAGATGTTCCAGCTATGATATGCAAATACTGTGACTGCATTTTAGTGATATAATGAATGTTCTCATATTGTATTAACAGCTATTTAGAAGGAACTATGAGTCTTTCCTTTAAGCGCACCTGACTGGAATTTCTTTTGCAGCTGATGACAATGAGGGTTTGAAAATGAGCGGAGCTGTGTAAACTTCAGTGTTTAAAACAAGGTTTAAACTTATAATTCACACTGTGTTGTGTTCTGACTCCTATCTAACTTCATGAGGTTGATCTGATTTCTGTTAAAACTATACTTCTGTCATATTTGACAAGTATATTAACAGATATGATATTTCAGGAAGTTCACTGCAGAACACCACACTGGAATGCTACAAGCTGAGTTAACGTAATAGGCCAACAGAATTCTCTTTGTAGCTCACTGTGCACAGAACATATCTATATAACATGATGCTAAGCATCACCTTGTACAAGAAGAAAGGAGAT
>VZRE01010896.1:0-23532 GCA_013396775.1 Cephalopterus ornatus
CTATCTATCATTTCCTTCTAGTATATCTCAAAATCTCTAAGCCTTTTTACTTCAAGTAAACGGACAAAACCATTGCAATTAGAAATACAATCTTCAAAATACAGGCGGGCATAGATTGCTGTCAGAGTCATTACATTTGCTTAAACAATTTATTTAAAGGTTAACGTATCTAGGAATGTTTGTGTCCTACTGAGAGCTATAAAATACAAAACCCTGGAAGTCAGACTGTCAAAACTAAAGTTATTTTTATGAGGACCTGTACAGAAAAAGCTGAGATAATATAGCATATCAATAATTTATGTTAGACATTTTGATTTGTATTTATTAATAAACGCAGCTTGCATATGTAGTTTCCACAGTAATTAAATTATAATGTTGAAGGAATGGAAAAGGTGATAGGCCTTCTGTTGAGAGCAAGGGGAACATGTCATGTATGCTTAAAATATTGCCAATCTTCCAGAACCAATTAACTATAAACAATGTAGGCATTTTTATTGCGTTTTAAGGAATAAAAATACCTGACCTTGAAAAACAATATATAACTTTGTGGGGAAAAAACCAAAACTATATGTTGGAATTTATTATTATACAGCTCCAGAGGGGAATTAATGTATGTGCTGCTCCAACTTAATGTTTTCTAGAGCTTAGTTAAATATTCCTTACGCTTCTGCAAACCTCCCATTCTATTACTATTATTCTAATGTGCCCTATACTGTCACACTGCTTTTGTTTAGTTCTGGGGTTTTGGGCTAAAAATCCGCATCGTTTGGAGCAGTACTAGACGGATTTGATATATTTGTACTTGGGGGCCTTCCTGCATGAGAACAAACATTGTCTGGGGCTTTGGGTAGGCTTCATGATATATAAAACTGTACATCATAAGCAGGGAAATGCAGAATTCCCTTCCTTCTTCAGCTGTTTAATTCTTTTAGAAAGCTTCCCTTGATCTCGTGTAATGAAAAGGGCCTCAGAACTGAGCAGCTGACTCATTTCGTGAACACAGAGGCACAAATAGCTGGCACTGCAGAAACGGGATACAGTTAATGGAATTAGTTACAAGTACATAAAAATACAGCTCTTAAAGTTATTCTGATAACCAAAGAAATGTTTCATAAGGATCTTTGTAAGGCAAGATTCAAACTGTCTTATAATAAAACCAAAGAGAGCATTAATACAGGTATATAAAAATTTGGGGTTTAATACAAAAACGAGTTGATTGCCGCTGCAGAACAGTTTTGTTTCTTATGACCATAATCTTATCCCTCTGCAATTATATTTTTAAATGAGTAATTCGGTGTGAGTCGATTCTAATGATATCCTGCTCACCAACAACTAAACACCTTTTGCAGATTATATTTAACCCTCAGTTTTACAGAGGCATGATGAGTAATGAACAGTGATTTGTAATGTGAACAGTGATTTTTGTAGCTACTTTCTTTGAAGGCTCTCAAAAAGACCCTTAAGCGTGTGTTAGTCCACCTTTTAAGAAAAGTGGTCAGAAAAATAAGTGCCTCTGTAAGACTGCAAAGCATTTATAGCAGATAAACTAGACATTATTTCTTCTCCAAGTTCTAACTCCTTGATCACATTCTCCCTAGAATGTGATTTGAAGGATGAATAGCTAAAATCCGTATCTTGCAGACACACAAAATATATATATAAATTATAAATACAAACTTAAACTCATGTATGCATACACAGATTCTCTCTTTCTATTCATGATGAGGCCTCTTTCCTCAGGGAGAAATCAGGGTTAGTGTTGATACCTTTGCCTTATCCAACAAAATTAAGCAAGTCACTGTTAGAGGGCTGCTTGTGAGGTTGGAAGGCAATCAGCTGCACCATTCAGCTGCAGAGAAAAACTTCAGTTCACACATGTTCTTTTTTTTTTCCCCCCCTTTTTTAAATGGAGCTTCCACAACAGTTCAGCGGAGCTCAAAATTACAGCTCGGGAATGATCGGTTAAATCTCAAAAAACTGCAGGGGGGAAACAGAGTGAGAAATTAGTTTCTTAATATTGACAAGATACCGCAAAACCTTCATTACAAATAAGATTATCAGCTGATACCATTTTAGTTTTACATACGGATGCCTCATGTCTCACTGTGGAGCCTGAAAATTTCCTCACATTCCAGTGAAATCTGAACATATCCGTTTGAAGTGCTCTCGTATTCGTTAAACAGGGACTTCTTGAAGGAACATGGACGTTTGCACCACTGCCACCCATGTTGCCTGAAAACCTTTCTGCAGACAGCTCCGTTCTTAACCAGCTAAATTGGCTGTATGCCCTCCATGGGAATTCATGAAAACTTCCAATACTTCCCCCGTGATATTCCAACAGCAAACACTGCATTTGAAGTTGGAATTGTCAATGGCTTTTATAATTTCTCAGGGCTCGGGTTCAAATCTTTTAGCCAAGAGAAGCATGTTGAGGACTTGTTTGACTGCCAAGTGAATTATTTGGTATGTGTGTATATATAGATATATGTATATAAAACCTTATATGTATACATTTCTCTTATATATACTTATATATACACAGTACATTATTACATTAATTATTTTCTAATACACGTGATTGGTTGTAGTGATTTTACAGGGAAGAAATTAGGGCTGAAATCAAACACAAAACTTGGAAAGAAATGTCTGGAAACTGAAGAGCAGCTAGTCTCCTCATGTTCCAGACTATTGTGAGGACAACCCTTTCAGCAATATCCCCTGGAGGATAAATATTTTAAAGCTGCACCAAATACCTAAATGGCTAGTAAGTTATCTTCTGCTTTGTCTGTCTTTTCCTCATAATACAAAAAAATTATAATATTCTCTCCCTAGGTGAACTAGGAACAAACTGGGATTCAGTGAGGGAATGATTTTTATTTCCTTTAGTGCGTGCAGTGGTGCCTGAACAGATTATTGCCTTTCCCCACCTGATGTCGAGAAACAAGGGCAGGGTATGGAAACAAGGCCAGGTGATTATTAAGCTTGCCCTGACAATTCTGTGCAATTCCCAGTTGTGTGCTCATGTCACTTCTTTAAATAGATATTTCTGATTACAGTGGTTTGCACTGTAAGCAGACCACTGTGATTGTAGGAGTTGATTATGAACTGAGTTCAGACATGAAGAAAACGTGTCTTTCCCACCCCTTGATCCTGGCAAAACAATATTGACCATCTGCTAATTGAGGCTGAGTCAAAGAAAGCTTTCTGAACATTCCCCAAAACGCTCCAACAAGAAGAACAGATCTTTAAATTGAAGTCTGACGCTTTTCAGTCAAACAGACCTCACAGAATTCTCAGGTTGGTGCAGGACTACCCTGACTGACGCAGCGTCCTCACACACATTCACTCACACAAATGCTGTCTCTGCCTTCAGTCTGCTTCACTGTTACAAAACCCGATTTCTTTAGTGTGTGCAATGTGCTGTTTGTCTTTGCTGTCTGTTACTTGTGTTTCTTGAACCATCTGAACAATCAAGACTTGCACAATACCAGGATGGTTGGGACTGAAGGGTCACCTTGTCCAACTCCCTGTATTTAATAGTTTTGAAATGTTACGTCACGTTAGAGTTGGCAACGCTGGTTTTTTGTCTGCCCAGAACTCTGTCCAGTTTCTCCGTATCTGTCTGCTTTGCATCAGGTTTGTGCAATATGGTAAATTTGGGCTCAGTGGAGGTTGTCAATGGAAGACATTTAATTAGCTGTGTTGTCCACAGAATGAAGCTCTTTATTAACAGGATGTAAAATCACAATACCGTTCTTTGCTGTCATATCCATTTACAAGTTTATAACTAATTAGCTGTCAGTTCACAGCCTTAGGTCTTTTCTCCTACACTTCCACAGCATCTTCCTTCTCCCAAAATGCTGTTTCAAGTAGACCTCCTCTCTCTGGCTGTAGCATTCCCAGTGTGCTGAGGTTTTATCCCTAATTTGCTTAGTAATTTACCTGTATAGTTGGGTTTTTTCCCACTTTTCCTAATACTTCAAGGGGTTAGTACCTAAAAGTCACGGTTCTTCCACATCTTTTGAGTGAGACCTTTTCTACCTCTAGTCACGCACTTCTGATCTTTTATTTAGGATGGCTGCCACGTAAAACAAAATGAGATCTTTACTCCAGATGCTTCCTGGCTCCTTCTTGATTTGGGTAGAAGGACGTTTCCCTTAGTTAAAATATCCATGAGTGATGTGCAAGCGACCTGGTGGATTTTTTGGTTTTTACCTTCTAAAAGCTCGTTAGACACAAAGTGTTTTCTCAGGTAGAGGAGGGGAGAGCCAGGCAGGGTGGGTTACGTGGAGCTTTTTTCGTGGCTTTACCTTTGGTGACAAAGACAGTGGTTTTAGTAGTAGTTTCTAATTTTGGTATGGTTTTTATATTTTCCTGACTATATAAAGCATCTAAAGATAATATAGGTTGCAATTATTTTGTAACTAAAGTAAGAGGAATGTATAGCTAACAGATATGTTATTTCCCAAGTGGATTTGAATGATGCTTTTTCATCTGCATGTTGTTGTTGTTGTTGGGTTTTTTTCCCAGAAAACTTTACGCTATTCCTCTGTTTTCAAGCCGATAGAACCTGTAGTAATAATTTTCCTATGTAATTATTTGCAACTCTTTCCAGTTTATGAATTTCAGTGATGTACAGTTTGCAGGCTCCAACAGTTCTCTATAAAGCTATATCAGACTTGCTACTGTTACATTAACGAACTTTATTAGCGTCCCTGCCCACAGCAAGTGGGTTGGAGCTTAATGATCTTTCAGGTCCCTTCCAACCCAAACCATTCCATGGTCCTCTAATTTATTATGCTAAAAAATTGTAATTTGTAATTTGAAGGCAGACTTCTAGCAAAAATCGGATCGTTTTCCAAGTAAAGTTAATAGAGAGACGAAAACATTATCTCACAAAGAAGTAAAATTCTGCAATTCACATCCCTTTCGTTTGTTTTCAAAGCAGTGCCTGTTGGCAATGAAAGACGGCAACTTCTTTTCAGTGAGAATTCACTGTTTAGGAAAAATAACTTTAAAGTTCAGTTTGAAACAACCACAAATCTGAAAGCCTGCACCTTGAACGCTGCATGGCACGAAGCCAGCATTGCCACAGCAGACATTGCGGCCTATCCATCCCCTTGATCTTTGTCTCTGTGTTTTAGCCTTAAGAAAACTGGTCACAGAAGATATTTCTTTTTATTGAACAATGGAAAAATGGATAATATTGAAATCAATTTACTGCAGCTGGTTTTGTACCATAGAGTGGAACACTGCTGACTGCTGTGGATGCATCTGAAAAGCCTTTCATACCTAAAGATTGACTCCAGGAGAAGGTGAAAATGAGCAACAAAGAGAAAGGAAATGGTGAGTCTGTTTTATGAGAGGAGAGAGGGGGAAAAGATGATTTTCCTTACTAAGCTTAGCAGAGTAAGGCTGACAGAAACAGTGACTTCTTGTCCTGCTCACTGACTTTTACTGACTTTGATCTTTATTTCTTCAGTATAGAAGTCAGTGCCGAAGAATATTTAATCCATCTTTCCAGTGTAACACTAGGTCTGACAGACAGTAAAACTAAGAGCTTAAAGACAGCAGGTCAGTCTGGGATTTCCCATCACCCTTGCTCATTTTGTGGTGTATATTAAACATTGTTCCGTGATCAGAATGTGTCAGTTAAGAGAATATTCCAGCTGAGCCCAGGCAATGGTAGTACTTAACATTAGGATTCAGACACTTAGGGAGGGAAGGCATCAAGAAACCACCTCTAAAACAGCCTATCCGTGAAAATCATCTCTATGAAATGATGCTGTGAATCTCTAAATGCAGTCAGGACTCTAGCTTTCATGTCTAATATACCCTTTGATTTATGTGGGTTTTTTTGGGGGGAGTGCTTACTTTTTTTTTTTTGGTTTGTTTTTTTTTGTGTGTTGGATTTTTTTTTTTTTTAGCAAATCAATCCTGAGGTAATCAGGACATTTAATCACACATTTAATATTCATTGTCTACGGGCCTTGTTTTAGAGCACTGCTGCTACTCATATATCAAAGGTTCCTTTCTTCAAGATTGTATCTTAAAAATAACTTGCATAGTCTATAAAATTAAGGGCTTAAAAAGGATGCATGAGTTAATCAATGCTCCTTTGTTTGCTAGAAGTAATACGTTTTATTCTGGGAGAGATTTCCACATTTCTGTTGGATGCCTGCAAGCTGCTGTGGCATTAGAAAGCACAGAATTAAAATACCAGTTTTGTCATTCATCTTAAAACTTCACATCTGAAGCACGGTGTATTTTAAAAGAAATTAATGTTACACATTTATTCCAGCTGAAATGTCTGTATGTCATTATTTCTTTAGTTGTTTGAGGTCCTGACTGAAATGAAGGTTTTATTTTAATAGATACTGAATTTACACGTACTGAGAGACAGTACATGCCCAGTAAAATTTACAATAGACTTCAGAGAAAACGTACAAAAGGTCAGAGAGAAGAACTGCTGTTATCCCAGTTTAATGAATAGTGAACTGCAGCACAAAGAACACAAATAATTTCCTCATGATTGCTCAGGAAGCCTGCAGCAGGAATGAGAATGACACCTGCATCTTATGAGACCTAATGGCCTGATTAGCAAAAAAAAAAATCAAAATTATGTTTCCCCTTTTCATTTTCTTTAATGGAATTGTTTATTGAAGTTCTTTGTAATTCTTACATGAAAGAAGCAGTTGAAATAATATTGGTCATAATTAGGTAACTTTAAAAGCATCTTAGCTTGGCTCAGGGATAAAACTTGAAGGTGAACCTTCCTCTGAAGGAATATTAGAGGCAAATGGCGACTGTGGGGTGGAAGAAGCAGTGTCTGGGAGCTGCAAACGTGTTGTCCTGTGCAAGCAGGAAGCAGGTAGAGAAGTAAATTGTAAAAAACTGTGGCTTTGTTTTTGGTGAGGATGTTTCCTGATAAGTTTCCAGTTCTGTAACTTTCAGATTCCTTTAAAATGTGAACACAATGACTCCTCTCGAGGCACCAAGTTAACCCTCTTGTGGATGGGCGTAGCTAAAAGTGCTTTGCAGGGGGATCAGTGCCACGCACTTTGATTTTTGATTATACCTCTTCATCAACAGTACAAATTCCTAAGGACTCTGGCAGGGTCTAAATTTCAAATGTTTTTGAGGTTATCTATTACTTAAGCACACTTAAAGCCATTACAGGGGCTCGGCACCAGCTGTCCGGCTGCTGAGGTGGGTGATGCCTCTGTGAAAAAAGACTGCAGAGCAACACCAATGTTAACATTAGTGCCACTGAAATAGTGGGACCAGAAATGCCAGGGAATCAGATGCACAGCAGTTGTCTGGTGGGGCTGGGGTGGTTTATCTGGGCTGTTAGTGTGCTCACCCATCTCTCCTGTAGAAAGAAGTAGCTCCTAATCCTAGTATCCTGGGTTTGCCCCCCTTTATGTCCTCCTGGCTGGCCTTCTGCTAGGAGGCTTGGACATTGACACTTGGGATGTTAACAGAGTTAGGTTATTAACAAAACCGAACGTTTTTATCTACCCTACTTTGCTGGATTTGTGCATTTAGTGTCCAGGTATTCCTTTTGAAGGCAAATTCTGATAGCCGATATCAGGCGGTGTTGGCAGTCTGACTTACTGTTGTCATTGTGTTGATCTGCCTGTAATACCGAGTTCTCCTAGTGAATGTTCCCCATGTAGTAAAACTGGATATTAGAGAGAGTCACTGTGTCTTGTGCTTCTGCCCCGTTAGTTGGGTGGTAGAAAACTTAATGGTGGACATAGTTTTTGTCTGTGACGAGAAGGCTGCCAGCGCAGTCCCAGCAAGGTCACCCCACATCTGGAGTGCTCACTGTTTTGCGCTGGCATGAGGTGGTCTCTTTAATTCAAGTAGTGCATCAATTTATAAAAAATACGAAAAGGTAAGTTTTTTTCAAGGTAGTGTTTTGTAATTTCCCTGTGTTAATGCTTCTTCCCTGGAATTATCATTTCCCTTCTCTCTTTAACTCTCCAGGGAGGTGTTTAACACGTTCAGTCCTATACACAAACAAGCAAATGCTATTTCAGCACAACCACCGCATTTTTTCTTCAGCAGCACAGGCATGGCAAAGAAATGATGAGATGCTTATGGTGAAAAGCAGCCTCTGTGTCAGACACTTTATCCTGAATTTTCAAAAGGCATTGAACATGAAGGCCAAAGAAAAAAATAGTCCTAGTGGAAAAATGGGCTTTGAGTTTCTCTTTTGTTACCAAAGACAATTCCAGTAACAAGGAGTGAGGCAAATGTTAACATGTCTGCCAAGTGTGTGACATTTTGGTGTTGCAGAAAGGATGTGTCTGAGTGGGGAAAAAAAGCTGTGTGCTGAAATACCTGCCGGTAGCAGCCAGTGCATCTCCTCCAAGAGGGAAGCTCAAGAAACCCGTTGTCACTGTCAACAAATCATTCTCCATTTTCTATAAATTTCCCGAGCCAAGCTAATCCTAGTTCCCCTTCTGAAACATTTAAGGGATGTCAACTAATTTGGTGATACTAATGCATGCTAGACAGCAGAAAAATGCTTGGTAAAGTGTTTAGTTAAAACATATAAAACATTGCTAGAAATAACGTTTGATAAAGGCAGGGGACGGCCTTCTACTACTTGCTGTGTAGTGCAATCAAGTCTGTGTATTTTGAACAAGGTGGATGTTCTCAATGCCTTTTGAACAGTAATTACAGTTAAGGGATGCAGTCCTGGACAATGACTGAAAACACCCCACACCCTTGAATTTCAGAGGTTTCTTAGATTATGCAAGTCATGTATTTGAGCTAATAAGTGTGGGGGTTTTCCTGCTAATCTCACTGTATACATGGTGCACATATAAAATCGTGGAGAAGCTCAGACTACTGGGATTACGTTTTCTGTGTTCACACACAGTTACTATTCCTGGGAGTCATCTAGGACATGCAAGATATTCCTTCTCAGCAGTGCATTAAAAAAATGCCCTTGATCTCTGCACTTAGAGAAAGATTTTTTTTTAAAACACGAGACAGCATCAGAATTATTGGTATGAATCTATTTGCATTTATGGGGAAAAATAGAATCTTCCTTTTTTATTTCCCTTTCTCACATGCACAGGTGTCACATCAGAATTGTACTTTATATCCGTATTTTGTTTTTGGACCAGACAAATCCTTTGTTTTCCTTTTAATCTGTTGTGCAAACAAATACGCTTCTTTGGGATATCTGTATGTGCTGAGTAAGTTAGACATTGCTTCTTTTTTCTCCTTTTTTTCCCTAAATCAGTAAAATGATCACCTGAGGTAAAATGCAGAGATATCCTCCTGTTTAAAGAGGTATTAACATAAAGTGGATTTTTCTTCATTCCTAGGTGTTGTACTTGATGCATAATTGGGTTTTTTCCTCTAAAAAGTGTATTTTCTCATTTCATCTTAGTAGCAAGAAATTAATTTAACAGTGTGAATAGAGAGGTTTGAGAATAAAAGGGACCCGAGACAATTAGGATCAGTTCCTAATTCAGCTGTAGAAGAATCGCTCTGGAATTGGTGTCTGGAAACAAATTTGCTAATACTTTTGCACATATTCTCTGTCTCTCCTACAAGAGGTAATGGCTTTAAACTGAAAGAAGGAAGGCTCAGATTAGATATTAGGAAGAAATTCTTTACTCAGAGGGTGGTGAGGCACTGGAACAGGTTGCCCAGAGAAGCTGTGGATGCCTGGGAATGTTTAAGGCCACACTGAATGGAACTTTGAGCAATACGGTGTCCTTGCTCACAGCAGGGGATTGGAACTGGATGGCCTTTAAGATCCCTTCCAACCCAAAGTATTCTGTGATTCTCTATTCCTCTAATTCTTCTCCTTCTCTCCTCCCACTACCTCAATATATTTCTTTTCAAGTGCCTTGAGGTGGGGGGAGCAATGGAGTTGTTCTCTACCCAATCTACTGGTTTGGTTTGCTGGTTGTTTTATTTGTTTGTTAGTTAGTTTGGTGGGTTTTTTCCCCAGTGGAATCATGAGAGATTTCT
This sequence comes from Cephalopterus ornatus, assembly GCA_013396775.1. Classification (NCBI taxonomy): domain Eukaryota; kingdom Metazoa; phylum Chordata; class Aves; order Passeriformes; family Cotingidae; genus Cephalopterus; species Cephalopterus ornatus. The sequence continues at coordinate 10,003 of VZRE01010896.1, forward strand.
TTGGCACATAAATAATCTTCTTGTCTAAAAATGCAGACAAACCACCATTGCTCAGTGTGCAGAACCTGAGCCTGGGGTGGGCTTTGTGAGTTGTACTGGGTCAATCCTGATAATCGGGACAAGGGAGTCCCCTTTTAACACGTTGCCTCCTGGTCCCCCCCAGCGCAGCGATACCTGGGTTACTGAATAAACCCCCTGCATTCCAGAGCATCCAGCATGGCACTGCACTCATGCGGGCTTCTAAAAAAGCTCTTGAAGATCCACTTTGATTAAGCATGGAGCAGTTTAGCAGTTCAGCCATTACTGAGTTCAGCTGGGTAGAAAGGGATAAAATTGGAGTTTTTGTTGTGTTATTATGGAGTTGATGTTGTTATGAGTTTATTATGGAGCTGATGTTGTGCTGAGTTTGCGGTGGCTGCCCAGAGGGAGAAGGAATGACAGCACTGCTGTGCTTGTTTTTAATCAGTACTGGTGGGCTCTCTGGCTGCCCCCATCCTTGTGGAATTTACAGAACGGTTTTGGAAAAGAGCCGCTATGCGGGAAGGTGTTTCAACTGTGATTGATTCCAGCTAAAGTCTTTATTATGTTATTCCATACTGTGTCTGGATGATGGACAAATTCTGGGCCTTATTTGTAAAAGCATATACTACCTAAGCTATCTGGTACTATCCATGCAGTATTTTCAATTAATATTCACTTTGTTTGCACTCATTTGCTTCTCACTTTTGTTCTCATTACTGGGCCAGGTGAACTAAATGGTAAGTACCAGCTTATTGTTTCTGTTGATGTATCCAGCCAAAGGTTGCTTTTTGTATTTTGAAGGGAAAAGTCCATTAGTAAATGTGACCAATTGCTTGTGAAAAAAACCATAAAAGCACCCCTTGCCATATAAAGTGCTCAAAGGGAATTGGTTCAGTCTTCTGGCTGGATCCAGGTTACAGGTACGTTCGTTTGCTATGAAGTTTTATTTTTCAGTGAGCGGAGTCCTGAGGATCTGACCTTCCTTCAGGTAAGTCACACATTAAAGACATTTAAAGTATCAATCAAAAGAAAATGTGGAAATGTTCACACGTGCCCTGGAAAAGATTGGTGCAGAGCTCCTTCTTTAAAGTTACCTGGCTTTCATGGTTCAATTAATACTATTGTATAGACAAATGGAGGGTTCTGGAATGAACTGGCAGTAAGAATTTCTCGTGAGCAGTGAGGAATGAGATGTTTGACACGACGTTTCGTTCCCCAGTAGCTGAAGGTAGTAATGGACAGGCTGCTGGCTCAGACATTAATCTTCTCAGCTATATCCATAAATGAAATGTCATGCCTAACAACTCCTCTTTTATTGGTATTACATCTTAGCTTTCCCTGATTAAAATTAATGTCTGCGCATATATGTATAAAAATGGGGATTAAAAGATCTACATATTCAGATGGTCAGAGATGGAGCATCCGCACACTGAGTGCCCGATTTCAAAGAGGAGCAGAGAGAAAAAAACAACTGCAAAAAAAAAGTCAGAGCACCTGCTCTTAACAAACATGACAACCTGCCAGAATTTCATCTTGAGATGTGCTTAAGACTGTGACAGAGATAACCAGAAATTACTGTGCACTGGGATAGCAAATTAAAATCCAGAAGTCAGTGAGGCCACAGGATATTGGATTTAAGACCATGAAGAGGTTGTCAGTGTTTATGACATGTCATTGCTGGAAAAATATCAGTGTACTCAGTGTGTGTATATATTTGAATGCTAAAACTGGGTGAAAGGCTAAGTCAAATCCGTAGGAAAACTTGTCATCATTAAGCAGCTGAGCATCCTCAGTTACAGTCCTGGGGGCCACAAGTGAGGCCAAATGTACATACTGTGAAGGAAACATAAGCAACTTTATTCCAGTGAAGCAGAACTGAGATGTTTTATTGAAGTTAAAAACTGGCTTTGGGTAGAGCACATATGGCTGATACAGTATTACTGGGAAATAAGAAAATGAGAATTCCAGGGAGTGATCTGGTTTGAATCCTGCTGTTGGGTCTTTCAGCCCAGCCTGGCTTTGTGATGCCATGTACAGGGGTGGGTGTTTTCCTGGGATTAGAAAACAAACACGAGTTACATTGTGGAGTTTTCCAAGTATTGCAGATTTGTTCCAGGTCTCTTCAAAAAACACACATCGATGGAATTTTTCAGAGCATGACTTAAATCCCTAAATTCTTGATTCATCAGTTTCAGCTTGGCAATGAAGCCTGTTGAATTTTACTTGTCCCACCCTACTTTACTAATCAAGCAGAGCATTTTATACGTTCTCATACTTTGATCAGCTTTACTAAATCAGAGGCTTTTTAGAAAAATACAGCAATACGCTCTGACAAAAAGGTAAAATCTTCACATGTACTATTTGAGGGGTGTTTTATGGATAGCAGCGTGAGATGTGACTGACGTGTAGAAGCGTTTTGTCCTTTGCCTCGTTGAACTTACTTTTTTTTTTTGCCTCAAAAAGGGCGACATTTCTCACAAAACATAATCTGCCATCACTTCTGACCACAGATCCAACCTATAATGATACCTGACGGTAAATACATAGCCTCATCAAATCACTTATCTTCCCACGTTTCAGCAATAATTTTGAGGGAATCTGAATAAATTACCTCGCGAATGGTACAGCTGCTCTCGAACTGCAGAACTAATGAATTGTCATGACTGGGAGAGAGGGAGAGGTGCCTTGCATCTGTAATCGGAGACAGCTGACAGCAGGATGTCTGATCAGGTTTAGTCACCATCGCTAATTACAGGCTGAGAAATTATAGCCACTTTCAAGTTAATGGCTGGTAAACACTTAAGAGATAAGTTACAGTGAGAAAGGACTTGCCCTGCAGTTAAAAAAGGGGGGTGGGAAGGACATTTTATAGTGCTGTGCTGACCCTCCAGCAGTGACTCTCCAACCCAAGCTTTTAATATCCACAGCATTCATGTTCCAAAGGCATTCTAAATACAAAAACTGTGGACGCTTCCATGTTAATTTTATTTTTTTTTTTAATAGAGATGTATTAACGCTTAAAAGGTAAGTGTGCTCAGCCACAAGGAAAAATTTAATTATTCTTCTCAGCTAAGTATGCAATGGTGAAATGAAAAATGTCAGTCGTGTGGTGGTTATACCAACAATAAAATCATTTGCTTTCTGTTTTTATCTGAAGATACTAAATCTAACATGCTAGTTATATCTCTAGAGTGGGTTTGAGTGAGTGGTGAATACCAGCTCAGTCAGCAGAGTTTTAAATCAATCCTGGTTCTGCAAAAGCCAGGAGTACCTTGTCAGCTTTAGAAAATGTTAATGGCCTAGCTGGCAAGCATGGCTTGAATTACAATTTCAAACTTAACTTTCACTATATTTATCACTTTTGGGTTTTATTATTTTCTCTCACCGGTATTTCACGTGAATTCCCTGGTAAGCCAAGTGTCTCAAACCGCAGATCTACGATACGTAAACAAAGGTGAAGGTGATAAGTGAGAAAGGTAGGTAAATGACACTTGAAAGTACAGTAAATTAGGGTGGGCCTTGAATTTGTGATACTGTACATGCTTTAGTGCTGCTTAATATTGATCAACCTGGGAGTTTTCCTTTCAGACCTGTTGCACTATTTATCCTCTCTTTTTCTTGTTGCACTATTTATCCTCACTATTTATCTGAGACGAAAGGTAAAATCTAAAAGCAACGCCTGTCTTAATATTCTCATACTGAAGAGCATCAGATCAGTCTTGCTTTGATATCCACATTTTGGAGATAAAAAACCCAAGAACTAAAAAGATCCACATGAGCACTTTCAAGGCTACAGAATGTTCTTTCTACCAATAAACTGAAGCAAGTCCAGTCGTTTAAACCATCAGGATAACAACTGGGATGGAATTTAATTCGTGTTCTGTGAGTAGTTTATGGTTGACAAAAAGGAGGGATGGTGAAAGGGCCTCTAATTTTTCAGGTAAGAGCATGACGTATTCAGATTTACGGACAAATTCTACTGAGATACTAGACCCAAATATTTAATCTTTCAAAAGTGATGGAACGAGCAGAGCAGTCCAAAGAGGCAAAAAGGCAAGTTTAATGTTTCTTTATCTTATCATACCTAACTTCTGGAAACTGTACTTGAGAATATTGAAACTAAGTGTGATAGAAGGTTAAATTCTTTACTTGTATTATTCTTTGATGTATTTGACAGGAAATTCTTTACCTTTTAAAAAGCGTAAATGAACCCATAAGCTTAGTATGCATTTCAGATAACAAAAACACTTGCAGCCCTGCACCCTAAGCTTAGTATGATGTTTAAGTACCAAAAAAAAAAAAAGCCAAAAGATATTGCAACTGAATTTCGTGTTTCTTCCTGCTCCAGTGCGATCAGTTCCGTCTGGTGGCATCTGAAGTGACACAATATTTGTAATGTGAACGCAGAAGAATCTCAGTTATGGGAGAACTGTCTAAAATTCATCACAGATCTCCCAAACTTGGCTTCAGCACAGCGAGTTGTTCTGTGCAGAAGTCTTCACAGGCATACAGAATAGTGTTAACTACAAAAGATCTCTTTAATTTTCAAAATGAAAAATGCGAAGATAAAGCTTGGTAATTCATTTGGCCTTTAGAAAGTCATGAATATGCTTACATTTAGGTCACTATTTGACATATATGGAAACCTTTCAGAGGGAAAACCTTATTTATACTTTCTACTTGAGGGAAAAGTAAATTGCTGATAACTTGGTAAAGTTCCATTAAAAAACCCCTCACAGCGATTCATACTATGGCTTTCCTGGGTACCTCCCTAGGAGAAGATTTCTAAGTTCTCTGGTGTGCTGCTGCAAAAAAAGACTATGCAGAATTATATTTGCAACTTCAATTTCTGTGTGTGTGCCCTTTGATTTCAATAACCCTCTTGTCACCTAAATAAGTGTATTAGTTCCAGCAATTTTTTCCTGTGGAGAAGCTAAGGTTTCACTAGAACTCTCCACCCAAGCAGAGTGGTGCAGCCACCTCTTTTCACCTCTCTTATGCCCTGGTTACACAGAGAAAGCTCGTGGCTTTCAATAACCCTTCACCTGACTGTTCTGAGCAGTGCTCACTCTGTGCAGGCTCCCCAAAATCATAAGACTGTGTGTTCTTTAAGGATAAGCCTCAAAGACACCTAAATTATTCTTTCTGTGTTGTTTATGAACTGCAGAAAGTGGTTTGGAGGCTACACCGAGGGTGGTTGATTCCCTAATAATTTGGAAACTCTTGACCTCATTCAGAAATGTCCAGTGAGTCCAGAGCAGAGTCCGATTTTAAAGGGTTTGCAGTTGTTTGAGGGTTATTTATTTGGGGGATTTTATTGTTTTGTTTGGAAATATTTATTTCTGGTGTTCTGCCAAGCTTTATTTGGATTATCTTAATGTATGTTTCCTTAGCAAAGAAGTAGTTTACGCATATCAGGAATGCATGGTTTTAGTTGGGTTAAGACTTGATTTAATAAATAATACCAAAAAATAATTGTCAATTGTAAAGTTAATACTTGAAGGTGCTCTAACAGAGTCCTGAAACAGTCCTCATCTTTCTGCTTTCCTGAATAGGCATAAAAACCTCCCCCACTTTAATGGGAATGCAAGTAAAAGTTGTTACTTGATTATTGTTCTTTGTGGTTTTTTTCCTCTAAAGCATAAAATTTCCTATTAACATAGAAAGCAGTTAAATGAACTCAGAGCTGGGATTGAAGGGAGAAATGATTTTGTTTCCCTCCTGAAGCCCAGTAAGTTGTTTTATTTGGGGTTTTTTTTGGGTTTTTTGATTCTTCAGCTGAATGAACCGGAAATGGGAAAAATAGTGCCTTGTTTCACCAATGCTATACATATTAAACCATCTTTTTTTTTTAAAATGTATGTCCCTTAATTGCTAATGCTGAAAAGCTCCACAAAGTTGCCTTTTGTGAACTGTAGTGAAAGCCACGGTGATAATAATGCTGGGTAAAAAAATAAGTGTCTTGATTTAATACCTCTTAAAGGAACTACTTTTGGAAGTTGAACTCAAGAAATACCAGATGTTAAAGCAATGCTGTTTGCTTGGCAGCATGGGAAATTAGAAATTCTGCTGTTGCTACCTAGCAGTGGTTGTCCAAAAGCAAAATAGTTGCTCAAAACCATTGAGTTCTGTTCAGAAATACAAATTATTTCTCACAACAACCTCTTTGGTGGCTTCATGTCACGTTGAAATCAAAGCACAGCTCTGCTCAGTAGATTGCTTTCATGTTTCCTCACAACCTGTCTGTGCCGGCTGGAACAGCCCGAAGTGCATGATAAAGCCAAGGTCTTTATCAAACACCGTCAGATCTGCGGCTGCTACATCAAATAAAACTACCTTGATGGGCACAAACCCCTTAATAGTTGCCCATTAAAAGGGGCGACGCCGTATCACTGCGATTGATGGGGACATAAAAGCAGACCAAAGAACACTTGCTAGTGTGAAATGCCCATTGTGGCAATACGTCTCCAAAATTAGCACAGAAAATTGTCCTGTCTCAAAAGCTGCTTGGAGAGAATCACAGCTCTGGGTCTGACACCGGCACTGCTTCTCCTTTCTGCTGAGGAGTTGACTGTGATACAGAGGTGATGTCCTGAACCAGGAATTGAGCCACGACCCTCCCTCGGTTCTTGTTCCTCTAAGGACACACTGTAACCCGGCATCTGACACCAGTGTGTTTGTAACCAGAGTTGTTTGTAACTTGAGTGCACAGAACGCGGCACAGCCCAATTTATTGAGCTTCTTTATGCTGCTGTCACTTTTTAACCAGTTTCATTTATTGTTGCAGTCCCTCACTGAACACGCTGAAGACCTTTACGAGAGGAAAGTCTCCCTGTTGGTGAGCTGAAGGGGCAGACCACCAACCATCTCCAGGGGAAGCTACATGGAAAGGTCTGGGACTGCAAGTGTAGCCTGTCACTTTGTTAGTCCGGTAAGTGGTGAACTGCTACATCACCTCTTTAAAACTAGCAGGATGTTCCCCTTAGTAGAGAAAAAATGAAGAAAAAAAAATATGTAAGACCACTTGAGGGAATTATAAACTGGGCAAATGCTTTCAGAGTAGATCTCCTTGGATAATTTGGTTGGGGTTTTTTTGGGGGGGAACCAAAATATGTGTTATGATAAACAAATGCCCACAATTTTGCTAAGTGCTTATCTTTTTTTTTTTTTTTTAACGTGAATTTTTGTCTGGAGTGATTTTCTTGTCGCTGATCTAATTTACCTGCACTTAATTTTATAGAGAAAGTAAAGATAACCGTTCCTTATACACAGCAGTTCTAGCTGGAAGGGGCCATTCACAGAATCACCCAAAAATCTGCACTTGAAACCTCTAGGACGGAAGGGAGCTCGTGGCAATGGTCTCCAAGGAAGGCAAATCTCTGACCTGTAATTAGGTTCCATGTGCAAGAAAATGGCATAGGAGTAACCAGTCTGAAAGGCAGTTTGGTTTTTTTTTTTTTTCCAGGCATCCTGCAAGGATCCCAGCATGGGATCAGGCTATCCTGCCTTCTCAGTGGCTGCTTCCACTGGATTCACGTGCAGCAGTACAGGCTGCAGAGGAATTTGGCAAAAACAACCTGCAACACATGTAACAAAGCCCTAGTTGTCTGGCGTAAGGTGAGTTATAAGTGCTTGTAAGATTTATAAGCAGGCAAACAACAGCATTTTACTGCAATTTTAAAAAAACCGTTGCATGTTCAGATAATAATTTAAAAAAAAAATTTGGATGAAAAAAAAGTGCTGTAGTAGAGCCTGTAAAAACCCCTTGGCAACTGCCAACTTTTGAAGTGTTTCACCTCCATTTGCACTTATGGTAATGAACACTGAAATACTTCAGGGATTTTACTTATTTATTTCACTCTGACCCACTAGTATGCTTTTAAGGTCTTGTGCTCTGGGATAAAACATTGTTCTTTGCCTGCTCTTGGAGCACACATTCCCCTTTCCTCACTTTAAAGTTGCCCTGGGACAGAGCCTGCTTGCAATGTGCTGTGTTTTCCTGCAGATGATGGGCTGCTGTTGTTCCAGACATCCCTCAAATGTTCAGTGGGATGATGAGACAAACACCTGTTTGTTTGCACAGTCTGTATCATCTGTACCGTTTTTGCAGATGGTGCCCTGCACAGCTCTTGCAGGGTAAGTGCTAAAAAATAGTCAGGAATGAGTTGGAAGCAATGCTGGGAAAAATACAGACATTAAAACTTGCAGCAGTTTCTGCTTCCGTCAGATTTTTAAACCTGGCTGGGCATGGGAGAGCACAGAAAGGGGGAGCATTTCAAGACTGCAAATGTTCTTGGGGCTTCTGACATGCCATTTTTTGGCTATTGAAAGAAGTCTTCTGTAATACAGAAATGAAGAGGTTTATCCAACAGAAAATAAGTGTTGTCACTTTTTTTTTTTTTTTTTGGTTCATCATTTGGACACATCAGGTACTTCCTTTGTGACTATCGTACAATATAAAATGACAGTGTTTCAAACAGTGACAAAATGACAAAGCACTGACCTGTGGTGGAAACCCAGCATGGTGAGAGAGGTTCAGCCAGGCAAAATTGTCTCAAAAGGGAGCTGGAACTTTCACTTTATGTCCTTACTGTGCTTTACCTTTGCCGATTCACTACAGGGGAACCGTGAGCAGTGAACGCTGTCCTGAAACGTGTCCAGTTTGTGGGGTATTGTGTTCGTGGCACTCTCCCATCCAACATTTCAAGGACTTGTTTTTACAACATTGTTCATCACTTTGAAAACAGAGCTGAAATCAAGTGCATTTGCTGTGGCTGGAATACCTGTGTCCGTCCACACGGTAAGGAAACAAACCCATGGTTAAAACTCCCAGGACTGGTTTAAATTGTTACAGTGGCTTTTGGGATTCTCAGGGAGAAAATATAGCTTGCATTTTGGAGACACATGCTCTGCTGAACTGTCCTAGTCTGAGAAATTCCTGGAAGGGCACAGTGCCTTGTGCCAGAAACAAGCTGGTCAGGTATAAAACTGCTCAATATGCCATGATGGCAACCAGGGCGAAATCTGTAATCCCATACAAACTTTCCCCCAAGAAACTGAGTGGGACTTTAAGGGTGGGAATGAAGACAGATTGTACAGTCATAAAAAAGAAAAACGGGATTCGTTTTCTGCAGAAAATTTGTGTATTTTATAAATACAGTGATTAAATAATGTCTATCTAAAATGCAAGGACTGAAGTTAAATGAGATTCTTGAAGTGTAGAAACAAGTAGCAGAAAAGTGCTAGGGAATGCTATTACTGTATCAGAAGCTGGAGTTATTTCTAAATGTAACACAGTTGCTTAAGCTGAAATTAATAGACACGCATCATGTGACACTATTTTTCTGAAGTAATTTTCACTGCTGTTCCCATGAGAGTCCGTGGAATTGGGATTGACTTACAGTGAGAATGATGCCTGTGATTATCTTGTACCTCATGTCGCCAGTGGGTCCCCTTTAGAAGGAGTTCCCGCCCTCCTTTGCACCCCATGTTGCTCTTGGGTTGCAGGGGAAGCACATCTTGAGGCAAGTGGTGGGGAGCTGGAGGAAGGTGTTCAAACAACCCCAGGGACTTAACTCGGCCAAGGGAATTTTGTACGTGCCACCCGTGTTCGTGAATCAGTATTGTAATCACTAATATTTAGGTCTGGGAGGATGCCACTATCTCCAGTCATTTAAGAAATGCAAATTCTCTGTCTGACTGGATGTTCTCTACCTTTTCCTTGTAGTTTTGAACTATTCAGCCGCCACAACCAACTGTAAAATGCCATAAAAGGAACAATATCTTGAAAGGAGCTGCACGGTGTGCTTCAGACGAACCAACTGGCACTGTAAGTATGACTGTCCTGGTGTCAATTTTAGAAAGCAGTGCTAGCTAACTCCTGTGGATGGGGCTTTCCTCGGGGAGCAAATTACGTGGTGTTAAGAGAAAAGTTTTTCTCTGTCTTTCTAAAGTTGCTCTGTGGCTGTATTCAGTTGCAACTTCTGTTAATATTTTTGTGATTTACTGGCATTTCTAAACACACATAAACTGAAGCTATGGCTCATACCACTTTGAAACAAAGCATTAATACCAGGAGACTCTGATTTTCCAAGTCCTGAAAGGCCGTTTCAAAAGTCAGGCCGGTCGGTGTGAGTGGTTAGCAAAGCACTCTGGAGATTTAAAGTCTGATTTCTTGCTTCTACCTTCCAGCCTCTGGTTTAATCTTCTGTGGAGATATGCCCAACAGAGCAGCTGGCCTGTAATTGGGGGAGATTGCTGCAGACACTTATCTCTGTGGGTGTTACTGACTCCTGTTCTTGGTGTTATTGCAGTTAAAATGGTTATCATTTTCATCTATAGTGTCTTTCAAAGACAAAAATAAGCATGTGCCACTTACCTTTTCAGTATCATTGAGTCGTTTCAGTGTTGACTGATTTTTTTTTTTTTTATTCTTTTTTCTCTGCTGATCCCAGCAGAAGTTCTACACTGTTATCACTCATCTACTATTTAGCAGAAGCAATCAAGATCTATATGAGCTTAAAAATTTCTGTTCTGGTTACCCTGATTGGAGTGACAAAATGTTTTATCCTAACAATATTTCCCCCCCTCCCAAAAAAAATAATATACAAGTGATTTTAAAACTGTGCTCCCAAATTCTACAGCTTATTCAGGTCTTGTTGCACTGGCTGCTTTTCATGCCACACATTTCTTGTGACTTTGAATGCCCCTGGGCAGGTGCCCCTCTTGTTGAGACAGTCATTTCCTACCTCGTACAAATAGGGAAGCCAAACTGAGTTCAAGTGAGTGTTGGAAGAGGGCTTGTAGTAAGTAACAAACTGGGACTTCAGAAATCTGATTTCAGTTATGATCCTGAGCAAATATTTCTCGTGTGACCTTATTTAATCCATTGATCAGTAATCTGTATCCTGCTAAGATTAATGAAGGTGTTTCTTCTGATTTCAGTGACCTTTAGCATCTTCATCCACTAAATGTGGCCATGGCTTTCTTTTGTTTCTCCCCCTAATGTTCATTTAGGCATCCAGGAAAAACAAAACACGTGGCTCTGGCAGCTACTCTGATGCTACTAATGATGGAAGAGAACAACCTTTGGAAGGTCAAGTTACCAGGCATCTGAACTCCGGAAAGCATTTGTCATGCCCCGGGAATTGATGTGAAACCTGATCCATCTTGGAGAACAAATCACCCCAGAAAGCATGCATTAGAATATCTCCTACTGATATTCCCCGTGGAGCTAATTTCCTGGAAGCAGACCTAGGTGTAGTACTGGTAAATGGGCCTAGCAGGCTGGAAGGAGCCTCGTGCCTGGAAAACAGCAGAAAGAGCAATAAAAACATCAGTGCTTACAGAGGGAGGGACCAAAGCTGCTTCTTTCAGCTCTTCGGGTAAGTGATTATGAATGGTAAGCACATGGACCTCATTGTGAAAGTTTTACTGCTAGTACTTGACATTGCATAACTAGTAATAAACAAAAATATCAGCTCCACGAAGAGTTTAAAACAGAGAGGAAGAGCATGAGTAAGTAAGTCCTGAGGTTTGCTCCCATCCTAAGGGCTCCTTTTATTGCAATCTCCACAGAAGTAAAAAATAAGAGTGTTTTTCTGTTTCATAAAGCCAAGCACATTTGATGGTGCCGTATCATAAACCCGTTGTCTCTCAGGAAACTGTGTCTAGCAGTTGTACAAGTATTGGATTTATTATCGGAATTCTCTGGGTTCATAATTTTTAATCGCTTTTATTACTTGTAGCTCAAGGCAAAGGTGCAGAGAAGCAATCAGTAATTTGTCCTCTAGCTCCACGATGTCACGCAATCAGGCCAATGTCCTATGTAAACAAAATGATGAAAGCTCTGCCTGATATTACCTGGGATTAAGTGGTGAAAACAAAAAAGCTACTGACAAAAAATAGATGAGAGCTAGCACAGGTCTTCTCCCCTGAGCAGAATCTAAAGGTTCTATGAATCTGAAGAATTACATTGAAATTTGAATTACGATACAACGAATCTGAAGAATCTAAAGACCCTGTTGGGTGTGCTCTGGGCTTGTTCAACCATATTTAGCTTTCATGGTTTGTGCTATTGTGGGCTGGAACAACTGTAATGGGTGTAAGGGGAAGGAAAAAAACCCTCTTACTTTAATGTTCAGTTTTAAATTATTTCCAGGCAAAAGAATACAATACAACACAATCCCATACAAATCCAAAGGAAAGAGGAGGCTTGGAAGAGAAAGTGGCTGAGACAGAAAGAAACACAGCATCAGAGGAATGTGAATTGCTGTTTTATAAACCAAGTGTTCCTCCTGCTCCCTCAGTTTATCTGTAAGACTCTGTAAAGAAATATGTTTGCTGGATATTTTTTTCCCCAGTTTCTACAATTACCTTTTTTTTTCTACAATTACCAATTGCCGTTTCTACAATTACCTTTATCAAACCCATTTCTTTTCCACAGCTTTTCATCTTTCATTCCAAGTGAACACAGAGCCAACGCTCCCTTCCAGAAGCATTGAAGTCCTATTCCCACCATGCTCCCCATGCCCAGGTAGGTAGAAATCCACAGCAGGTGTCAGGAGTGGGTGCTCACCATTTGACCAATAACGACGGTGACGTGACACCTCCTAGCAGTGCATTACTGAGATGATGGTGTTACCCATGGCAAGTGATGATCTCCAATTTTTGATATACCAGGGCAGCTTTAAAATCTTCAGATCATATACAGCCTTCTCTCTTGTTCAGTTACTGTTATGGTTCAGCCATTCTTCTTTTTCTTGCTCTTGCCTTCTCAGACAAGGAAACATCTTGGATCCAGTTAGAGTGAGCAACTGGAAGCATCAAACAGGCCAAAATCCACAGGGCTGTGAAACAGGAAGAGCACTGAAAGAGGAAGAGTACAGTCAGCTACAACAGACGTGCCTTTGTCTGGGTTTGGAGCTGACATTTGCAAGCATCAAAAGCATTAGGGAAAGTAGCAGTGGCATTTGTAGGACCGTGCCGCAAAAATGGCCAACTGCAATCCCTCCTATTTCCATTCGTTCTTCCCCTACCTTGTCAAGTACAGCCTATGTCATCACTGCCACAGTCACTGAGGCTGCAGGAAGGTGAACTATTGCTTGGTAAGTTCTTTGTTTTTTCCTTTGTTAATTATCTTGAGAATGCTTTGGGTTTTCTTATAGGAGACAATTTCTGGAAAGCGAACACATCTGGACTTGGGATTTCCCTTTCCCTTCCCTTCCCTTTCCCCTTCCCATTTTCCTTCCCTTCCCTTTCCTCTTCCGATTTTCCTTCCCTTCCCTTTCCTTTCCCCTTTCCATTTTCCTCCCCTCCCCTCCTCTCCCCTCCCCTTTCTCCTTTCCTCTCTCCTTTCATCTATTTCCCCCTCCCCTCCCCTCTACTCCCTCCCCTCTCCTTTCTCCTTTCCTCTCTCCTTTCACCTTTTTCCTCCTCGCCTCGCCTTCCCCTGCTGAATCTTTTCCTTCTTGCTCCTTTCCTTTCCTTCTTGTTCCTTGTCTTTCCTTC
>VZRE01010899.1:0-76845 GCA_013396775.1 Cephalopterus ornatus
TAGAAGATTATGCATAACCAATCTATGATAATTGGGAAATTTATTTGTATAAACATTTCCGTGTTCTGGCTATATGCTAAGAAAGCTTATTGTTAAACACTCTAGACACAAATATGAAAAAGTTAATGAGAGAGATTAAAATGGCAAAAAAGGGCTTCAAAGTCTCACCATATGCATTATCTTCCAAATGAAACCCGACACATATCGTCTATATGGACAGTATCCAAAATTTTGGTTAATGGACTATTATCAGCCACAACTTTAAATCAGGTATCCACAGTTTTTTTTTTTTTTTTAGATTAAAAATAAGTTTGGATTTTATACGCAATTCAGCATGTTGTGAGAAATGCTTTCTATGACAAAACCCAAACTGTGATAGATCAAAAAGAAAGTGCAGCCTTTTACGTAGCATGTAGAAGATGAACATTTATTTTTTTTATTCAAAGTATATCCTGGTTGACCCTCTGTTCCTGTGAAAAGAAAATAAATGCAATTGAACCTCACTGGACCAGTGGAAAAATTGCTACTTCATGAGTAGATCTGCTAGCATGTGTACAACTTTATTAGAATGTAATAAAAATCATATTTAAATTATATTTAGGTTATTTTGAAGAGCAAAATTTTTTGTATCAAACTTGTACTTTAAAACACTAAATTACCATGTAACAATGAATGGCTTGGAAACAGTTACATTGGAAAACCTGAATATTGAAGACTATTGTGATTCAGGGTTATAAAAAAACATTCTCTTGATTTCAATCACTAGCATAGTAATAATATGTGGAATTTAATAACTGAACTGATAAAAACAAACAAACAACTCAAAAAACACAACTAACCATGAAAACACAAAACAAAAACAAAACTCCAAAAATTAAAACCAGGAGTAAAATTTTAGTCCTATTACAATTAATGCCAGATACAACATCCCACAGATCTCAATAAGCACAAGATCAATCCTATATACTTTTCTAATACTGTTTTTATAAGTATATATGTAACATATATATATATATGAGTATATATACATACACACACATCCTGTTCTTGTGAGTATGTATTTAACTAGTATATAGCTAGTATATGACTTATACTAGTGGCTATATAACTAGTATATAATTTGTATTAGTTCACAGCCATATAATCTGGAATAGATGTGTTTTTTCTACTTTGTCTGTATTTTCTTTAACAAATCATATGTGACACTAAGAAAACATATTTAGTTGTAATTTTTATTACATTCTAAAAATGGGGTAGTGTATGGCTATTTTTATATATGTATGTGTATTGATAGATCTTTTGGAGTTCTCTAAAAACCTGTTGTCAAAAGGAAAACATCAACATTTAGTCTCATCATAGTTGGGAGCAATGTCTTATATTACTGTAACTCCTTGTTAACAGATTTTGCAAATTAGTCTACTGTACAACAGGATATGAACACTTCCTGCTTTCCTATTTCATTAATGACAGATAATTACTACAGGAAAAATCACACAATAATCACGTTAATCAGCAAGATGTATTTTCATAGAGTAGACTACAAAATTTGCTATCCTTTATGAGTCTAACATGTAATAAAAATTCCTAGGCCTCTCAGTGAAAAAGAACAATAATATCTCTCCCACAGGTATTTTTTTGGATGTTCTTATCAGAACAGAAGAACAGCAATACAGGCACAGTCAGTCCCTCTAGCCATGCCACACAATTCAGAAAAAGTACAAGAAGATGATATAACAATATCACTTTGGTAGATCTTCCAAACCTTTAGCAATCAGCAGCACAAGGAATCACAGAATCATAAGATAGAATCATAGAACCACTAAAGTTGGAAAAAACCTCCAGGATTATTGAGTCCAACATTTGATCGATCACCACTGTATCAACTATACCACAGCATTAAATGCAATGTCCATTCATTTCTTAAACACCTCCAGAGACAGTGACCATCACCTTCCTGGGCAGTCCATTCCAAGGCTTGACAGCCCTTCAACTGAAGAAATTCTTCTTGATGTCCAATCCCGGTACAGCTTGAGACCATGTGCTTTTTCCCTGTTGCTAATTGCTTGGGAGAAGAGGCCACCCCCCACCTGGCTACAATCTCCTTTCAGGTAGCTACAGGAAGTAATAAGATCTCCCCCAAGTCTCCCTTTCTCCAGGCTAAAAAACCCCAGCTGTCTCAGCTGCTCCTCATCAGACTTTTACTCCAAATCCTTCATCACCTTTGTTGCCCTTCTCTGCACACACTTCATATGAGCCAGGGTCATATTTCTTGTTTAAGATCTCTTGATGGACTTCTTTTTTTCTGTGAATTTTCTTTTTCATTCTAAGAAGATTTTCCTGGAATTCCTAAAGTATCTCCATGATGAACAGAAGAACAGATTTATTGAAACAAATATTGGGGAAAAAAAAGAGGCACAGAATCACATAATATTCCAAATTGGAAGGAACTCACAAGAATCATCGAGTCACAGGAGCAGAGGAAGAAGGTAAGTAGCTATAGACAATCAAATGGGATCTCTTTGTGGAGCGAGGTTAGTGAAAAGCTTGTGGTGGATCTCTGGCACTGAACCCAGCTGACAGACACACAGTCCATAATTCCATAGCATTAAACCCTTTTACCATTCAAAACAGACTGCATGAAACTTATGGGGAATGGATTCTTGTCTATGTAAATAAATGATTCAAATTTAAATATTGTTTGGGAGAGTGTTTTGTCTCCAGACAAGCACACACTAAGGACCACACTGAAAATTTGAAAATATAGAGTTTCACAGATGATGAAGTTTCCGTGCCCAAAGGTCTTGTCTGGCAATATCAAATTATCTATGAAAGGTGAAACCTGTGTTTCTGGTGTTTTAAGTTCTGAAGGGCTATGTTAGACTAGAATTAAACGATCTTTTCAACATGTCAGTTGCTATTCTAATAAACTTGTAATCTTGAGGGGGGAGTCTCAAATTATAGGAGGAAATTTCTATATCTTAGGAAAAGCTTTGCTCTCTTTACTAGAGGTCAGTTGTGCCTATTGAAAAGATGACAAAATAGACCTGAGCCTTAAGGAAAAAGTAATTGCCCATTAGATTACATAGAATGGCATGGGAGAGAATTGTTCAGCCATTCAAACATGGTTGCATCCATTCTCATTAGGATCTTCAGAGATATCAGAAAGTTTTTGTTACCAGTAGTGCTGGAAGAGGTTGATCCATCCTTGTGGAAGAGCCAGGCCAATCTTTCTCTCTTATCCAAAGAAGATCATTAACTACAGTAATAATCCTGATTGCTTAGGCTAGCTAGTCTTCCCCATTTGTTCTTCTCCTGTAGAAGACAAGAATTTACATCCTGATTTCTGCTGAAAACAAAAGCTTCCAAACCAGCATTAATGAAATATTTAGGAAACACAGTGCAATCAAGACACATTCATTGTTCTAAAACAGGCAATGAGGCTTTCCAGCTGATGAGCTTAGTGTAAACTTCCTGACTAACTAGGTCATATAGTTTAAAACCTGAAACTTTACTTTTGTCTGCAGTCTACAGCCCATTCCAAAATTACATCTTCTAAATGATATAATATTAATTAACTAGTTTCAGGAATTTTCTAATGCTACAGAACCTTTTGTTTCAGTTTGGTTTTTTGGTTGGTTGTTTTTTTGTGGTTTTTTGTTTGTTTGGTTTGGTTTTTTGTTTGATTGGTTTTTTTTTTTGTTTTCTAACAGTCAGTTAAAATTATTAAGTTGTTATATTCAAGATTGCCAGGACACTTTTTACTACAGCACTGCTAACTTTGATATCTAGCAGAGGATATATGAAGAATAGACAATCCTACCCTATTTTTTTTAAGAAGTCCAATGAATTCTGTATTCATAGACCACTGTACCTGGTTGGATCACAATGCTGTTCCTTGCAAGATCAAACCTTTATCAAGCCTATTCTTGAAGTCAGTGAAGCTTCAAATCAATATATATGCATTTCTTGAGGTGAATCCCCTTGAATGATTGATACATAATACTGTGTATAACTTTGAATGTACAGTTGCAAATAACCTTGTACTGAAAATCACCTTTGAGTGTGTTGCTGACTGATTACAGTTCATCAAATCCTGGTATATTTAAAGTGATAGAGAATGAGAAATCAGGTGAAGGCTTTTGTCATACTCTACTTATGTCAAGGAATGTCAATAAGCAGAAAAATAAGATAACATTTTGAATTAGTATCTCTCATTATTTATTGCCTGTTTCTAGTCCCTATATGACTCCTTTTTTTTTTTTGTTTCTGTGTTAAAATTTTCTAATTGATAACCTCCTTCAATATTAGAAAAGCTTGCTGTTTATGTAAGACTAAATGTATTCTTTCAGCACTAGTATCTATCAGCTTTTGCGGTCAATTTAATCAATGCCATGCATTTCATAACCAGCCTAATTTTTTGTGACTTGCATTAGTAGTACTTGCAACAGACTGCAAGGGAATTGCAAGTAGTGTTTTGCTTTCCTTTGTACTCACATTGCACTTAAAATCTTGTAAATTTTCTTAACGTTAGGCTCTGGCCTAAGAGCAGTGTAACCAAAAAGAGGATGAGAAACTACTAGACACGATGTGATGTCCTGCACAAACATGAGTAATAACAGCACAGCAATGCCAGTTAGTTGCTGATGCTGGCCAAGGTGACCTAGCCAGGTTCTTCTCTTTGGATAATCATTGCTGAGTCTTGGTCTCAGGAAAGCGCTTAAAACAACCTACTAAAGAGCTGATAAAGGGTGAACAATACTAAGTTGCAAAGAGGTTATTACTTTCTGATCTCTTTGCAGTAATTAGTTTATGTAAAAGTAGCAAAATGGAAGAAGAGGCTATAGTTCCGGATGCAGCCCTGTGACCACATCTGTCAGAGTTAGGTCCTACTTACTCTTTTGCTTTATTTTGCTATTGTCTTCAAGCAGCCTGTTACTTGCCAAAGTCTTTTCACTGCTAAAATGCGGGATGTTTCATGCTGTTCATAAACTCATGCTGTAACAGCAATTATAGCTGAAAAGATAACACCTAAGGTGTTTGACCTTATCTAGACTTATTTTATTGACTAATACATTAATACTTCATGATGATCCTATTTAATGATTACATAAGCAAGATTATACCTAACACTTCAATTCTGTAGCCCATTCGTACAGCACTATTTCAGCATGTTTGTCATGCTGTAGAAAACTTCATCTATTGATTCTTGTCTCAGAGCCTTTTGCAATAATTTTCTCTAAAACCTCAGTAATTCATACTGAGTATGAGAGACATGTCTTCTGTTTTCAGAGAAATAATAAAAATATAATTACATTTTGACTTACTGGTTGTTTATGGAAATTATATTTCCCTCTTTTATATTTACAGGCTCATGGAGAAGGCGTTATTTATTCATCTGAAAACCATCTACCTGCTTTCTAATATATGTTATCACTATTTTGTAAGGGCTATGTCCTGCAAAATACTAAATACTTTGGCTATGATCCTGAAGAGCACTTACATACATGAGACATCGTACTGAACTCAAAGAGATGTCTCAAACATCAAGAGATAAGGACATGTTTAAGTGGCCAGCCTACAAAACTAGTAGAAGTAAAATATATAGATATATGATTAGTACTGGGGATGGATTTAAGCTAATGAGTCCAGATTCAGAACAATATATTATTTTGTATTTTAAAATATTATTTTACCAATAAAAATAACATGAAGCCCTTGAGGACTGCATCCACACCTTCAAAGCTGGATCTACCACAATGACAAAATCAACCAGAAATCTTGAGTGCTTAGACAAACTTCCTCAAGATTTGAAGTATGCCTGCCGAAGAGTTTGGCCTAAACTTGTTTTTAATTACTTTACATAAGAACTGGGTCATGTAGCAGAGTGTAATTCTATGGTTTCAGAGAAACTCAGGCGATTAACGCTTTTTACCAACTGTCTGGAGTACTTTAATCTGTTCTATGCTGTTTAGTGAGCTCACCATCTCTGCCTATGCTCGCTATACTTTATGTAGTACCAGTGTGCTCCCTTAACAGCTTTAGCATGATCTTTTTTTCAACAAAATAATCCTTTTTTACCCTCCTTACAGCAGTTAACTTGAAAATAATTTACTTTATTCTTCATAGACTGTTTACAGAGCTTTCCATCAGCACGTATTAACTCAGATAGGAACACCAGCTCCAGTGGATGTACTCATATGAGGAACTACCTACCATTCTTAGGACATGGATACTGTCTTCAAAATTCACCTGTATCTAAAGGAACGTAACTGTTGCCACTATAAAGGAAATATTTAATTACTGAAAATTCTCAAGTATAATTTAGCTGTACAATATTCATTACCCTTGAATCTCAAGAGACAAGCAGTCGTATGGCAAGTTCTGTGCAAAAAAGGTATGTAAGATTGAGAATATGTAGGTGGAGCTTTGGTTGCTGTGCAAGATTTTGCAGTTCATTGCTTTCTCAGCATTAACTTTCAAATAACATTTTATATAGTTTATACAATGAATTATAAATTAGTTTATCCTATTGTTAGTTTCTATAATATAATTAATAGTTTATATATTTATATAGTAGTTAATATCATTAAAGATGAGAAATGAGTGCTATGTGAGATGAATGATGTCGGTACATGTCAAATCCCGAATTTATCCAGTTTATCTTTTGAAATAATATATAATATTGTGTGAATTCTTCAGTTTTTCCTTAAGGAAAAGATAGAATGCTTACATTTTTAATAAGCAAAGTCTGCCTCTGCTTATTCAAACCTGTGGTATTTGACATAGTTTCATATGTACTCCTTCCTACCTGGCCTAAATGCTGGCAACCATCCTACGTGTGTTTGTATGAACATGGAGTTCATATAAAAGATTATTTCTCTCAATCTATTTGCATGTTCAGACACATTTAAGTGTGAGGCAGCTGAAAAACTTGCCTAAGACTGGAAACTTTTATTGGAGGCCTTGGAAAGTGATAGCAACCTGTAAGAAGGAGGTATAAGGACAACTGAAGCACAATTAGAAATGCACCAACAAAAACTGTTTGACCATGGGTATCGTGTGTTGGTTATGAATAGCATAAAGTTTTAATGATGATAAGAATTACGGAAAATATAGGGTTACTTTACTATTAGGCCCTCTCCAGCTTCTACCCTCAGAGAAATGCAATAAAAAGAATGAATGGGCTAGAGAGACTGATTTATTAAAGAACAATAAAAGACATTATGCACAGCTTGGCTAAATAATGATTAAGGGAATGACACTAACACCATAAAATGCTGCTTAGCAAACAATCCTATAATGGCAGAGAGTGGAGCTAGATGTATTATTACTTATTAATTGTGTTGCAGTTATGATTAGTGGGCACTGCTATGTTAGCTGCTAAACAAGCATCCAGTAGGAAACAGTGCCTGAAGAGCTCACAGTGGGAACAAGGAGAAGGAGGAAATATCTTACATCAGGCTGACACAGCATGGGAGTAACTGAACTAGCAGTGGAAGTACAGAGTCTCATTTAAGACAGCTCAGTTTAGCAGTTTCACTGGTAATTTCTCTGAAATGAACCTCTGCTTCTGATTCAATGACCATAACAATAGAATTATTTCAGCAATATGGTCTAGTTCTCATTGTGTTGAGCTCACTTCAGTTCTAACTGTAAAAAATCCTGTAACACTCCTATACAAAAGGTAAAACTAACCATCCAACTGACAGGATATAGACAGTATTAGATAATAAACATGTTCGTTATCCATGCTAATCAGCCCCACAAGTAAGAAGAAAATACAACTAATGGAGATCCATTTGTGTTACAGGTTTTCATGGGAAAGTATTTTAGGTGTGAAAATGTTTTTAATTGCAGACCCACAGCCCTTTCCACAGTGAGACTGAACTCTGTTTTCTCTCCTTCTCACATGCTTACATACAATGGAATGTAAGCTTTTTTGAACACTGTCTTCCAATTGGTCTGATTCACATAAAACTAAGCTTGTTGTGCTCATCACAGATCCTCCTGTTGAAGCCAGCCCCACTTGCACTTCATGCTGCCTCATTGCCATGGTGAAACGACTGCCAGCACAGCCAAGAAATCTGTCAGGAGCCATGGGCTGCAGAAGAAAGGTCAAGTCTGGAGCAGTGCCAAGATAGCCACAAAGCCAACATGGACTCACTGTGTAAAACAGGGGAGCAGCCCTTGCTGCAGGCACGGCTCACTTCCACGGCACAATGCCTCAGATGTCCCAGAAAATGAGAATCCAAAATGAATGATTTGACAGTTACATATTTGCCTGTGGGTTAATGGGTGATGCAGGAACAAACACATTATCTGAAACAACGCTTTTCATGCATGTTATCTCTTTGCAGACCAATCCAACACAGGCAGGCTTAGAATTTAAGCTTTTTATTCTTGCAATTAGGCTTTATTGTCCCCCAAGATCTATGTCATAACCTCTCCTAAAGAAGTAATGGATTGCTTTCCTGCTACTAATCTGAAAATAATGTTTTTATAGTGCAGAAAATTCGGAAGTAATTTCTGTTCAGAGCAGAAAGAATAATTTCTCTGGAAGACAGATGTTTAGAGAGCCTTAGAGTAAACTCCAGTACCATCTGGATGACATGCCACCCTACCCCGATGGAAAATTGCTATTTAATACTGGCTATGAGCGACTTGTGTAAAAACACCAGAAAATTTCAGATTAAACAACGTTGGAAAACATATTTAAATTACCAGTAACTACTTCTTAATTTCTAGGAGTTTGAAGAAAAAAAGATTGTAAGAAAATTAACAGAGGTTACTATTAGAACTCTATATTCAGAAGTTGTCAGTTCATGAGGAACAGTTTCTTTCAAAGAGATTTTTAAATGAGCTAAGTGAAAATACTGCTGAAGAAAGCTGCAGCTTGAATTTTTTTCTTCTTGCAGGTGCCTTGATTCATGCCTCTCATTTTTCCCCAAAAATGGGAACGATATTGAATAAGAATTCAATGTTGATAAAAAGATCTATTATTTCCTGGAAGGTAATATTTTGAGATCAGTTCAGATCTAGATTTTAGACTGTACCAAGAGAGCTGTGTGTGTTACTTAACAGGAGTTTGGAAGAGAGAACGTGTATATTCCACTATCCACTGGTTTTCCTATGCTAAATTAAGTCTCTGGCCTATCATAGAAATAAGCAGAAACCATTTAAAAGAGTTTAAAAACTGTGTTCAAAGGTCCACACAGGAAGAATAAATATTTTGCTACCGACCCTGTTAACACTGCCAACACCTACAGTGGATACTGAAATATTTTTCTAGCCCTTCCCAAAAGTAACACCCAGAGAACGAGATTTTCTAGGAACCTCAGTCCAGACTTTGATTCATTTCTTTGGTATACAAGAGGACCCTCTCATAGTGGCAGTGAATGAAATGAAGCTCTTGTAATGCTGAGAATGAAAGTCCCCTGGTGCTCCTTGGCTTCGGGGCACATTTCTGTTTACAGCAGTTTCTCATTTCCAGGCACAGAAATACACGTTGTATAAAAACGTTGGTTGAGCAACGAGGCTCCAGTGTGTGGGTAAGGACAGCACCTCCTTCTTCCCCTTTCCCCAGGCCCTGCAGGAAGTGCAGCTTAGCCCTGGTCCCCATTCTGCTCCCCCAGAAATCTATACAGAGACACCTTCAGACCCCCACCATTAGCATCTGTGCAGCTATCCTTCCCACACTGTCTGCTGTTCCTTCTGCCACCCTCCTCCAGAGCTGGAAGATCTTCTTCCAAATACATCCAAGGCAGCCTGACCTATAACCCTAGGAACTCTTTTTCAGTATAGAACAGTAGCTTTAAATAATTCTTTCTTTACTCTAAAAAGGGAACAGTGGTGAAAAAAGTGCCACTAGGCACTCACCTGTACCTTGGCAAGTCTATCACTTCTGGAGAAGGAAATATTCACTGACAACCCAGACTGTCCAGCTGGCTGGTTTTGAGCTACTGACAGAAATCTTGCTCTCGGTGTCTGTGCTCACCTCCAAGATGATGCTAACATCTTCTGCAAGCCCCATTGAAATGCTAGAATATATAATACAGAAAGAGAATTCACATTAGCTTTTATTTTGGGAAAACATTAAGGGGTGTATTAGAATAAGACCATTTGATTTAAAGGATTTTGTTGATAAACAAGTTACGTCATAAAACAGAGAGCTATTATAATCAGAACACATTAGAAAATTTAAGCAGGTCCATGCTAAAAGCTAACTAGTAGGCACACTGAACGCTAATTTTCCCTTCTAACTTCTACTGCAGATTTGCTGAGTTTTAATTCATAAAAAGTGCAATAGTAACAGTTATGCAATATTACCTAACTGCCCTAAAGGCAAGCTCAAATCCTGACTGAAAAGCTGTGCCACATTCTCTCTTTATTTTGCTTATTCTCATAGAGATTCTGTAGGATAAATTTCTTTTTGCTACATCTATATAGTCATGTTGCCATGGGGTAGATATTCTGGTCTGTATGTGGTTGCTTCTTGCTTTGTGCAGGGATTAGTGCAAGAGCTGGCAATTTGCTACACTGTTCTTTTCCAAGAGTTACAGTATTTCAATTGTGAATTACAATTTTGTTCACTGTTCCTGTTTATAAATGAATCTGGATAATAAGTTACTTTTGTTAGTATTACTGTCTTTAAATCAATGACAGTAGCTGAAAAAAAAAAGCTAAAATTCTGTCTTTGGTTCACATTTCAGAATACTGTGGTACTGATCACGTATGTCAAAACTGTCCTGAATTCTATGTGGAAGTATCTGGACTGAAAGAGAATCAAACCACATACAGGCTCAAATACATCAGTGTGTTACAGCACTTACTCCATGATGTCAGTCCTCCCAGTGCAACACATTCTCCTCCTCTTCCTTTTTGCCACAGGCTAAAGCAGGTGATCTACTTGAGTCCAGCACTGTTATATCCTTTTTGCTAAACAAGTGGGCTTGTGATAGCCTTAAAAAGCTTTAAACTGCTCTGAGCACAGATGTAGGCATGTTAAATTGAGTGGCTGATCTGTGTTGCTTCCTGTGTGGTTAACTGGCTTAACTCCAGGGAACATAAAATCCACCTGTCCTCTAAGAGACTTCCTGCCCTGAAGGGCAAATTCTCTTAAACAGTAGTTATTTCCTGGCAGAAAGACACTTCCATCTGCCAGGTGTATTTTAATTTTCTCAACCTTACTGCACATCTTGATGTAAGCCGCATAATCGACATGGCCTGAATTTTCTAGCATGTGTCTAGAACATACTTAGCATTAGGCTTCAGATTTGGACAGATGCTTAAGTCGTATGTGGGATTTTGAATTATGTTAATAAGGTATTCTTGACCTTCCAGTTGATCTCTTTTTTTCCCAAATGTAGCATTCACCTCACTTACTTTTCCATTCCAATAGGATTGTTTAGTGCTATGATCATTTATAGTGTAATGATTATCAGGTACTTCTTGGAAATTCAAGTAGACAGTTAAGAAAACCCTAAATGCTTCCCTAGACCAGCTTAAAGCCCAACAGAAGAGGCTTAGAAACAAGAACTTTTAAAATCAGACACAAGGTACCATAGTTGAGTTCTCTTGCTAGGAGTAATATTTAAAAATGTCTTTATAAATGGAAGATGAATGCATTAAGCCATGTATAAGCTTTCCCACTAAAGTCTACATAAACTGAAGTAATTTATAAAATAGCTGGTTATCCAACTTGTTAAACGTTTGCCTAAGATTTAGAATAAAAGATTTAGATACAGAATTCTCTTGCAAAAGATGTTAACTTTTACTACCATGTGCTTTTATACCCTGTTTTCCTAAAAACCTGAAATGAGAAGTCTCTTAGGAAAAATATGTGGCATGGATGAACAGGTTTTGCTTGAAGAAGTTGCTGAATTCTTTGGTATGGGAATATTCATGTCATGGTTTCTACTAAATATCTCCATGTGTTTGGTGATTCAAACTAATCCGCACTACAGCTTGGTGTCCAAGTTACTGATCATAGAGACAGAAATCAAAAGCTTGCATGCACAACAAGTGCAGAGAAAATAGTTTTGTCTTCCAGGACAAGATTTTCTGGAAACAAAAATCTTTGAGGACATGACATTTGACTCAGCTGGCTGAGCTCTTATCCAGGAGTTGAGAAGTACAGCCCTGCACTCTTACAGTAATTGCAGCATCACTGTCAATCATTCCTTCAGAGCAGGGAAAAGGTGTGCAATCTATTTCTTGAAATTGTCTCTATCTTCTCTTGTACTTCATACAAAAGAATTTCCCAAATTATTTTGCACTTATCACTCCCACTTTAAGATTTTGTAGCCTTCCAATCTTACCTCTCAGGCATGTAAACAGTGTTTTAGTGTCATTACAAAGCTGTAACTATCTTTTCTTCTATGTGTTTTATAATTCAACTTCGAATTTAATATAAAAAAATCTACTTTCAAAATGCTCTTGGCAATGAATTTTTACATTCCTGGGAACGAGTAATAACTGCAAGAGAAGCAGAGAAATGATTGTACTTGATTTTAAGTCTTTTTTTTAGTTCTTGTTTTCATAAAGACAAATAGAGAGGAAAGCACTGTGGAGTGGAATCCAGTGAGGGCAGGGAGGTGGAATCAGGGCTGCTCAGACTTGAGGAAAGAGGTTAATTTTTGAGAAAAGATGAAATTCATCTTTCATATAGCATTTTTATCCCATAAGCCAGGTTCTGCACTGTGTTCAAAATAAACCAAAACCTCCATGCACAATATATATTCTAACTTTCAGAATTTCACTTACTCTACGTCAAAACAAGAAATCAGTTTCCCAAACTTTCTTTAAGGGGTTGCAAATATTTTGGTTACCTGAATTCACTTTTGAATCTACAACGAAATACAAAATCTTGAACAGGACTCTTGCAGGAGTTATTAAATGAAAATAATGCTTACTGAGCTGGCAGGGAAGCCACAAGGATCAGTTATATTCTTTAAATGGATTCGAGATTCCAATCAAAAAGTAAATGGAAAGTGTATATAATATGTTTTGAAAGAACATGGAAGGACTTCACATATGGTTATTTCTATTGGAGATGCTACATATGTAAACAATATATTTAACTTGCTTAAATCACAGGAGGGAAATACTTGGGACAGAAATCAAAACAAATCCATTCCAGGTTGTTAATCCTTTTCAAATTTAGCTCATATTTCTTTTCAGTGAATACGTAATTCTAGAGATGGTTGATTGGAATGTATAAAATATTTGAAACATTCTTCCTACTGAAGAACTCTAAATAAATACAGATTGTTTTTACTGTGTTATATGATTTAAAAATGCTGGATTATATAATGAAGCTGTATATTGTTCTATCCAGAAATATGTGGGAAATAAAGAATATTTGAAGTTTTGATTGTATTTGAATTCTGTTTTCTTAAAAATACCCAAACTTAATGAACTTGAAAATACAGTATTTCAAAATTATATTACTTCACTTCGACACTGTCCTAGAAGAAATTTTAGAGGTTATGACTCCATAGGACAGAGGTGAGATAGAATAACTGTGCATTAAGTAAGTAGTAAATTGAGTATTACCTACCACACGTTTCTGTGTAACTGTTGACTTACTTTCTTATTATTTAGAATTTTCTTTCAACTCTCTGAGCTGCCCGTCACTACAAGTAGAACATCTGCAGCCCCAGACACTGTAACAATGAGGTTTTATTGCAGACTGAAAAAGCAGATGCACCTCAAACTGGTCAAAGCTGTGACATGCTAAATTCAAGCAAGATTCCAGGAAGAATTATTTCATTGGTTTGGTGATGGAGCCTTCAGATTTCTTGTTTTGATATTGGTTTGGAAGTTCCTTGGCTAATCTTTATCTCCAAACCAAAAGATTCCGTGACATGACTGAACTGTGCAAAGATTAAGAGGCATAGCTTGCAGCAAAACTGCCCAGCTGTTATATCAACTACCACGACTGTAAGTCTTCTTAGGTTTTAAAAAAAAAAAAAGAAAAAGAAAAGAAACCAAAAAGCTGAATAATAGAAATAAATATTTAAAAAACAACAACAAAAAAACAACAACACAAAAAAACAAACCAACAAAAACCCCCAAAAAACTCTGTTGGAAATCCAGAGACTTGATATATATACATCATCCTACATAAAAATCCACTCTAAACTATGAATTTGCTGAATGCCAATTATAACACTTTCAAATACAAGGGATGCAAGGGGTTAAACCCTATGTTCCACTATCAGAGGATCCAGAAGTCATTTCCTTTTGTAACCAAAGGGATTTCTGGGTTTTAAGATAGAGGAATGAGCAGGTTCAGAAATGTGCATAAACCCTGATGGGACAGGAAAGCTTTTGCAGCATCAAGTTTTATCCTCTATTATTAAATTAACATCACTTCAGAGCTTAAAAAGAAAAGGCCAGTTGCCAGAAAAAATAAATAATGTGCATGCTAGTGTTATTACCTGACCTGGAAAAAATCTCTATGTTCTGCAGAGGTCTGTCATTTTTAATTTGAAATCATAAGGAAATATAATTAGGTTGGATTTCTCATTAATAATAGAATATTTGAAATGACTAAAATTAGGCCACTTTCAAGTTGCTATAATAGAGCATGTTTAATTTGAAAATTGAGTTATTTCTCTCCCCAAGAAGGTATGGACTGAAAGAGACTCAAGAGTAAACTAAGACTTTCATTTGAGTTAAACTGATTTCAACTGATTGGGAAATGATTGGACTCTGAGAGAGCTCAATTTTTATTAATGCTTTTAAACTAAATTTATATAATATATTTGCACTTCTGTAGCTCCTTCATTCCTTCTTTAAGAGCAGCATCCAGAACCACCACTGAAAGTAGGATTTCAGTGGATACTCAAGACCTGTAACAAATGAACCAGTGTTTCCTAAAGAAGTTACACTGAAAGGAAGGAAGGCACAAATAGGGGAAGAGAAAAAGCAGTTAAGAGGAGGTGATTTCCACAATGGTTTATAGCTCCATGAGTGACCTATCTTGGTCTAGTTCTTACTCTGGCCTTTTTCTTTCTCACTGGACTCACTGCTGCTCAAAAAGATCAGAGTGCAAAACTGTTCTGCACAGCAAAATGTTTTCCCAAAGTGTTCTGCAAGACTGGAGTTACTGCTACTGGCAAAAAATGGTGCAGAGGGATTTTTTAAGACCCTCTGTGCATGGTCAGTGTTATTGATTAATGAATTAAACTGCAGAGAACCTACTGTGCTGAGCAGAAATCACTGCAATACATGAAATTTTGTAATAGCATGAATTCAGGGCAGAAATTAATAGTCACCCATGGCTCTAAAAGTCTGAACAGCAAGCTGTATAGCTGATATGCTGCTATTTCCTAGGAGGCATAATTGGAGGTCTGCAACTACCCACGGAAATTATACACAGTATTTGTCACATATTTAGTTCTTCTTTTGCAAATGAACAGTTCCCTGTTCTGTCTATTACCTCCAAGTACTGAAAAACTTCTTTGCTGTTACATATTCTTTTCTTGTCAGTCTCACCATTCAATATTGATGAACGTGAGCCAATTGTAATGTACCCCAAAACCTGCCTTTTTCATTTCAGATTTTTACATACTACCAGTTGCTCTCCAGTCTTCTCTGAAACATTCTTTTCTGACATTCTTCATCCATGACAATTTAAAATGCTTGAAGGAACTGCAGCTTTGTATGTGACATTAAGTTTTTATGTTTAACAATTATGATTTTAACAGCAACCCTCATTGACATGCATTGGTCTTGATTATCTAAAAAAGACAAGCTTTGCATCTGTTATATGTGAAGGAATGTATTTTCCTCCTCTTCTGAAACAAAATTCAGAAATGAATTTTGAAGTTGGATTTCAACCTCCTTATTTATCTGTGCTGAAGGAAGATCAGTTCTAAAAGGAAAAATGCAGAGCTAATTCTGATCTAATTTCTGTGAATTGAAGTCTAAAATTCCTTCCCTCACTGCTGCAATTTAGCCCTCAGTCCAGGTTCCATCTCCTCCTTAACAGACTTATCTAAGAGGTCAATATTTATGACAGAGCTTTGTAAAATTCTACTGAAATATTTCTGTTACTAATTTATGAAGACATTGGGGACAACAGTAAGATTTTTGAAAATTTCATTTTTTTTTTATTTGAGACATTCTTCAATTTCTACCACAAAAAATTCGTAAGATGCTCATAAGTAACTTCATTTTCTAAGAAAATAAGGCTTATGTGTGTGTATATGCATGAAGCCTCATCAGCTTTTAGAACATCTGTCCAATCTCAATCATAATAAATGAAAGAGTGCAAGACCTTGTTTCTATGAATTACAAAAGCAGAATCTTGGCTAAAGCAGAAAAATTGTATTAGTTATAGTGTGAGACCCTTACATTTCACAGAGAGAATCTGACCCAGGAGCTCACACTGAATATACAAATCTATAAGAAAGTGAGCTTGGTTACTTCTGCTGCTCACAATACATCATATTTATGGTATTTCACTGTGCAGTAATAATTTTGAGAAAGAGAACCTTTGACTTTTGTGTTCATTAGAAATGGCACACTAATGACATCCACTTTAGTCAAGGAGTCCACAAACCATGTCATGGCCTTTACTTTGTTTGCAAAAAGCTGAGGGGGCTCATACATATCACCTTTCGCCCTGCTTTAAAGTTATGGTGTTCTTTTTTCCCATTCTTTTCTCATTCAAAAATTAAAATTTCTTCAAACAAGTCACATTACAAGAAAA
The DNA here is from genome assembly GCA_013396775.1 of Cephalopterus ornatus. Taxonomy (NCBI): domain Eukaryota; kingdom Metazoa; phylum Chordata; class Aves; order Passeriformes; family Cotingidae; genus Cephalopterus; species Cephalopterus ornatus. Next base: position 16,721 of record VZRE01010899.1, read on the forward strand.
GAAAAAAGAAAAAGAGACTACTATATGTTGTAAAACAAAACCTGAGGAAAGACACTGAACAAGGGGCAGGACTGGTGGTTTTAGTCTACAAAGGAAATGCAGTCAAAAAGATGTAGTTCAAAAGATACATGAGAGAAAAGTCTTTTATAATTTTACGTAACTGTAATGAAGGGTCCTCTTTTCATCATTTTATGGAAAGATAGGATTATTTTCCCTGTAAGCTTCCCAAAGTTTTCTAGATTTTACAGAAATCTTTCACTTTTTAATGTGGTTTCTCTCTGTCTTTACCAACAGCCTAGGAACCTAATTCAAATGCTTTACAAACATTTTCCAGTGCTGTTTTGTAGATAAGAGGCTAAACCTAGCATACAGCCTAACAACGTTTGACATCTCTCCTCATACTGTAACCATTGACTGCTATTGGTGCCATCACAACAAGGTTTTTCAAGAGGAGAAAGATAGTCTGAGGATTAGAGTGTGCAAGTTTGAAGATGTGATATTGACACTCTGTTGTACCACAAATATATTATGTGATAGTAATAACATTTAGAAACTTAATCTTTCATTAGAGAAATCTGCATGACCCAAAGTTCTGCTTGCTCCAGCAAATTTCCCACAATGCTTGAAACGCTGCATTGAATAATTTTTCACAGAAATAGAAACTCCATGAACAGAAAATCTATCAAAGAGAAATAAAAGTTCTAAACCTTTAATCTCTGATGTCCTGAGAAGAAAAAGTTTTTAAATCAATGTCCTATAAGAGTGAGCTCTTCTAAGGAAGATTTTATGGTATCTGACATTTTGACACTTTTAGAATAATGGGCATTTCTGATCACTTGGCAAACATCTTTACTCCTTTTACAGGCAGATACACCTCCAGAATCAAGTAATTTTCCAATAAAGATTTCCAATGCGAGCATCTTAATTATACTATTTATCTTGAAATAGTCATACATTTGAATAACAGTCTGTGTAGCTGGCTGATGATTACACACTAGATCTGAGAAACAGGGAAACTTGGAAACCACAGGAGATACAGTCAATAGAGAAAAAAAAATTAAACAAACTAACCAAAGTAAATCCTGTCACATAAATTTACTGTGCAGCCCTTTTAGGGACTATTGTTTGTGGTTCCTTTGAAAATTTATTTATGCTTTTTGTCTTTATGGGAGCAAGCTCTGTGTACTTTTCTGAGGGAAAATCAACTATGTATTTAAAGGGTACCTTTTAATCATATTTCAGATGCAGCTCTAACGGGATTTTTGACTTATTAATGAGTGGTCTAGTATTTCAGGCCTGCTTCAATGTTAGAAATTAATTGTTGGTGATTTTCAGGAATAAATCACTGTAGCCTCAATATTTCAAAGTTCCTTCTTCCTTCTCATGAAGGCTCTGTATTAAGATAACCAAAATATTCAAGTTGTTCGTAAGATTATGTTAGGGTTAGTATAAGAAAACCCACTCCCATATTAAAGAAATTATTGGAAATCAGACCTAAATTAGACAGCAGTAAGCTGGCCCTTCATTTACTTCCAACCACAGAATATACAGAAAAATTGGCATAACTTATAGTTTACAGCAAGGTTAGAGGCTTTGGAACAAAAGATCATTTGAAGAACATCTGCCATGGGAACTGGATATCAAGAATTATCCAGTTCATTTTATCTGGATATCCTCCAAGCTTTGTAAGAAGAGGGGGGAAAAAGGAATTAAAAAAAAAAAAAAAAAAAGAAAATTTCAAGCAACTTCAAAAGAATACTAGTTATCATACTAAGCAAAAGCTCTTCCATCCACATAGTCTGGAGAGTGCATCAGTACTAGCACGTAGATGGACAGGTAGAAAAGATCTAAAGCCAATGTTTCTATTATCTAGGATCTTTGGAGCTTCAGACAGGAGAACAGTTGTATTTTTAAGATGGGTGCTTATTAATATTGGTACTTATATTTTTCAACACTAATGCTTGGTCAAAACTATAATTTGTTTTTATGTTCTGAACTACTTTTCTTAAATAAAAAATAAATTTATTTATTGCTCCCCTAGAAAGTTTTATTTAAGCGGCTTGCTCTTTAACACAGATTCTTGGATGATTTATAAGAGAAAAAGGTTGTCCAAAGTGACTAATGAAATCATTTAAGGATCCCATAACACAATATATTAAGTTATTGTTGTGATATTGCTGTGGGAATCTCATAATCATATTCAATGGAGACAAAAATATTTTAAGATTAAGTTTTAGTTAAATATCCTGAGAGAGCAGAAACACAAAACCAGACTGACAATTGAGATAAGAAAGAAGTAATGATCCTCACTGAATTTTCCTACAATTTATATCAATGTAAGAGAGATAAAACAAAAATCAAGTCCAAAGTATTTTAGGCTTTAGAACTTTGGTGTTTGTATAATATTAATGTGTGGAGTTTGAAGGTTTCAATCCCTTTTTATTTTCAAACTTTCACAACTAAATAAATAAAAAAATTCTATAAAAATAAAGGCGATAAAATTTCTAGTTTTTACTGGTCAAGTTCCACATGCTCATTCTTTCTTGACCCAAGAATGTTTTCTGGTATGCAGAGGGGATTATTCCACATTCAAAGGCTAAACCTGTTTAACAGTGTACAGATTGTCTCTTAGGAAGATGCACTTATCCACTGCATAACTAAACTGAGTATCCAGCATATAACTTGTATGCCCAGGACTCTGCGTTACTTTGGAAAGTATGTTTCAAAATGATGTTCTGCTCTATCTTCTCTTTGTTAAAGAAACAGTTAATTCAAGAAAATCTTTCCAAATCACAGCTAGTGACCTGAGTGCTAGAGAATACATGATCAGATCCTTTTGCTGCAGTCCTTGTTCTGTGCCAATAAATTGCACTGCTTTCACTCATATGCTACTTAATAATCTTACAGTCAGTCCTGCACACTCCAGGCTCCTGCATATTTAAGCCTTTTAGATGTCTGCAGTAATTTATTCTATTATGCCCCAAAATGCTTGAAAACCAGAACTTTTAATCAGGTGACCCTATATATATATATATATATAAATCATTACTGTACAGAACCACAGTTATTTTAAGGTATTAATCAGTTGAGATAAAGTTTTTTTTTTTTCTCTTGATCATTATGTATAAGAAAAAAAAAATTACACAGGACTTAACAAGCCATATGTGGCAGTCAGGCTTGTGGGTTCTAGCATAAATCAAATATAAATAATAAAGTCTCTACCTCCAGGCTGCAGCTGTAGAGATTGAGAAGGCACTTCCATGAATGCATAGGTTTTATGAAATTGAAACTTCCAGCTAGCTCGCCAGCAGTTGCTGGACCACTCATCCCATTCAGAGTCAGCAGATCTAGAAGAAATAATTCTGCTCAATACCTAACAGATGGTGTTGTTTAAGACAAGGCTGACTCAGCACTGGGGCTACAAATATTTCAAAAGGGATTGGAAGATTTTACTAGCTTTAACTTTCTCAGCTCAGAATGCATTTTGACAAAACCATTAGTGAGAATAGCTTCTCTTTCCTGAATTGGACTGTAGACTGTGGATATTACATCCTTGAAAGAGATTTGTTGCTTTCCCTGCAATGACTACCATTTCCTTTCTCTCACATTGATGTTTGCATCATTGCCCAACAATATGCTACAGGTAAGAATGAAGATGTCTTGTGCAAGAGTCAATTATTTATGCTGAGCACATAATCTATCCTGATAGCTATCCATGACAACCACGTATTGCAAAGCCACATGACTGGATTGACATGTTGTCATGTTCTACACCCGTGAAAGAAATAGACACTACCTAAGGGAACCTCAGTCAATTAAGAACAGAAAAAGAATGGGCATTAAAGAAGAATTGCACTTTCAAAACATCACAAGAAGCATCATATTCCACTGAATATTATCTGAAATTCCAGTCCCACCCTCTTCTCTGCAACTGACTTAATTGCAAACAAGCCAAATGACCTCTTTTTCATTCTCTTGTGTGTTTTTAGAGAGAAGATTCTGTGTGTCTGAGACTGTGTCTCACAGTGAATACACACTGGAGACTTACTTGATGCCAGAGATCATTGTATTTTTCTAATGAAAAATAATATAATGGATGATGAAATTGATAACTAATAAATATTCCTTAAATTATCTTTTATTATTTTTTTTATTTTAACAGCTGGCTTCATAAAGTGGAAGATACACATTCATTATAGTGCTAGCTCACCTTCAGGATCATTTTTCTTCATTCTTATTCTTGTAATGTGAAACATATCTTACAGAAATCCCATGATACAAATCTCTCCTATGCTTGCAAGCTCCTTCACTTATAGGCAGATAATACAAGCATTACTTCTGTCACATTAAAAAATTGGTTAAATTTTCACTGTATTAGAGTGGAATACAAAAAATTCTGGCCTCAAAGACAGTGTTAGGAAACTCATTGATGGAGTTTCTTCCCTGTGTTCTCCCTTGCCTGTATTTGTTTATCTACTATTTTTGCATGTAAATTTTGGGTTACATGATCCCAGCTTCTTATGTCTTATTTATATGGCATGACAAACACCTTGATCAAACTCCTATTCCCCTAACCTCATTGTCAAAAAGACATTGATTTCATGATGAATCCTAAATAACTGAAAAGAGAAGAAAACATTATATTATCTTTCTAGGTCTAAAAGCAATATTAAAATGTAGAAGAAAACCACATTTAAAGCATATTAGAGGAAGAGAACAACCCCTTACAAAAATGGAAAGCTGTGGTCACATGCCTAAAACTGACTCAAACATCTAAAGGGTATATAATTTTCCAACTTCTATCAACAGGTGCACCTAGATACTTCTCATACCACTTCACTAGTCTCCATACAACCTATCAAAAATTTATTTCTCTATTAATGATGTCAAATGAAGAAAATAATGTTGGAATCTTCCATGTTTGCTACCAGACAAAACCCCTTAACCTTCATAGCTGTAAAGTGATGCAATTGTTTCTCAAGTCCTTCCTGTACAAAACAATGATATTCCATTCAATTGAATGTTTTTGTTTAGATTTTAGTTCCTTGGACAACTTGTAATCTGTAAGATTTCAGAAAATTACCATTCCCAGTAAATTAGTGTAGACTGAATTTCAATGATGTAAACTTAAATGGTTGTTTGAAGCAACTAGAATTGATCACTACTAGAGTATAGATTCTTTATTTATGTCTTCTTTTGCTGTCTTAAATTTTTTCAAAGGTATAAAATGCAATTCATATCTCAGCATGTAGCTATCTCTTCAAAATTTAGAGAGAGTGAAAAACTCAGTGATGACAATTTAATTTTAGACATTCTATTAAATCCATTTCTAGAGAGGACCCAGGATGAAAGTCAAAACAGAATTTTAATTTTCAATGGTCATCTTTTAAAGAGTTTCTATTTGCAAAAGCAAAATAAATCATTTTCCAAGTAATGTTGGAATTTGAGTATGATAATATTTAGTATAATGTATCATATCACACAACAACATAAAATACTGTAGCTTTCACAACTGTTATGTCCATGGAAAAATCATGCTTGGAAAGTTGTTCATATGTTTAAGCTATTCTTTTAATATTTAGGTAATATTTCTAAAACAGGGGCAAAGCCCGGAGAACTCAATCAGTCCATATTTTAGGTTCTAGCTAATGATGAAAGCCTACTTGGTGCCTACTTACTAGAGGGGTGTGGCTTTCAGAAAAAAATGTTTACCCGTAATTTGCCACAAGCAGAATGGGGAGATTTGGAAAGATATATACATTATGCACTGTGAGTCTGCTAAAACAGTAGCAATAGCATCTTGTAATTTTGATTCCTAATTAAATCTCTTCTCTGTTATATCAGTTTTCCTTCCTTCCCACCTCCTGCTAATGTTTATGCTGATAATCCAGCTGGACTATAGCTGCCACACTTGCCTTCTTTGCCCTTTATATTGCCAGCAAAACAGAAGCTCTTCTAGTTTTGTAAGATTCCCTTGGTATCTTCTGGTTTGTGAAAATTCAAAGCATCAGCAGGATAGAGTCAGCCAGCTCTTCCAGGACTTTTTGGTTCATATTATTCACACAATCAGATTGAATATGTGTATCTATAGTAGAAGATTATTTTTATTGCCTGGGGATAGTAGTGGCCTGAAAAAGCATTTCACTGTCCGAATACGACACACATGTAGCATTCTGTTTCTTCCTAATTAGAGGACATTAACATTTTTTGAACATCAATTTTAATTCCTTTTCTTCATTCTTGTTGACATCTTACCATGTGTGGCTGGTTATGAATGTTTATCATCAAGAGAATTTTCTTCCTTAATATTCTTTATTGCCTCTACTCTATAGCTCTGTGCTTTTCATTAAGTACACATGCATATTCTGTTACAAGCATAATAAAGAAGTTGTCCACCACTGGACCATCAAGTCCAGAGTGTCTGAGTGCTGTTAGTACCGTAACTGCTAAGAAGGATATTACTATCACACTCCAGTTTCATATTATTTAGTTTAGTTTTACTTGTAGTGACTAGAGAGGTTTCAGGGACCAGTAAAATTGTCTAGACATATTTTATGTTTCATCTTTAGGTCAGACATTTCTCATACATATGCCAGAATGCATCCCTAAGTGTCTTGTTGATAACACTACAAAGATCTAAGTTTGACCTATCTTTGAATTCACAACCTAATAGACAGTTCAGACCAAATATACTCTTCTGAATTGAAATAGTTAAAGTAGTTAAATTTCAGAGGTATGCAGCTGTTTTGTTTATGTTTAAGCTTGTTCACTTGAATGCCTAGGTTATTTATCAACTTTTCAAATCTTTAGTAAAATGGCAAAGTGTCTGGCCAAGTCAATTTCTGACCTTTCTGCTTGAGTTTATCTTCTTATCTCCTGTAACTGAACACAAATACTACCAAATTTTCCATGGCTTGACTCCAAGCTGTGGGTCAAACCTCTCATATTTCCTCACAGGACAGCCTTCTCTTCATTGTAACTCTAAACAGATCGTTAAAGAGCTACAAAAAGTGGGAAAGGAACCCAATTGATGCCAGGGCTAAGTGAGGACCATCTGCAACTGAGGAGCAGTTAGGCAGAAGCTGAGGGTATTGACTGGGCAATGCACCCCTGGGACTGAACAGGCAGGAAAAGACAGGGGTTGGCAACAGGGCAAGGGGCTGGACAAGGGCCAGGGGCTAACTGAGAATCTCATCAGTGTCACCAGTGACAGGGTTAGAGACAAAGCTGTAGACAAGTTACAAGATCCATAAGACAGGTCTCATGTCCACCTGGAAGACAGGGCTGCAGATAGATAATCTTACAGCTCAGACAGGTATTGAGGGCAATGGTCTTAGACAGAGCCCTGGGCCTGAGGGTGTGCGTAGGAGTCCCAGAGGAGGCTGGTCAAGGTTGCTGAGGGATATCAGTGCCCTCAGGGTCCTGACACTAGGAAAGGAGAAGAGGGAAAATACATACACAGGTGTGATACATATTTGTGGACTTTCTCAGAGATGATGATGAAGGCAGTGACAAATGACCAATGTGAATAACTATTTTTGATATAGTCATCAGCATTGCCCCAGGTCCTGTCTGAAGGAACTGAAGCTTTCTGATTAAACATGTAATGTTTCCTGACCGCTGACCCTAGCAAAAATTGTAAGCACCTTTCTGCATCATGGTACATGAAAAAATGATGACAATAATTAGAATTTGTATGAAACTCACAGTTGCATAAGGTAAAAATGGTAACTTATTTAGGAGCTTATTTTCTTTATCAGCTCTTTCCTGATACCAGTCATGTCAGCTGCAGACTGCCTCCAAATGCCTAATTCTAGTTATTCCGTTGTTTGATTTAATTTACATATGAAAAACAGACGTTTCTATTACCTGCCATTTTAGAATTATCTCTTTTATTATTTCAGTTTGAAACAATCAAATTATGCCAGTATTATTCATGCACTGACAGACCATGTTTTTCGCCAAAAATTGCTTAGTTCAGTCCACAGCTGATAACAAGGTTCAAAGTCACCAGAGATTATGCTGAATTTCCTCCTGTTATCAGAAAATATATCTACCTCTCAAAGCTTTCACTGTTAACAGCAGATTCAAAATTGGTGGTGGCCTTCAAGCATTTAAACAAAAGAACTAATGAATCCCCTGCTTCCCCAAACTGGCACCGCTTTGCAGCCTTATGACAAAGAGAGAGGTCTGTCACTGCTCAGCCACAACTGCAAGGGGAACCACTGATTATCCTGTGAGCCCAACAGGGTCATGGGCCTGGAACTGAGGGAACAGGGAAATGGTAGGAGGGCTGGGTGGGCAGATGAGGTGGAAGAAGAGGCTACTACTACACTACTGTCTGTGTGTCATCTTACACAATCACCCTTTGTAGTTTAGGAATGTAACTGATAGATCACATTATTAATATATTCTAAAATAGAATTAAGTTACATAAATGTGACGCCTGACATTTTCACAAAGATTTAATTTTTTTTGTTTAACTTACTCTTAATTTAGGATCTTGATCCTGAAAAATTATTTATTTCTGTGTTATTGTCATTTGCAGAAAGGCTTGTAGGCCTTACAGATTAATTCTTTTTCAGCTATATCAAATATTTTAGCAAAAGACATAAAATTTCTCAGCAAGGTGTCTTAATTTTATTACTTGACAATCAGAACTGCAATACTACTATTGCATGTGAGTATTACTCATATTTTTAATTATTTTTTTTTTAATAAATGCAGCAGGTGTTAACAAGAGAGCTTTCTAGAGAGAATGCGTTGCTTCTGCTCCAAACAAGTTAGAATCCAGGGTTTGTGGTAGGACCTGTCTTTCAGTTTAATATCCTGCATATACAACATAATCAGATCACTGGCAAGATTAATATGGGAAAACATAAATTTCTCAAGCCAGCCCTCACAGACAGAGTGTGATTGCATTCCATATAATACATACCAAGTTCAGGACAGCTAAGAAAATCAATGTTTATGTTCCAAATGTATGAGAAAGTTGTTTTTGGATGTGGTAGCTAAGTGTGTGAAATCCCTCATTATTTAACTAGATTAAGAACCAAGCAAAACAACATTTAATGTCTGAGTGAAATAGAAAGTTCCAGAAAACTTGTGAAAGATTTCAACTTCAGTAGATGCAGGGGGCTTGGCATGCCTAAAGACATGCTGCATAATTTTGACTTATATGGGTTTTTTGGTAAGTAATCCCAAACTTTTTAAAAAAGATTCATATTTTTTTCCACAAATGCAGTCCTGTCTCTTAAAGGAAAGGCCTCCTGACAATTTCATCACTGTTCTTCCTACTAGCATGCAGAAGGAACAGCTTTCATAAAAAGTGATTTTTTCGGAGTATAAACATTAGAACCTGTAAAAAGCAGTTACATTTTACCACATGGATCTGTGAGATAAAGTCCAGGAACAGTGGAAACTGAATGTATCCTCTGTTGCATCAATAAATTATAAAGCAGCTCTAAATAAACTAGCAGGCTGCTGTAGGAAAAATGAAGGTAGTTAATTTATAATTTTTATTTGTCCTGGTTTGGCTTTTTGTGTCATTTGTTTTGGGCTTCGGTTGGTTGGTTGGTTTTTGTTTCCTTTTGTTTTGGTTGGTTGGTTGGGCTTTTTTTTTTTCTTTGAAGTTCTGTGCTCTTGTGTGTTTGAGTACATATTTCTTGGTTTTAGATGCTTTAGATAGTTTAATACAGATATAGGTACATTTGTATCTAGAAAACTCTCCCCTAGTCCCTTCCAAATAATTTGAAAAAGTAAACTGGGCTATTTCATTCCAGGACATAGAAGTATGCAGAGTTATGTGGGTTTTCTTATTTTTTTGCGGTTGTTGTTGAATTTCTTCAAAAAATGTTACTAGACCAGACTGAGATTTAATGGAGGGATGTTCTTTTTACAAGATAATAATGCATCATTGTTGACTTGTGTGAAAATTAACTATCAGATAGAGGATTACAGAATGCGGATAAAATTTGTCTCTCAGCCACAAATATACTATTGATCATTCTAATATCTTTATCTCACTAGATCTCCAGACACGGAAAAAAATGCCTTAGTAAGTTCAGAATAACTGAAACAAAAAAATTTTCTTCTTCTGTTGTTTTATCCTTGCAAAGTCCGTTGCCCTTTAAAACAAATCTCATAAAATCCCAAAGCAAATATTTTTTTTTCATTTCTTTCTTTTAAGGCCACCTATTACATTTTCTTTCCTCTTGAAGTCCTGATACTGGGCCACATTTAACTTATCACAGCATGAAATCTCTTCCAAACTTCCTTTGAAAAGCTCAGCTCATGGCTGCAAAATAATTATGTTTTGCAACTCTGCTAGATTAGATGTATCCTACAACAATTGTAATAGTTTGGATGAAAAAGGAAAAGAATTTTCTTTAATTAAATGCTGTGGATTATAAGAAATAAGATAAAAACTCTGCAAGCTGGTTTATGATGCTTTTATTCATTTTGAACACTGCTTGACTTCAACAGTAATGGCTAAAGAGCAAGACTGGAAGCTAATGGGATTCCTTGTATGCTGGAACAGGACCAGAAGCTCTAAGGTTTGGTAGCATGTAACTACAAGTTATTCTTCACAGTACCCTTACAACTGCTCATTTCAAATGAAGTATTTGGTTAATATATTTCCACTTATGGTTGTTGTAAAACTGCTTATGTTTCTGTCTAGCAGCTCCAAAGTCTGTCTGTGGTACAACTGATAAACACATTTAGAATAAGTAATTTTTTTTCCAAACTGCTCAATAGTAAAACCTTGGAAAAGTAAATGCTCAACTGAAATATCCTTGTTAACCTTTCCTTCAAATCAAGCCTTCAAATGGTGACTTCTATCCCAATTCAAACTAATCATAGATAAGGCTGACAGTGAATCACTGCAAAGTCTGGATATCCTAAAAATGAACATACAACTATCCATTGTCTATGTACAGTTTTTAACCATGCAAAGCCTTTTATTTTTTTTTAACAAGGGCAATTTTACATGATTTTCATCACCTGCCAAAAAGGATCTATATTCAACATGCCATGTAGTTATTATTTCCTAGTCTGTATCCCAGCTAAGACACTGTCTACCATAAGAGGAAATAGCTCCTTGAAATACCTAGAAATACTTATACTCTAATATATTAACTAGTTGAATGAAAATTGTTAACACTGAACTAGCCAAATTTTAGAAGACCAAACCCTCTTGTTTAGAGAATGGTGCTAATAACATCCAGGTTGTGGGTTCGATCCCTGTATGGGCCATTCACTTAAGAGTTGGACTTGATGATTCATGTAAGTCCCTTCCAATGCAGAATATTCTGTGAAACTATGAAACTGGCAATAGTAGTAAGATAGTGAAAAAATTGGCCCCATTGTGGTGGCAACATTAAATTCTTTTCTTTTGAAAATAAAATGTGCCTTTCAACAGTTAGTGGAATATATTAATAAGAGAGAAAGGTTTGAAACTGATGCATTCAGTATGCACCTAAATGATTTAGAGGAAGAGAAAACTGTTGCTTTAATTTCCATGTCTCCAGGTAACACTAAACTATTTGGACCAGCCAACAGTAAAAAATAAAAGGATCAAAGCCGTAAAGTTTTAAATGGAACCATATATAATGAGTTTATACTTATGAAACTTCTAAATAAAGAGAATACATTTAATAATGGTGTCTTATAGGAGACACAACAGAGAATGAGCCAAAACATTACCAACACAAAGTATGTATCTCATGGAAAAGCAAAATATTGGGGTATGCCAAGAAGACAAAAGACATTTTTACTTTCAATAAAGGAGCGAGCCAAAAGTTGAAGCAAATTTTTCACAAGACCTTAAGGTGACTATGAAAATACTTCATAAAGACCTTAAATGGAATATAAAAAACCTCAGATCAGAAGAGTTATCCAAAAACTCCTCCTCATCCCACTTCTAACCTGCTTAAAAGCCCTCCCTAGCTGCTTATGTTTCCTGGCAAAAATTCTTTCAAAAGACTACAGCTGTATTTCTGTGCTATATTTCTGTACTGTATTTTCTGTACATGATCAGGATTGGCACCCCATCTCTGTCTTCCACCTGTGGTTGCTTTTGTTACAGAGGCTTGGCAGTTCTGTGCCTTCATTCACTAAACACCCTGCTAAGACTCTGTATCTAAACTTGCACTGTATCCAACTCAAAGCATAGAGGCCATGCAATACCAGCCAGATTCAGTGGGTACCTACACAGAAAATGGAAAACTTCTTCCTACTGTAAGTAAGAAGTAAGTGCTTTGAACTTTAATAACCTTTACATTTGAGGGGAATACTTTGTAAGTACCAGGTTGAAAGCTTTTCCAAGTTCTGAAAAGCAAGTGTCAGCCTTTCCCCCTTCTGAAGAAGAGAGACCTGTGCACCCCACAGGATACAGAATGCTTGAAGACAAAATGGTGAAGGAAATCTCTCTCCTTAGTTAATGGTTAGGATAAGCTTACATTTTCTATCTTAGAAAGGCATAATAGTGACATAAGAGCAGTCCCCATGATTAGCCAGGAAGTGGAAGATCTAGTGCTAAGAGCCTTGCGTCTTAGCTGCTGTAGGTTTGAATTTACGTGTCTTATGGCCAGGAAACTATATGCTCCACTGAACAAATGGAGACAATTTTCCGTTGAAATGGAAGCATGAGTCTCATGGGGACAGAAAAACAACACAAAAAAGTGATTGGAAAGGAACAAAGCCATTTCTTTGTCTCTTATACTTGGTACTTGGAAGCTTCCCTTGAGTGCTTTTCAGTCTCAGACACTCTTGCATTCCTGGTGTATAGGGCTTCATTTAGAGTACTGAAGCAGTTCCCCATTTCCTTTTTTCATTTAGGCTCAGGTTAGACTACCAAGTTAGGCTAAGACTGTCGAGGAGAAGGAGAAGGAAAAGTCGAATTTTAAACTAGAAAGAGGAGTCCCTGGGTCTTGGTCCTACATGTCTTAACTGTAACTGCCTGATTGTTCATACTTAAATACAGTCTAAAGAGCAGTACTGAAGGGCTTTCACTATTTAATCAAATGCCATGACAGCTAATGTATGCAGACAAGTTCAGACAGGCCAAGTATTGTTCTGCTCAGACTCTCAGCTGGACAGAACTAGAAACTGTTTAGCCATGCCGGGCTGGTGCTGTGCCAAAGCTAACAAACTGTGGGCTTACCAAGTCAGGCATAGTGCCACAGAAAATCCTCTATATTACTTGTGGGTCAGAATAGCTTCATGTAGCCAGCCTCAGAGCTAACACAGAGAAACTCAAGTCTTCGTCATGTTCATGGAGATATGTTCAGGAACAGAGCTCGTTGCTCAACTCTTCCTTCTTGTCTGAGCACAAGAACTTTCTGCCACAGGACACACAGTGGTGCAATTCCAATGCAGGAATGATGGATGCTTTTTTCCAAGATACTATGGGGGCATGCTACATTGCAATATCCTTCAGCTGCTAAGGACCTAGACCTCACTCATCTCTCCAGCTCCATGGTGGGGGCCCATCGCTACCGCTGATGTAGGGGACAGGTATCTTTTGCCAGGAGGTATAGCCGCCTGAGTCAGCATTTTGAAGCCTTTTAGGAAATCATATGCATTATGGATTTATATTGCATATTAGAGTTTGAATATATTACATTATTCTGGATTTTGACTTCGTGGCGCTCTTTCAAAAAAATTTATAAACTAGTCTAAAACCACTTCTTTTTTAGACTGGAGTCCCACACTTATTTCATTCTTTTGTTCTGCATTGACAACTGATTTGAGACAGCTGATGGAGTTTAAACAACAGAGGAGTTTTCACAAAACTAATTGTACATGATGACAGCACCCTGAAATAGTTTACCACTTTCTTCTGTGCTTCAGTGTCAGGGAAAACCAGAAAAAAGAGTACAAGTAACTGCATTCAGGGGGCAAAGTGGTATCAAAACAGCAGCTTAGATTGGTCTTAAAAGTTTTGGAACACTAAAAAATTTCTAAACCCACACTAAATTTTAGACACCTAAATTTAATTGCTAAATTATGAAATCAGACATTAACAACACAGAATAACAGGCCCTACCATATGCTATTCAGAACAGCAGACAGAACAGTCTTTTGGACTTGAACTGTCTTTTGGAAAAAAACACATCTCTCCATAAAGTCTAGGAAAGCAAGACTCCTCATATAACTTCCTAGGTGGAGAGCTTAGAGTTGGAGGCAGTGAACATTTGCATAGTCATGCTGAATGTCAACTGTTGGTAACTAGAAGTGAATTATACTTAAGGCCTCTGTCCATGGAGAAGACATGAATGACAGATGACTAAAAGGAAAGAGGCCAACTGTCATTCCAGTAAGACAGAATTCCCATATTGCTCGTCCATCTTTCTTATTTTCTTTCAAAATCATTGGTCATAAGGAAAAAGTAGTCTGAAAACAAAATACTTCCCCTGGTGAGAAGGAAATCTGAACAGTGATTCATGCTACTGAGCATACCTATCAACTGGTTGAAGTATGTAAAGAAGACTGTGCAGGCATCAAAGAGCATTTATGCACCTGCACTTCGAATTTGACACTGACGGGCAAAGCAAGGGGGAATATGTATGTATGAGATTGCTGCGTGGCCAATCTTTGCTATTTTTTTGATTGACTGATTGGATGACTCACTACTGAGATTTGCCTCTTACCACTTAAAAGATTCTGTACAGTAAGACTGTCAGTGAGAAGGGGATTATTTTTTTAGGAAAAGCAGTCACTTGCAGCAATCAGGGAAAGAAGAGCAGTCATATTAAATAGAGCTAGGAGATATGACCTTAAATATCTTGTTAGTACTCACAACATCCTGAAACAGAATATCTGCAGCACAGTGCAGAAGGCAGGGCCATGTCTTCAGATTCGTAATGGAAGCTGAAAGGAAACATCTTTGTCTTTATTTTATGGGATTTTTATGTTCATCCCAGGTTTAGCTGGAAAAATAAATCATGCTTATAAGAGTCTTTCCAGGGTTGAACAATTGCAAATAGATTATCTAGCCACAAACAAAATGTTTTAGCTAGAGCCTTTCTTTTATATGAATAGTTTGCATAACCCTGTAACCACTATGACTGCTATGGTTACCTCTATGGAATAGTGAATAATACAAGGTAGGGACTCATCTCTGGCTCACCACAGTTCATGCCCCCACAGTTAAACTGTGTAACTGCCCAAACCAGAAAGGCTTTATTCAAACGGCCCGTCAGGAGTGGTTTTTAGCCCATACTAAACTCAAAAACTGTACTTAGGTACTGCCTGTGCAAGCACTTATTCACATGAGTCAAAACCATAACAGGGACTATGCTAACAGTTTAAAAATTGTATGTCAATGCCTGTTTTTGCACTTTTACCCCATTTTTATCAACTAGAGTACCCATAACCAGTAAAATAAGGAAAATGCTTGAGAAAACAAAATATGTTCAAATTCATATTTCCATGTATTTCATGTTTTTGGTTATGGAATCTCTTCTGAACTGTAGGATGCCAAACATCAATGCCAGACATCTCAGCCTTTGCAAGGAGAGTGCAAATTCAGATACCTTCAAGATTCCTAGAGACAGAAGGCATTCTCCCTTAGCCAGTAGTAAACACCCTTTCCAATTGGGAAACACAAGCAATCTGCCAAACTAAACTCTTGAAATTTATATGTTTAACTCTCCTACAAGACACACACTCTTACAGTTTGTATGTGGCTAAACTGGCTTCTTAGATCCTTGCTAACATCAGTTTAAAAATTGCTGGTTCTTGCAAGCAGCTGTTGCTTTTGCTTCTCCCCATTTTGCGCCTTATGCTCTTATCTTTTCAACACCTTTTGTTGCTTTCAGGTCTCCTTTAATCTTCTTGGTTTAATTGCTTTAATCTTGTTTTAATCCATTTGACAATGGATTTTTCAGTTTGCCTTGCCTTTTCTTACACAGGTGTTTTAACAGGCCTCTTTCATTTCTCCTTGTTCTGTTCTTTGGTCTCCTGTTACAAGCTTTCTACTTCTTTTCTGTTTGTTACTTTGCCTGACCTTTTTCCCCAGACGAACCCATAGATAAATGGAACATAAACAAGATTCTTGTCCTGTATTAGTCTGCTAGCATGAGATATTTATCTGAAATGGGAAATCCTATCTAAGGACTTCTGGAAACTGTCACCTATGAATGGATAAAAAAGCAGGCTTTAGAATTCTGGTGCTTTAGCTTTACTGGTTTCTAGTAGCAAGGAGTGAGTTTCCAATGATAAGAGCTGATGACATTTTGTCTCAAACTCTCCCTTTTCATCCTGCAACACTCACTAAGACTTCTCTAATTTTGTAAAGCTATGGCAGACTTCTATGGCAGACCAACAGATTTTCACAGACATGTGAAAGGTAGCAAGTAGGATTTTGGTATCAGATGAATTTAGTTAAATCATTGCAGTATGATTTATTCATACTCATGAAGTTTCAAAGTCTGTATGGTGTGAATACTTAATCTCTAGTGCAAAAGAGAAAATTTTGACAGTATTTCTTTTCAGGAAATATTTAATCTATTTTAAACACCCTTGTGAGAAGAAAGCCATAGGAGATGGACACAAAAGAAAGCCAAAGAGATGGATTACAAAATGGACACATATATGATTTGCAAAGATTTGTGGTGGAGTATCAAATCAAAAAGAATGGTTAAAAAGAATCCTGCAGAAAAGGTTTAGTTCAACCAATATGTTTCTTTGTGAAAATGATTTAGTCCTGTTTTGCACTGTAATTTAAAAATACCTTTAAGAGATTAACATAATAAGACCCCATTGTGCAGCTGGAGACTTGGCGTAGAACCTCTGCATCTCAGAATTACAAGATGCTATTGCCACTGTTTTAGCAGAATCACAGTGCATAACATATATATTCCTCCAAATCTCCCCATTCTGCTTGTGGCAAATTACAGGTAAACATTTTTTTCTGAAAGCCACATCCCTCCAGTAAGTAGGCACCAAGCAGGCTTTCATCATTAGCTCTGAGTCAGTTTCCCGCTAGAACTTAAAATATGGGCTGATTCAGTTTGTACCAACTCAAAGTTTAGATAAGGTAAACGTCTATCACATCTGAGTGTCCATAGTGCAGGCTTGCTTCTGCCCACAGCAGACACCCTGTAGACCCGTGT
Source organism: Cephalopterus ornatus (assembly GCA_013396775.1). Classification (NCBI taxonomy): domain Eukaryota; kingdom Metazoa; phylum Chordata; class Aves; order Passeriformes; family Cotingidae; genus Cephalopterus; species Cephalopterus ornatus. The sequence goes on from VZRE01010899.1 coordinate 33,841, forward strand.
TCAGGGCTCAGGGGACTAAAAGTGAATAGAGGGTCCCTAGGAATATATGGGGATTGCAAAAGGAAAAATACAGGACTGAAACATGCCTGCGTAACAAACTAAAGGAAAGGACATCCAACTGCATTATTTGTTTTTCAAATTAAGTGGAGACAAGACATTGTTCATTCTTTATCATAAATCCTGCTTGTATATTGAAAGAAGGTTTTTGAACCATCTTTCAGATATCTAATTTCTCACACTGAGCTGAGAAAGCTCAAAAAAAAAAAAAAGAGCTTTTGTCCTATTCCCTATTCATATTTTGCCATATGTATTTATAATTGTTGGTTCAATCCCTGCATACAGGCCATTCACTTAAGACTTGGACTCGAAGATCCTTGTGGGTCCCTTCCAACTCAGAATGTTCTGTGGTTCTATTCTCTCATATGATGTCTATGGACAGAACTTGAAGGCACAGTAGCTCCCATTTCCAGATCTGTTGTCTGGTTTTTCAAAATGATGGGTGTTTTTTCAAAAGATAGCTCCATTTTTCAGGAGCTTCCTTTCTAGGAAGACTTGTGAGGTGCTACCTTTGCTACAGAAAACTCAACATTCTGAGCAGTGTCCAAATCGACATGCAAATTGGGCTACTAAAGACTGTCAAAGTCAACAACCTGTGGACAAACCCTTTTTCACAAGAAGTATCTACAGATTTGGAAGAGGATGACTGATGATTTTGTGAAAAGAAAGGATTAACAAATTCATGAGGAAAACTTCCCTGAAAAAGGATACAGGGATCGTGCCTGAGCAGTTCTGCTTCACTGCTTTTGCAGCTATTGAGCTCCTGCTAAACGCTGTGTGAGTCTAGAAATGAATCCTGGCAACTTGGCTGGTACTGCTTGTAAAAAGTATTGCAACCAAACTCTGAATTTTGCACAAATAAGAAATCATCACACTGTTTGAAGCTTGGGGCTTTCTTTAAAGCCCTGTTGAATAACTAATGATAAAATCTGAAAGGGCAAGATTGATTCTGCAAAGTATATTATCTGAAGTACATTTAGAAAAGATTTTCTTTACTTTCATCCCAAAAATGCAGATGTATTTTTGTTGGGTTTATATTTTTATTTCGTTTGCTCTTTTTAGCCATTCTTAGATCATCAGTGAACAGCATTTTGCTTTCTTTAAATAAGTCACTGATAAAAATATTGACATTTAGTTGAAGTGTATTGAATTTGCTCCTGAGGCAGAGTAGTAGGGCTTAAAGCTACAGTTGTCTTCCCAGGGTTTTGGGGTTTGGTTTGTATTCCATCTTATAGAAAATTATATACAACATGGATAAGAAAACAGCATTACAAGCTCTATTTAAATTAATACAGGTGTATTAAACAGATAAATGCATTATACTGTATTTATGTAATAATAATATGTAGGCTGGTGACAATTAATCTGCTTCTTTTGATTTGTCTATCTCTGTCCCTGGAAGTCCCTGAAAAGAAGCGATCCTGACAATGGAATCCGACCTGCCACAGTAAACCAACTTGCTCTCTGAAGGGAAGATGTCTATGCCACTGGGGAATGATGATTTAAATAAGCCTTATTATACCCAGTAACTCACAAGCAATTAAAAAATGGAGAGACCAAAGAAAATCCTTCATTTATACAGTAGGAAACCAGAACATTACTGCATGGGATTATGGGAGGTGTGAGAACCATTCAAGCTCATGAGGTCAGAAATGAGAAAACTTTTACTCAGAAGTGCAGGTGTGAGAGGTAAGGGAGAGTTTCTCTCCAGCATGTAGGAAAAGAAGGATTGCTCTTATCCAGCCACATGTATATACTGTAAGGAAGCCATACCTACCCTTAGTACAAGGATGTTTTCAGTTGCTTGGAAGACTAATTTTAATTAAACAAACACAATGAAATAGTCACACTAGGTAGATATTTTGATCAATACTGCTTTAAGCAGTATTATGGTTTATTGCTCTTAACCTTGTCAAATAGCTGATGTTGGGCATACTCCAAAATGATTTCCAACAGAATATGAAATTGGTGCCAGATAGAACTACAGTTTTTGCTTAGTTTATGTTGACCAAGAACATACAGCAGTTCTGTTTAGCTCGAACAATCTGGAAAACAATGAATTCATCCTAAAATATGCTTATATGCCTTCCCAGTCAAACTAGTTTTCCAAGAGCTTTGTTTCAAGTACAGTTATTTTTCCTGGTTTTCTCATCTTCTTCTGCATTTGTCAAGATGACATTTTGTTTCTGGCAAATTCACATCTTACACCAGTCAGCGTAGTGATATGCTGGGCACACAGGACACACAATTTAATTGCTGACTGTCTTTAGATGCAGTATAGGCTGCAATTTTAGTGACTTTCAAGCCAGTCTAATTGCTGGTTGCTCTAGAGCCATTTCATCTTGCTGTCCCTGGCTATGCATTCCAGTCTCTTCCTTGTGCTGGCTCCAATGCCTGCCAGACCCTGCATTCAGCACAGTAAGTCAGCACAAAAGAGACCCTGCAGTAAGGGCTGCTGTTTTCTGCTGATTCGGCATTGTGCATCAGCTCAGCTGGAGCTGGCCCAAGAAGGCCTGATGAAAGGAGAGTGAGACTGGCAGGCAGCACCGAGATCAGTTTAGGTTGCCACATGGCGAACACTCTTCTGTCTCTCGTAGCTGTTTCTCTACAGTACCTGTATCTATCTCAGAAAATATTCCTTTCCATATAACACCCATGTAACACTAGTAATAAGGGGCCAGTGTGTCAGTCAGCTTTTGCAGCACCTAATTTTGCCCAGGAACTGAAGGCACACCTGAAGGCTATAATTAATACTAACATTGTAACACATTTCTGCTGTTTAACAGTATTGTCAACAACTGGAAATATAATGCATTGTTTTTGCTAGAAGTTGTATTTATCCGCTTAATTCTATCCAAGAAGATTCTTTGGACAACAGAGTTCCAATCACACTGTAATAGGAGAACCTATATAATGACCTGAAGCAACAGGAAAGGGTATAACGAAAACAAGACCAGCTAATTTACAGTGTTACTAGCTTTCATAAAAATGGATATGAGCTACCTTGCATTGTTAACAAAGTCTTCAATGCTTCACTTAACCATTTCATCTTCTGAAGAAGGATGTCTCTGTCAGGTGAATGGTGTAGTGTGTTTGCCACTCACGGGAAAAGGGTCATGACACCCTCAGTGTGGAACAGCAAAAGTCCCAAATTAATGGTTCTAAGTGATATTATTGTAGAGCACAACAAGATGGAGCTAGAGAGCTCTAGGGTCACTCATCAGGTAGTAAAGAACATCAGGGAAAGGTCTGTAAACTGTGTTGGGGATGCATCTCTTGGAATGATGATATGATATAGAAGGTAGTTGATAATTTATGGATAGCACAGGAAATGGGTGATTTAGTACATCTCCCACCTGCTGTTTTCGCATGATTCTGTATTCTCCCCCTTTCCCTTTGTTGGGGATATATAGGGAACCTGTTCTGCTACCACTGCTGTCTGTTATAGTTTGAGAATCTCTCAAATAAAGCAATTAGAGTGGTAGTAATTTTCCTGTATCTCTTTTTCAACTCTCTATCAAACAGAAATTTATATTTGCTCACAGTAGATTCTTTCACTTAAAATAAAAGTCACAAAGAAAAAAAAAATAACTTTTGCTCTTCCAGCATTGAAAACACAACAGCTGGAATATACAAATAGTCACCTTTAAATATTCTGTGAGAGAGGATTAAATGAAGCTTTTTTGCTATGCCTACTTCAGCTCATTCAGATTCCAAGCCCTTCACCATTTGTGTTTTTAATGGATGGTTCAAACTAATATGGTCACAGTGGGGTTTTAAACGACTCAGGTTTTGGAAGAATCAACAACTTTAAGCACTTGACCCAGCCACCATGAACTTCTCTGAATTGTGTTTAATTGCATCAAGTTTGTCCCAGAAATTGCAGCATTCTTGCATTATTTCCTGAAATTTAGTAATTATGGTTGCACTGTTGGTATTTTAAGGCACACAACAATAACAAGGCTGAAGATGTTTGGTGAGTCAAGTACTTCTCCAAGCTTATTCTTCACCATTGATTTGAAAATAGCATTTTGGTTTAGATATAAAATTATAATGGTTTATTTCTGTGATATTTCTGTGAGTTGTACAGCAATTGTGAATTAGAGCATTTTCTGGCTAATCTGTTCTGAAAGATTTCTCTCGGTTCCTGATTTTAGTTTCTTTCCTAATTTACTTTGTTATGATGTTTTCTTTCCTCCTGTGATTTGAATACAATATTATATAGATTTTCAGTATGGTTTCCATATCTTCTCATAACAATGGAGAGACTTTTCCTCCATTATGTTTGCTTCCAAATGCATTTGAGTTGTTTCTTTTGTAAAATGGACTCACAGAAGCGGGTTATTAAGCCTCCATTGGGAGGAATACAGAGGATGAGTTTCTAGCTCTTCGTTCATGGATTTAGACATGATCTTTCAGGACTGTATTACCTACCATTCAGGAAAGTGCACTATTTAATATGTATTATTAAATCCAGTCACTTTTCTCTTCCTTTTCTTAGGAATTTTATATCAAAATTAAAAAAAAATCTGGTTAGATTTCTTCTTGCTTATACTTTATTTTCTATATTACTTTCAGTTTACATCAAAGCAAGTGTGGAATGCATATAATAGTTGTTAATGACTGTTTACATCTTAGCTAGTGATTAGAAAAATTAAATAAAGTGTTCAGTTTATCACACAACAGAGTGGTTAGAGAATTCCTTCAACCACTCAGAGTTGGATTATAGTACAGGGCAGTGATGTCTGAGCTATATTCTATAGGTTCCTTGTTCACCTCCTATGTCAGAGAGTTCTAGCCTAGTGATACTGAAAACACTATTATTTATTCTTAGAGATATATTATGCAAATTCAATGAGAATTGTATGTAAACTTGCCCTAAGTTTGGCCTAAGGAGCTTACCTTTAGCAGGCCAATGAGGCCACTTTAGCAAGCCAAAAAGAAATGAGAATGAGTGACCTTTTTTCTTCCTCCCACAGGAATTCAGATTCCAAATTGAAAGGTTTTATCAGTGGACTTGCCTTTGTTATTTTTATGCATTTGCTTTATATGGAACTGAACAGTTGATTCTGTATTTAATGAAAACAGTGCATTTCTTCCTCTATTCCAAAGAAAAAATTAAAAAGAAAATCCCTTGCCTCCTTTCATTCTAACACCTCCTTATTGTGTATTTAAAAAGAAATGTACAGTAGAATGGCATTTTGATAGCCTTTCTATGCAAAGCTAATCATAAAATAGCAGAGAATGGAAGACCATTCTCTGTATGGAACAGAAATAGTAGACCAGAGAGGGAAACAGATGGAAGAGTAAAATAATGCTTGGATTGCTGTCAGCAAAAGTGGTGTAGTTGGCTCCTTTCCTGTCCCCAAGGAAGTCCTGATGCTGGGATAGGCTCCTGCTGTCCAGCAGATGACATCAGTGCGATATGTTCCTGTGATGAACTGTGACTCCTGACTGTCACGCTGAGTCTCTCATGGGACAGCAGTATTTTACATGGACAGTGATGAACTTTGGATTTGAAAAGCTGCCTCAGCCAAATTCTGTTCTAACTTTTGATCACAATAATTCTTAACTGAAAAAGTTAGTAAAAATTACCCTAACAATTACCTCAAGAATACTATGCAGGAATCATTGCTCTTATTACTCTTCATGAGAATAGTAACTTGCTTTCTGTTCCTAGAGTTTTCATAAGCAGTAGATTGGCTTTTCTCAGAATATCACTGTAGGAGTGGCTGGATGGACATCACCAGGCATCTGGATGATAAATGAAGAAGAAAATACTGAAGCAAGGATGTTGTGGTCCTGAGCTATCCAGAGCTAAGTTTAGAGTGTGTGTGTGTGTGTGTGCGCGCGCGCGTGTGTGTGTGTGAAAAGAATCACCAGGTCAAACTGGAAAGCCGCTTGAAGAATGGTTGGTCTCCGTGGCTAGAAGCAGTCACATGGGTGCGTGTGGTGTATGGGTAGATAAAGAAACACCTTATTGGCTGGATAGCTCAGACCGAGGGTGGGGAGAAAGTCTGTACATAGAAATGGAGTAATAAAGTTACAAGAGAGTTCTTCCTGGACAAAAGTCTGTCCCACTTGAATTCATTCATCACAAGCAGTACAGAGTGAGGACACTTTTCTGCATATCACAGAATCTCAGAAGCTGAGTTGGAAGGGACCCACAAGGAACATCGAATCCAGCTCATAACTCTGCACTGGACCATCCCCAAGAGTCACATCATGTGCCTGAGAGTACTGTCCAAATGCTTCTTGAACTCTGCCAGGCTTGATGCTGTGACCACTTCCCTGGGGAGCCTGTTCCAGTACCCATTTACCCTCTGGGTGAAGAAACTTTTTCTAATATTCAGCCTAAACTTCCCCTGATGCCATTTCCTCAGGTCCTATCACTGGTCACCATAGAGAAGAGATCTGTGTCTGCCCTTCCTGTTCCCCTCACAAGGAAGTTGTAGACTGCAATGAGGTCTCCCTTCAGTCTTCTCTCCCTCTCTCTCTGAGATGACCATGACAAATGACATTCAAACCCTTTCTGAACTTCTATTAAGTGGACAATTAAGAGAAAATAGTAAGATACTCTTTCATTCAAAAAGTTTCAGATAGTACATATTTATCATAACACGGTCCATTGAATCTCAACATTAAGAACGAACCATGTATTGCAATGACAATTACCAAACTATAAAGATAACCTAAAATTTTGAGTTTAGGTGAATGAGTTGGGGAAGTGAAACCCCCTACATGTGTGTTTTAAATTAGTCACTGTGTCTGAGAACAAATAAAAGAATTCTGTGCCTGAATAGTATGTTTCCATGCCACAAATTGGTCTCTATATAGCCCGCATTTTTAAAATTCCAATTCCTTAAATGAATGCAGTTTTCCTCATGTTTTCTTCATCCTTTCTCATTGATACACCTCTTATTTGCAATGCTATGCCCCAAACTGAAGTAGTCTATCAGAGGACTTAAAATATGCTGAGCAGAGAGATAAATATTATTTCATGTGGTTGGCACCATGAACTCCTGGCGTTTCCCGGGAACACAAAATATATACTATGTAAAACTATGTATTTTATTGTATTTGCATTTTCCACATCAAGTCATTGACTGTGATAGCCTGTTATCCCTCTTTTGTTCCTTATTGTCCTGATGATTCCTGTCTAAGACCTCTTACTTTTATTGAGTGGTATCCTTTTTCCAGCTCATACTTCTGCTTGTCAAAATCATTTTGAACTCATTCCTATTCTCCAGTATACTTAGAGCTCTTTCTATCCTCTGCAAATTCAATAAGAATATACTCTGTTCGATCAACAAGATTACTAACAGAAATTTTAACAGCACCAGACCTTGGCTAGATCCCTACAGAATTGCAGTCAATATATTTTTCCATTTTGTCATAAACTATTACTAGCTACTCTGAGAATGGTTTTTCAGCCAGCAACTGTAGTTTAATGTACACTGTGTTTATTTCATTCCACAAAAATCATATTTGAAGCTTGCCTTAAATGCAGCTGCATGGAATCTAGCACTTCTCTTGCCTTCATGACATCTGTTACCTGTCAGAGAAAGATATTTAATTGGTTTGAAACAATTTGTTCCTGACAAATCCATATAGCCTGATTCCTTGGGGGTGTGTGGGTAGCTCCTGTTAATCTGGTCAGCCTTAAATTTTGCCCTGAGGACAAGATGTTAATGAAATACTCATCCACGCTGGAAACAAAATCTTCACTAGTTATATTTCAAATTGCCTTTTTTTTCCTTACTAAATGTCCCATTTAACTTTTACATCCATCTCAAGTAGTGCAAATGGAATTAATTTCCATGCAAATGGAATTAATTCAAACACATCCTTCTTGTCCTAGTCTTTTTGGAAAACACAAAACTTCTTCCTTAGTAAATTGGCAAAATAAAGAAATGCAAAATGTAAGTGTTCTGTGATGAATTAAGAACTTTGGAGTCGTGTAATATATTTACATTAACACAGGCCAAATGGAAAGATAATATACAGGATGTGCATTTTCATGCAGCATTAATTTTGGAGGTGTCAGTCCAGATGAGTTGCTTTTGGAGATATGATTCACAGCCACTGTGACAACATTGTGCACTTTCACCTTAGTTCCATGTTCTGCTAATGTGTGTATTATTGTAACTTTAAATAAAAAAAAACAACCTGAGATTTTTGAGTTGAGATCACTGCTGTTGCAAGTCTTCATAGCTGTCTGAAAAATAATGAGGCATTTGGAACTGCTGATGTTAATTTGAATGAGATTATGCTATGCTAGATCTTCTTTTCACTTCAGAAATGAGGGCCAAATAAAACAGATTATGCATTCTGAATGAAGAGGAAATGATCTGACACAGATGAGATGTACACAGTGTTTGCACACTGGAAAGACAAATAAGAAATTAAAGTGACTTTATCTATTATACTTCAGGAAAACAAGCATCAGCTCCTAAGCACATTAGAGAGGTTTGTTTCAGAATGTTTTTTAAAGACTGAAGAGCTCATTTTTTTCAATAGATTTTTGCAAAACATAGGTCTATTAAGAAAGACAGAAATTAATAAATCAAGCAAGAGAGTTATCATAAGCACACTAAATTATCAAACCATGTTCAGGTGAGATTCTTTACAGTTTGATAGTCAACATGTGAAAATCAATGTGTACTTAAAAATACAGCATTAAAGCTAACAAAAGCTTATTTCAATTTACCATAACAGAAGCTCCCTACATCATGAGACCGACCAACTGAAATAATCTTGCTTTATTGGACTGAGGGTTTTATTTTGTTTGGGGTTTAAAAATAAAATTGTACTAACCTTATGCTAACAGTTTCATCTCTATATATTTCAAAGGCCAAATTCAGTACCTCTTCATTATATGGAGGAAAAAAAGGGAAATAGTTAAGTGAAAGAATCAGAATATACAAGGACGGTGCAAGATCGAGACTGGTTAACTTGGTTTTAGGACAATTTAATTAATATGGAGAAATACTACAAAATATTCTCTGCCAATAAAATGTCAATTTTTTCATCTTTCCCTCTGCCTGCAAGTTGACTATTTGTTTAAAAGGCACTATAAAAGAGGAATCTGTCCTGATGTATGGTTCTAATATCCTGTATAGTCCATTCAATTCATCTGAGGATTTTGTATAATATCACCACTATCACCAAAAATTAATCTCAGTTAAATTAGATCTGCCAAGTCATACACAAAAACCATAACATAATGAAAAAAAAAACAAACCCAAAACAAAAAACCTAAACCAAACCAAACCAATAACAAAAAAAACCCACAAAACCAAACAAAACCAAACAAAAACACCCCCCCAAAAAAACCCCAACCAAACAAAAAACAACAAAAAAACCCAAATCCAAATGCTTCTACTACAATAATTATGAATCTTCACTGTGAAATTACTTCTTCAATGCGCAATCTTCCTTGCCATTTTGGCCCTAACATCACTTAAGAAGACTGAGACTCCACAGGCATTCTCCAAGAATGATTAAGTAACCCTCAGTGAGGAAACAGTTACATGAAGCAAGGAGCAAAACAAAAGAAGGAAATTGGAGGAAACAGGAAAATGTGATATCTGAACTGAAGGCATAAGATTTGTTACAAGGTCGACTTTAAAAAATACTAGGTCTATAAGTAGGACCTTCAGTAAAGTACCCTTTGAAAAATTCATGTACTAAGCACTGAGAGGAATAGGGATAAGTAAAGGGAAGGCATATTATGGTAGTAATCAAGGAATCAAATTGATTATGGTATAGAGGATTACCTCTGTGTCTGTTAGGGAATAGTCGTCTCTATGCAAATCAGAGAAGTCAGAATGGAGTATGTAAGAAATTAATGAATGGCTGTGGGTCACTGACTGCACATTTTTCTGTTCTCTGAATGTCTGCAACCATCCCTGTGCACCCCTAATGACTCAGGGAGCAAGTGACTCTGTGCTACATTGGAGTTGTCTCAGTTGCTCGAACCTAGTTGTGACAAGAGACATCTCCCTGTTGCCATTCCCCAGTTTGTGTTTACTGATAAATATCCCCTCTAGCATTCAAATACCCCTAGCAGAAGAGGACACAAGGGGTATAAAGTAGATCTGGGGCATTACATCAACAGTCTGAGAAAGAAAAAGGAGATAATTTCAGAAGAAAATTGTGGTGACTTTTTCAGCATTCAAAAATGACCTTTTGATGATGATTTTCCTAGAATTAGATTATTTAGAGGGCTCATCTAGCAAATGCCAAGTAAACATTCTAAAAAGGCATATTCAGAACAAAATGATGTTATATTTAGACTGAACTTTGTATAAGCAGTTTAGCCATTAATAAAACAAGGAAAAAGAGGCCTAAGAACATAACTAATTCCATGTACAATGTATTTAAACTCATTTAAATTCAGCTCATTGAAAAGACTTATTTCAAATTCAGAAATTACATCATAAGCACTTTAGTAAGATGGAGAGATATTTAAATTCTGTACTTGGGGTGTATAAGAGAAACCGAAGCCTTCTCTAACCTTTTAAACAAAGATTGTCACACCACAGGACAGTGACTCAGCACATTTATCTCCATCTGCATGAGAAACTTTCCACCTCCAGGCATTCTTTCACCATAAAAACAGGGGGAAAAAACTCATGCTTGACTCAGAAAGCAAATTTTTATCCAGAAAACAAGGAAGGTATAAAATATGGGAAATGGATCAACCTTTGCAATTGACATCCACTAGCCAAATACCTTACTCATTCTAAACCCAGAAATCCAACTGATCGTGTAAGGCTTCCACTGTTGCTGTCTAGGGCAAGAGCCCTGAGATAACTGCAGAATGTGGGTTTTCCATCTTGATATAGAAATTATTGCAGTTTTCATTAAAGTAGTCTGGGCAATTTCAGACTTTACAGGCTCCTTTTCCTCATTTTTTAAAATTATTTTCTTGTTTTACAGTCTCCTTGCTTTCTGTGTTTGCTTTCTCTGTTGGTCATGTAAATCTTTGTTTTACCTTCCACACTTACCAAAGAAGTGAATGCTATAGATGAAAATTTAAATGAATTCTTCAAACTTGTAACCACTGCAACCTGAGAGAGTATCTTTGTTTTATAGTAAAGAAAGAAAGGGATCTGCCCCAAACCAAACTGAAAGATAAGTTCACTGTTTATAAATGATCCACAAGTGGAAAAATGACACTCCACGGAATGACAGAATGATAGCTTTTCAGATGAGCCATTATCACTGTATAAAATTATCAGTCCACAGACTGCAAAAACATGAGCTGAATGCTTACAGCTATTACAGAGTCAAAATGAATGTTAGAAAGTGCACAGACAATTAAATAGGAAGCCTCTCTGCAGGGACTATTTAAACCCATGTTGATCCTGTGTCTTGAATTGTATGTGCAGCAGCCAATTCCACAGAATCACATAAAAATACCAAATCAACTAAGTTGGAAAAGACCTCTGAGATCATTGAGTCCAACATATGACCCAACACTACCTTATCAACTAGACCATGGCACTAAGTGCCACACCTAATGTCTTCTTAAAAACCTCCAGGGATGGTGAATCCATCACCTCCCTGGGCAGTCCATTCCAATGTCTGATCACTTTCTCTGTAAAGAATTTCTTCCTAATATCCAATCTAAACCTCTCCTGGCACAGCTTAAGACCATGCCCTCTTGTCCTACTGCTGGTTGTCTTGGAGAAGAGACCGACCCCCACCTGGCTGCAACCTCCTTTCAGGGAGTTGTAGAGAGTGATGAGGTCTCCCCTGAGCCTCCTCTTCTCCAGGCTAAACAACCCCAGCTCCCTCAGCCTCTCTTCATAGGGCTCCAGTCCCTTTACCAGCCTCATTGCCCTTCTTTGGACCTGCTCCAGTACCTCAATATCCTTCCTGAACTGAGGAACCCAGAACTGGACACAGTACTCAAGGTGCGGCCTTACTGGTGTTGAATACAGAGGCAGAATCTCTTCCCTGGTCCTGTTGGCCACACTGTTCCTAATACAGGCCAAGATGCCGTGGACCTTTTCCACCACTTGGGCACACTGCTGGCTCATGTTCATCTTCCTGTCAATCAGACAGCTGATGAAGAATTGGATGAGGTGGAGGTGATCACGGGAATGGAATAGTTTCCTTTCAAAGTATGTGAGTCTACAACCTGTAAACAGTAACTGAGGGCAGTTATGGTGCATAGGTATAAACCACAGATTACATGGAAAAGGTCATCAGTGAGTTCAGTGCTTCTTACAATATAAAATGTGGAAACATAAATAAAGTGATGAAGTTCTATAAGAAGTGCTGTCACAAGCAGTACCCAGTATTGGTACTTGCACAATACCAAAATGGTTTACTGTGAAATTTAATGCTGCAGAAGTTTCTTAAATTCATAAAAGTAGTGTCAGTCAGTCTCTGATATGGGAACTAACTGAATCATGTATTACTTCAAGCATGAAGCCAGAGCAGAAGGTAGAGAAAAGGGAATGTATTTGGTAAATGTTATTGAATTTTTTTCAATTTTTGACTACTGTCAGAAGTAAGTATTCGCTTGGCTCAAAATGCTTCTTATTCGTTCTGGTAAGTTCCTTTTTCTTTCTGACTCTTTTTTTTTTCCTCTTCATTTCTTTTCCTCTGTCAATGAGCTAGCTGCACAACTTGCAGAAGGCAAGCACAGCTAGTTTTGTTATGCAGCAGTTTTTCTATATTAAAAAGCATTTTACACCTATCAAGGAAGTAGATAATATTTTAATCCTAAAACTTCATTTTTTCTTAAAATAGAATTACAAAATCACTAGATGAAATAAAACACTACATGTGAAATACTTTAGTAAAGGACTTGATGAAGTGAATAATGAAATCTTACCTGGAAAACGAATTTAAATTACTTTTGATACACAGAAACACTGTTATAGTGATTAAAAGCTGCATAGAAAATCATAAACAAAGTGCAATGTTGAAGATTAAAGTATCGAGTTAGGAAGCCATGCCTCACATTAAATTAAGTCTTTCTTAGTGTCTTTGCTAATGATATGAAAAAAAGGGATAAAAAGCTTGTTAATGACATTCGAGTTCTGGAAGAGTATTAGGATCACAGTAAGGAAGCACAGAGGAAGGAAGCAGAAGTACAGTTAGAAAACAATATGGTTACCTATCTTAGAAGCAGGCAACTTGGAATATCTGTGTAGAGCATAGAAGATAGGTTGAAAGCACTTGTAGAGAGGTCAATACTGACCCCCCAAAACTGTCTAAAATAGTCCATAGACAGATCAGGGCATTGAATTTTGTTCAATATTCTAGAATTTTACAGAAGAAGATTGTATTTTACTCTGGTCAATTATTCCAACACCTTGAAAAAGCATCCATGTTAAGTTGAGTGACAATGAAGAGAGTGAAGAATGCTAAATAGAGTTGTAAACAGGTTCTTCCACACTTGCAATATATTTGCTTTTGACAAATCAGGCATGCTGGTGAGAGTCTCCTGTGCACCACTGATAAGACAGAGGTCATACTTTTCTCCATGGAATGGACGTTTCTTGTTAACCCTAAATTCAAAGGAGAAATAGGTACTTTGAAACTCATGCAATACATACTCACTTTGGTATGTTTCCTCACGGAGCAACCTGACAATCAGCAACAATAATAGAAATGGCCAAAATTAGATAGGTGTCTGAGAAAGTCTCATTGAAGCAAAGGCTTCTGACTACTCATAGAGACTTGTGTCATGCATGAGACTTGGTAAGATTTGGACTATCATAACAGGAGCTGTATGTTATGTACACAAAATGAACTCTGCAGGCCAGGGAATGGTTAAGATGAACACTGAAAGAGAGCACCATTTCTTATCAGCGCAAAGCCGGTACAGACTTGACAGATCAATGATCCTGGATAGTGTGTACTCCAGTGAGACTTTCTTCAAGATACAGAACCTTGTTGCCATAAAAAGAGAATTTTTACTTCAGAGGACCATGCAGCATAACAGGCAAGGAATCTCACTTTAACAGAATAGTGGATTGCATTAACATACAAATCATTGTAGTATCATGCCATATTTCAGTTATCCCATCTTCAGTTTTGCTTCCTGTCCTTCCTTCCATTTCCCATTTTTCTCCACTGTGGTCTTTTTTTGGTTTTGGCCTGTTTCTTTGTCTTTCCTCATTCTTTCATTTTTTGTATTGCTGTATATATTTGTTCATTTGCTGCCTTTCTTTCATACTTACCAAAGTAGGAAAGGAGGAGGAAAATATAAAAAAAAAAAGAAGAGGGAGGAAACCCCCCCGGTATCGGTTAGCAGGTGACTTGTCCTTTTAACTGATAAATTTAGGAAACCCAGCCAGGAAACTACATAATTTGTCATTTTTCTTTAACTTCTTTCCTTCCAGAAGATACTTTCTGAATCCCTTCTTCTGAGAATGCCACAGTTACAGATGCTTTCCCTTCATGATATCATCCTAAACCTTAAAGACTTTTTCATCTCTTTGGAACAGTCTGTGTAATATTCCCTGAGAAATCCAATGATTCAAGTGGCATAACTAAAATCAGGATTTATTAATAGATTTAATCAAATTCAAATAAGAAGCAATTTGCATAATATAGCATATACAGTACTTAGAGAAATTTAAACCAGAAAAAATCAAACATGTTACATCATCAGATGATTTTGGACTCCTTTTTATCTCTTCTATACTTTTATCTAGTTAGTCAGAGGAATAAACTTCTTACTTTCAAATAGCGAGAATATTATTTTCCTCTCCTCTGACTCAAATCTTGTAAAACCTTTAGGTTACCAAGCTAATTTTTAAACACCAACAACCTGTTCTGTTCAGTCAAGGCCTAATTATTATCCAGTTATTATGTCTCTTCTATTGCTTATTCTCACCCTGCTAGTCTGTGCTAAAAAAATAATAAAAACAATTAATTGTCCCTTTTCTTGTTTCACCTTCATATTTCAACATTGCAAGAAGAAATCCCTCTCTCCAATAGCATCTGCCCTTAGTGCTGGCCTTAATGACCATAATTTTGCATGCTAATTGTCTTGGCAGGAGGCTACCGCATTTTGCATGTTAATTTTCTTGGCTTTTAAGGATGCAGTTTATGTAATTATTATAATTTATTCTTGGTTTTAATTCTTGTCTGTCACATATGACTCATGAATAGATTAACTCTTCTCTTACACTTTTTCCTTTTTTATCAGAGAGAGACATGGAGAAAGAAATACTTTAGAACACATGAGCTGGGAACCAGAGAATATTTGATAAATTCTAACCTCCTGGAAGAAACGAAGTTCCATTAAACTTACCGGCTTTTATCCTGTGCTATTGCTGAATTAAACTACCAAATAAATTTTGTAATCGTAAGTTTTTGTGCTGATTTGGTAATGTTGATGACATTCACTCATGCAAGGACATTTTCCTTTAAAGTTCTTAAGCCAAATAGAGAATTTTATTGACATATAACATTTTATATTTTATTTCCAGTACAAAAAATAATGTGCAAATGCAGCAATTTTCGGTGATCTTCCTGATGAAATAATGTGAACATTTATTTTCTGTAATTTTTCCCAAATAATATTAATGATCACAGAATATGCTGAGTTAGAAGGGACACACAAGGATTATCGATTGCAAAAGTAGCATATCTTATACATTAGAAACTTTGGTATGGAAAGGTGGAAGGCAAATATCCACAGTTAATGAAAAATGAGGTTTTATACATATCTGTGATTGATTTGCTGTTAGCAATGTAGAAGATTAGAAGAAATACAGTTATGATATCTTCAGTAACTAATTATACATTCCATAAAAATGTAGCTGCTGGAGCCATGCCAGAGGCCTCCAGCCAGACACACCTTCTGATGGCGGATGTGGTTCTCCAGGCCTCAGGTTGGCAGGAGTGCCTGAAGCCTCTCTGCAAGGCTGGGGCTGGCAATCATTCCTTTTGCAGAAGGTGTGCTGTTGTTAACGAGCTGTGTCTCTTGGTGAAGGAAATATGGGAGGAAATGAACAGGCTGCACAGTATTCGTGAGAATGAGCAAGAGACTGATAGAGTACTCTCAAAGATGCTTCAGTCTCAGGAATCTCAAACTTCCATTGTAGTGGAGATGTAGTCATTGATCACGGCCATCGCAGCTTCATGAGCAGATAGTCCTGCTTGTCAGACCTAATTTCCTTTCATAACAAGATAACTCACCTAGCTGATCAAGGGTTGATGTAATCTTTTTGGATTTCAGTAACGTTTTTGGTATTGTCTATCACAGGATCCTTCTAGACAAAATGTCGAGCATAGAGCTGGATAAACACATCATGTGGTGCATGAGCAATTGGCTTATGGGTCAGGCGCTGAACATGAGCCAGCAGTGCCCTGGCAGTCAGGAGGGCCAACTGTGTATTGGGGGGCATCAGGCAAAAAGCATCCCCAGTTGGTCAAGGGAGGTGATTGTCCCACTCTGCNAGTGGAGATGTAGTCATTGATCACGGCCATCGCAGCTTCATGAGCAGATAGTCCTGCTTGTCAGACCTAATTTCCTTTCATAACAAGATAACTCACCTAGCTGATCAAGGGTTGATGTAATCTTTTTGGATTTCAGTAACGTTTTTGGTATTGTCTATCACAGGATCCTTCTAGACAAAATGTCGAGCATAGAGCTGGATAAACACATCATGTGGTGCATGAGCAATTGGCTTATGGGTCAGGCGCTGAACATGAGCCAGCAGTGCCCTGGCAGTCAGGAGGGCCAACTGTGTATTGGGGGGCATCAGGCAAAAAGCATCCCCAGTTGGTCAAGGGAGGTGATTGTCCCACTCTGCCCTGCACTAGTGTGGCCTCACTCTAAATATTGTGTGCAGTTTTAGGGGCCATGACATAAAAAAGTTATAAAGCTACTAAAAGGCACCCAAAGGAGTAATACAAAGATGGCGAAGGGCCTTGAGGGGAAGCCATATGAGGAGTGGCTGAGGTCACTTGGTCTGTTCAGCCTGGAGAAGAGGAGACTGAGGAGAGACCTCATTGCAGTTACAACTTCCTCGTGAGGGGAACAGGAGAGGCAGACACTGATCTCTTCTCTATGGTGATCAGTGACAGGATCCAAGAGAATGACATGAGGCTTTGTCAAGGGAGGTTTAGATTGGATATTAGGAATAGGTTTTTCACCCAGAGGTTGATCTCCTCTATGGTGATCAGTGACAGGATCCAAGAGAATGACATGAGGCTTTGTCAAGGGAGGTTTAGATTGGATATTAGGAATAGGTTTTTCACCCAGAGGTTGATCTCTTCTCTATGGTGATCAGTGACAGGATCCAAGAGAATGACATGAGGCTTTGTCAAGGGAGGTTTAGATTGGATATTAGGAATAGGTTTTTCACCCAGAGGGTGGTTGAGCACTGGAACAGGCTCTCAAGGGAAGTGGTCACAGCACCACACCTGACAGAGTTGAAGAAGTGCTTGGACAATGCTCTCAGGCACATGGTATGGTTATTGATGCGGTGTTGTGCAGGGCCAGGAGTTGGACTTGGATGATCCCTGTGGGTCTTTTCCAACTCAGGATATTTTATGATTCTTTGAATATGGAACAAATGGCTATAGGGCAAAGAGTAGAAAGAAAAATTAGTATAGATCTTCTTTCTAGATTGTTGCAAACTGAAGAGAAATGCGCATTCAGACAACATTGTCTTCTCTCTCTCATTGCTCCTTGAAAGAAGAGGAACACAAGATTCAAAAACCTTGTCCAATACTGCCACACTTCAATTTCCACCAAATCTTCAAGAATTCCCACATCTTTATTAGAAATTGAAACATCTAGGCTTATCTAAAGTCTTATATGTTAAAATATTCAAGACTATATTTTAGAGAATATATTTGAAGTGTTTCTCAGCCAGCATGTTAGGAAAATACATGAATTACTTTTAAAAATCAATTGCCTTAAGTGAATGCATATCACAAATTTTGAAGTTCATACTGTGCTCTGTAACATAATTATTACCTTGGTGTAATATTTCTTTATGACTGAAATATTTATCACAGCTCTAGTTCCAACAAATAACAAAAATACAGTGTCAAATGTATGATAGAAATGTGGATAGATTTATGTGTATATATGTGTCAAAAATAACTTTTTTATCACACTTCTAAGCTAGCATTTGCATTTATTCTTTTCAATTACATGTACATGTCATGCATTTTATAATACAGTATCCAAATTTATTATCACAGCAGTCAAGTAGTACACATACTTTTCCATGTTTTAGATTCCTCTGGAAAACAATTCAAGTGAAGAGAATGTGTAGGAAAGAGTATCTGCAGATACTGTCAAGGTTAAAACCAGATCAAAACAGGCAGTTTTATCAATATATATCCCAATATATAAATGACTAATAGTTATAAATAAATACATACATAATTGATATTAATCTATACTCGCTGGCAAAAAATACATAGATTTAATAAAAATGTCCGTCCTGATGGTATATCAAGAAAGAGGGAAAGTAGAGTAACCTGTTTTCCTGAGCATGGCATGTTTTGCAAACAGACTGTGAAAAGTCATACATGTTCATCTAGTGAATTTATACTGCTCTTATGTGTTGGAGTTTTCAAATTTACCTAATAGAGACCCCAAATGAGATTAAACTTCCATCTTGTTCCTCACAGATAATTGCAGCTATGTAGTTGAACTCCTACAGTCACACATAGAAACAGAATGGATTGCCCAGCTCTCTAACTTGTCTAGATCTCTCCTCAGGGCCTCTCAACCTTTAAGGGAGTCATTGCAAACCTGGGACAAAACCCCACCACAGATACTGTTTCTGATCTGATTCCACTCCCACTGACATTGCAAATGAAACTTCCACTGATATTAAGGAAAGCAGGATTTGGTCCTAAGTGTGTTATTCCCTTGCAAATAGGGATTCACTAAAATTCCTCAAGAGGAACGCTTCTCGGCTGAAATTCTTCAGTGTGAACTGATCCTGTATAAGGTAAAGGTATTTTTTAAGCCAAGCCTTCAAAGATTATTAAGTTTTGCTTTATATAGAAATACATTTCATTCCTTATGTTTGCTATACAATATCTTCTGATTTCAGTTATTTCAGTCTAGATCCTAATTTATTTATATACACGGTAATTGCAATTCTCCAAATTTTAATCTGCCTAAATGTGACCACAGACTCGACTTGTCTGTATTTACCAGATCATCTGTGGCAGGTCAGAGACTCTGAGATTAATTGTTTCTACCATGAGGGATTGGATAGCAACATTTTAATACTTTGAACATCGGTTAAAAAATAATACACACTAAGATCTGACTAGATATTACTGACCATGCAGTCAGACATGGCTACAGGTTCTAACATAGACACAAGACATAGCCACAGGTTCTAACACAAATAAGAATTTTATCCATCCAGGAGACTGAACTATTGCTGTTGAATGTATCTGTTATAATACATAGTATTGAATCACACTGCTGACAAAACCCCTATGTTTTTTATTTAAACTGGACTACTTCTATAAATACACTCTTCAGTAGTCTGTTGCATAGTCAATAAGAATTAGTCAATAAAAAATCAAATAATTAGACAGAATCCTCCCACTGCCTTCTCTTACAGAAGGCCACCATTCAGTGTTCTAGTATATTACTGAATTTATCAACGCTTTTGTTTTTCTCCTTCTGTTTAAAGATAGATATATCTCTTTTTCTCTCCTCATCTATTTAATACTTCTACAAATGTTTTTCACTTTGTTGACCTACTCTTCTCCTTCTATTTTTTTGTTTGTTTTTATTCTATAGCTATCCTTTCCCCTCTACTATGTTTCCTCTGCTGCATATTTTTCTTTACAGCTTTATCACTTTGGTTTTGTCCTGTTTTATAGTTTTGGAAATGGCCATTAATGAATATTAACAAGTATAGCAGAGCAGGACAGCTACATCAATTTTTAATTTCTTGATGAAGCCCTCAGTTCTGCAAAAATTTCTGTAGCATAGTTAATTAAGAGCCCATAACCATTAGAAATTTTCTTCTATTCTATTGACTGCTGCCTGAAAAGAATATGAAATGCTCAGAGATTAATAGTGCCTATAGGAGCAATAAAGAGAGTAGGATTTCAGAAGCTAATTTCACTGTTTTTCTTGTTGAGTTGGTTAGTTGGGATGTGTTTCTTTTTTTTTTTCTTTCCCCCAGTGGCTGCTATTTTACTTTGTGTTCCTCTGTAAACGGTTAAAACCAGATCATGTAGCTCAACCCAGAGATGAGTTCAAAAGTACCTAGGAGGGACAGTTACTAAGGTTTATATAATGAGAGAAGTAGCTGAAGGGATAAGATTTGGAATGGACAACAACATGGTTCTAAGCTGAAGACAGATAGCTACAAAACAGAAATTAAAAGAGCTAGATGGAGAGATACGGGAAAGACCAAGACATCCCTGAAGCACTGGAATGTCTGTTCATGTAATGAATTACATTTGCCAGCTCAGTTGGCTTGAGATTTTCTTCTTCAGTTTTAAACACTACACCATTAATCAGTCTTTTAATATCAATCTAAACTCCAGATGGTCTTTCACCTTTCACTGCACACATTTCTTACTTTTTGAGAGGACTATGCCTCAAGTTCTCTAATAGTGACTAATTTAAACCTAAAACGACAGGAGAGAAAGCTCAAGGATGAGGCATTCTACCAAGACCTTTAGAGTGACATAAGCTTTCATCTTTCAAACTGCAGCCTCAGGTTCTGGTCCTATTTTTGGGGAGAAACAAAGCACCCCCTCTGTAGATGCATTTCATGGCAATAGCCAATTCAAGGCTCAATGACAATGAAAATAAGTCTACAATGAAAGACCCAGGGTAATACTTCTCAAGTTAGATGCAAGTGAGCAGGCACTTTCACATAGCAGATGGGAAGCAAGGTAGCTGTCCTTACTTCGTTGCATCACTTTCAGATCAATGCATTTGACGTTTCTGTTACAGTGTATGATGCTGCACTGCCCAGTGCTGGCATATCCTAAGAGTCAGGAATCCTGAGTTTGAGTTGGTTAAGGAGCTATGCCTCTGCTGCAATAACAATTTTTCGGGAACACTAAATGTTGCCTAACAAGCACTGGATACTTGCTATTCAATGCATGGGAAGACAGGTGTACATGGGGACAACAGGGAACAGAAGTGACAGAGGAAGAAGGTGAAGACAGAGGGATGGACAGATATGAGCTCCTGCACACTGCATAGTACCAATAGTCTACTGCAACATGGAAACTCAGGAACTTTTTATATCTTATTTATATCTTATTTGAACTGCAATTGTAAGAGTCTCTATACAACTTAGAGCAGCTAAAAAAGCATATCCATTGTTCACAGTACTGTAAAAAGTTTGAACCATTTACCAGCACAGAAGGTGGAAGTATAAAGAGGGAAAACAACATAGAAACAAAGAACATAGAGGAAATTAAAACAAAACCCAAACAATATACCCAAAGACTATGAACTTTTGTTACAGTAAACTGCAGAGAGAATCATAAGCCATTTGAGTACATTTTAATAGATCCTGACTACACATGAAGCACCAGTTTTCAGATAGTCATCTTGGAATTAATTACTCCACTTGTTATGTTTAAAAATATTTTTAAAAAGAGAGATCACAATTAAACTAATCTGAATGTCACAAGTGCTGGCTCTTCAAGGTTCAGCTTCATTTGCCTGATTGATATTTCTAGTATGATATCCAACGAATAAGAAAATTTAATAAGTCAGAGGAGCTCAGTCTTTTGAAAGCGGAGTGATGAAAATAGCCAAAAGTACCTCTTGACAGTCACATGGATCTTCAACAATAACTGAGCTGAGTTCCTAGGCATTTCTTTCAAATTCCATAAAAGGCTTTAACATACATCTACCTACTCAAACATCTTTAATAGCCTGCTTTTTAATTATTTTCTTATCCTGAACTGAATGAGTGACTAAGAAAATAATAGTATAATAGAATAGATTCTAATTCTGTTTCTATTCTTTTTGTGAAATTAATTTTTTCAAGATTTATAAGCATTTTTACCAATATCTTTAAAAGGAAGGTCTAAATAAAATTCAAATAAGAATATGCAAATTTTAACATTAAAACTAATCTCAAAGTAACTAGGTAAAACAGAATGGAGATACTAATTTAAAAAAAAAGATGTTTTATTAACAACTGCTTATATTCCTGTGTAATGCTATTCTTGTTATTTGGCCCTTTCATTCTTGTCACACATACATCTACACATATATGCACTCCTGTGAACATAGCATCTTGATCACTAGGAAGGGACCCACCCCCCCATCTGTATTTGCTTCCTGAATTCCTCCAATGACCTTTCAGTTTCTGCTGTTTATGTCGCTTCCCTCTTGGCGACTTCTAATCTTTATTCTACAGTCATCTGATAGCTCCTCTGCTCAGTCAGCTAGTTTGTCCACAGATTGCTCACCCATGCATAGGGACACATATTAATCAGTCACTGCCTTTTTACAGAAATAGGACATCATAATAAATTGCAAGCAGACTCCTCTAATCTATACAGGAATACCTACCAAGGCTGTACCACTTATGTCTATTTAGCCTGGATGTTGTCTGCTGCATTTTTTTTTTCAAACTGTAGTTTGATTTTATTTTCATAAGCATAAGAGAGGAATTTTTTATACCTTCCATTTAAACAATAATTTTAGGTTGTTTTCTGTTTTCAGTTTTACTCAATGCTAGGAGAGATGACATCGATAAAATCCATACCCTGACTTCTGCCCTTCCTACAGTAGCAAGTTGTGGAATGGCAGCTATGAACTGAAATGGATGAATAGGGTCAATATAAGGTTTTGAACCATCTTCATTTTTTCAGGTCCTTACTATACAAGGATATTTTAGCCTCATCTAAGTATGTATACTATAAAATCCACCTCCTGTGAGAATGTTTACTAGCATTGATTTCCTGTTTTGATATTAAAATTTGCTTCATGTGTTGAGTTCACCATTTTAAAAAATGTTTCAGATCTCCCCAGACACACGTTTTGATATGTCCAAATTCTGTTCCCAGGCCTGTAAATTTATCCAACTTCTATTTTTGCTAGAGTTAACTAGACCCGTGTTTTCTCAGAATCTTTTTACATTGAAAAGTCCATTCAACAAGTCTACCTTTGTCCTTTATTCCTTTAGGGTTTTTTTATAAAAGACAATAAAATCATTGAGTATTTCTCATGGCTTTCAGTACAGTAGTGAACTGAAATGTGAAAGAGGCAACACGCTGTAAACTTCCTGTGTATAGTGAATTTGACTTCTGTCTTAGTCCTGAAATCTTCTCTTGGTGATATATGAGGATTCCTTCTTTATGGCTACTTACGTAATGAAAATTAGCAGAACACTCGTGGCCGCAGCTGTCATAGACCTTTTTCATACCTGCTTTTGTCTGATATCTACTGTAAGTCAAGGACAACTGATAGATGATGATATTGATTTTAATAATCTGAAAAAATTAATAAGATTAAGAAAGCTTTGTACTGTCTTAATTGCATCCTCTAATTTGCAATCACCAGTTGTTCGGTGGTGGAATTGACTACAGTGAGCAGATGATAACAACATAAGGAGGTTGTTGACTGTGTAAGATTGAGTAGCTCAACCCACCTGAGCTTTGCAGCTGGGTTTTCCCTCTCCCATCTGAGAATAAAAGCCATTTTTGAGTACTAACCTATTCCATTTCTCCCAGTTGTACAAAGCTTTAGCAAGAGGCCACACACTATTTAAATTCTGGTTAAATTCAATTTTGAGGCAAATGGCATGTTGACCACCAAACAGCTCTTAACCAATGGTGAATTATTTCCATCATCTGATAAGATATATATCTTTCACAGAGATCATGGAACAGTGAACTTCCAGTACAACAGATAACACTGAGAGAGCAAGCAATAATATTTGCAGAAGACCCATGTTTTATTGTACCAGAAGCTCTTTATTTTTAATCAGTTGTATTTCCAGTGACATTTAGGAAATGCATTATACATTCATATCTATGCGAAGAAACCATGCAAAGCATATTAAGCAGGCTTTCCAAAGAAGACAAAGGAATTTAGATGTTAAACTCCCACTGAAATCAACTGAATGAAAGCACCTAATTCATTACTTTTTGAAAATTTCAGATCAAATAAAGCATTTCAGATACAAATATTAACTGGAATTGCTCTGCTTTATGTTGGGTTTTTTTGACAAATAAAAAAGTTTTGAAATAATTGTGATAAAATAGCAATATAATTATGCATATGAACCAAAATTAAATAGAACAGCATTATAGATAGATGTTGCCATATTTAAGATTTATTTTAAATTAATATTTTTCATTAAAAATTCACTGTAATTTAAAGTTAACGTAATGCAGTATATTCTGTGCCTATTGTAACTTTTGACACATACATCTCATATATCACACTATTCAGAAAAAAGAAGCCTTGTGAAAGATTTAATTTATCATCATGCTAATCTCTCTACTCTATAATTTACTTGAAGTGTATGAACTATATAATTTACTGGAAGTGTATGCACTGCATTTTATAAAATCCCTGGCCTGGATTTGCTAACTGCCTCATGCAGAACTCCAGTGCCCACTACTGAACAGAGAGTTTATTTTAACATTATCTGGGCAAAACAAAAGCATTAAGAAAACTCAAGTAAAACTCAGCTCCTAAGGAACTATAGTATTTTGGGAACAGTAATACAAGCCGTTAGGTCTTGTATGCTACTCCATTAAACTAAGATTTCTCTGTCGTAATTTGAGTTTTTCTTTCCAATTTGAACTTGCCTTGTGAATAAATCCCTATGTCTGAAACACAGTTGCACAAATCAGTAAACTCATTAAAGATATATAGAACGTTGAAGAAAATAAAATCGCTTTGATTTAAAAAATGTTAAATCACTTAAATATTTACAAAAGTAGTTTTCATTAATTTCAATTTTTATAGAACACATTAATTGACAATAGTTCGGAACTACTTGAATAGTATATCTGGCTATAAACTCTAATAGGCCTTGCCATGGCAAAGACAGCTATGGTGAGTATGGGAGCTAACTGGGAGTGTAGTAGCCGATTGTCAGATCATAGGATATGAATAACACCATCTATACTTTGTGAAGGCTACTCCAATTAGAAAATGTCCTTACACAAAAAAGTATATGTTAAAAAAAGGTGTCATTTCATAATTTTTCAGCATTCCCAAAATACAGTCCTTCAGAATCCTTTCTGATTGTGACTTGGCTGATCTTACCAATCCCTATATTCCTCCTTAGCTCCTTCCTCCCATCGTTTCCCGATAGTACACCAAATGGGCTTGATTTTTGAATTTATTACATGATCTGAGAAAACAGTAATTGTCACAAAAATGTCCATTAAGTTACTACAAGGCTCAAATTTGTGTGTTTTTAGAGACTTTGAGTACTACAAATAATGTAGAAATTTTCTTGAGTAAATATGTAAATGCCTAAAGCAAATCATTAACAGACCGAGATATAGGGAATAATATTGATTCAGGATCCAGTAAACATAAAATAAAATTAAACCAAACAAATACTAAAGTTAAAATTAAAAAGATACATTTCAACAAAAATCATAGATACTTCCTGAAATATCGCCCTCTTTCCTTCCATTATGGTGGTTTATGTTATTGAGATTTATTTCTCAGCTTTCATTCTGAATATGGACTTACTAGAGCTCAGTTACTAGACAGTAGTAACTCATAACAGCAGTAAGCTGACTGCTGTTACCCATCTGTCTACAACTTGTACATCTCCACTCTCCCAGATATTTTGATCTTATGGAGCTGATCCACCATTTTCACCATTAACTACTTGAATAAGTAGAACTAGAGGCACTCTTATAAAGAAGGAATATTTCAGTGTTAAAGTTTCCTCCATTTGGCTGACTTTAGCTGGGATTTAGATTTAGAGAACCTAAACTGCAAGATCCAGCATCCCCATGCCAGTTCTGTAACAGCCACAGTTTTGATCCTCAAACAGTAAAAGTAACAAGCAAAGATAAAATGCTGGTATGAGCGGGTACAGTGCCTTATCTCACTGGAGAGAAAAATCACCTTAGTCTTTTCTTCTCCTCCAAACTGTTAAGGATACACATCAATCTTCCAAGATGGATGCTGGGTCAGTAGCAACTTCACAGCAAAAAAATTTATTGCAAAGCTCAGAGGGACAGTCACTCTGTGGGGAGGAAAGGAATGAGAATGTCGTGGTTTAATGTCAGCTGGCAACGAAACACCACACAGCAACTTGCTCACTCCCCTCAAGCCCAGCAGGATGGGGGGTAGAGAGTTGGAAAGGTAAAAGTGAGAGAACTCATGAGTTAAGAACAGATTAATAACTGAAATATAATATAATAATAATGTAATGAAAAGGCAAATTTTTTTCTTTTAAGAAGAGAGAGAATAAAACCCAAGAAAACAATTGATCACCACCAACTAACCAATGTCCAGCCAGTCTCTGAGCAGCAGCCCTGACACAACCTTCTCCGTGATTATATGCTGAGCATTGATGCTATTTGGTCTGGAATATACCTATGGCCATTTGGGGTCAGCTGTCCTTGCTGTGTGCCCACACAACTCCTTGTGCACTCCCAAACTGATCATTGGCAGGGGTGTGAGAAGCAGAAAAGACCTTGACTCTGCGTAAGCACTGCTCAGCCACAGCTAAAGCATTTGCGTGCTGTCAGCACTGCTTTTATCACAAATCCAAAACACAGCCCCATACCAGCTACTATGAAGAAAATTAACTCTACCCCAGTCAAAACCAACACAAGATCTCAAAACAAGCTTACTCCTGTATTAATGAGAAACCTCTGTGAACTTCACAGTGAGAAACAGAGCCATTATGTTACCAAATGTTTTCCCTATTTTGAATGAACATTGTTTCTTTGTAGAAAGTTCACTGATATGATAATATGCTCAGGTACCGCTCAGGATCTTTAAACAACA
Source organism: Cephalopterus ornatus (assembly GCA_013396775.1). Classification (NCBI taxonomy): domain Eukaryota; kingdom Metazoa; phylum Chordata; class Aves; order Passeriformes; family Cotingidae; genus Cephalopterus; species Cephalopterus ornatus. The sequence continues at coordinate 60,848 of VZRE01010899.1, forward strand.
TAAAGCAATGACATTTCTCTGCACCTTTCTTCTCAAACAATTGAGTTGGAAGTCTTCACATCCAGAGAAAATTATTTGCCTTTATCCTAGAAAATTTTCAGAAAATTTTGCGATGAGCTTGGAAAAGGTTAGATATTATTAAAAATTACTCTGAAATACAGATTGGTTTGTAGTTACCATTATTCGCACTCCTTTGGTCTAGGACCATATGCTAGGAGAGATTTTTCTTCCTACACTGTCTTGCTATATGTCTTGTCAGAATTGTGATTCTAATCCCACTTACATTGCGTAAACAGAGTGTAATTCTTGTTTCAATGGAGTTATACAGCAAAGAAATTAGTAAGAAAGGAGATTCAGATCCATGTATAGCTCCATTCACTGTGAACGGAGAGTTAATTTTTAAAATTTCTGTTTGACATTGAGGCATTCAGACATCGTCATTATTTTTCTGGGCCTACAGCTTCTAGTCTTTTATTTTGTGACAAAAGTGAGATTTTTAATGGGTGTGAACAAGCATACATATCAAAACCTTGTGCTTTCTATCTAAAAAGCATTTCCATCCTCTTAGTATTCCTTTGATTTCTATCTGTCATTAGATAATGATTGAATAAAATGCCAAATCTCCCAGTTTGACTAGAAAATATGCTGAAGAGCCGATCTTTCAAGATTGTTCCTAAAAAAGAGAAAAAACTGAGTCAATTCAGAAATAGCCATATATCACCTGCTTTTTCACTCTGCTCAGTATGGTTGTAATTTTTTTCACAAAATTATGTTGGTGAAACACTGACCTGATTGCAGCAATGGCAGAAGTTCTAAGATTTCAATGTCTAGAGTCTGCTAAGCATTTAAAATTACCCACAGTCTTTTATCAGCCATTTCAAAATGAAATATTCTGGAAAATATTAAGGAAAAAGAAAAAAAAAATGATAGTTTCATGTTATTTCTATCACTTTCTTATTTTTTGCCTAGTTGCATATTTTGTAGAATGAAATTACCTACTTTGTTTTTTCTATATTCCAGCATATGCTATAGTCAAAACCAGGATGTAAAGACTCTAGCAGAACCAAACATGAAAATTAAGATTTATAGTCAAGAAACTTGCACTGCAATAACATTTGCAAATGTGAACACTACTCAACATATTTAATCTCTGCCCAGGTATCCTAGACACCATACTGAGGGTTACCAACATCTTTACATATGTTGCATTTTATTACATTTATTCAAAAGAGCTGATTTCATTTTATCTCAGTGCTTTTTCACTGCTTTTACTAAGCATACACAGATAGGAACGTATTAAATGAGACCAGAGGTGAATTTTATGCTTCTTTCTTTAAAAGAAATTACTGCTATTCAACCTAATGTGTATGTCAGGGGTTTTCCTTGTTAAGAATCTACTTTCAGATTAAGCCAAGGCAGAAAATTCAAGTAGTGGGAGTCACTTTGTTATTATTACAATATTGAAACTTTTAACTTTGAAATATTATATTAGTCCAAATGATGTGATTATTGGTGGGGGAAGAGGAGGAATATTTAAAATAATTAGTTCTAGTAATTTTTCTAAAGTATCTCATTTCAAAGCTTTTTGGTCATGTTTTCAAGATTCTACCTGTAAGCCTGAGACACATTTCTACACAATTTCTTGCAACAAAGCTGCAGAACAACAGTACTGGATTATCTGGGAGACATCTGTGAAGATTTGTACCTCAGCAATTGTATTCAACAAGAAAATATTTTTTCCTTAAATTTATAGCTTTTTTTTGGTAGTTCATAAACTGTGCCTTGACTTCTGAATTGTCAGATGGTCACTGCAAAGTGGATTTATCATAAAGCCCCGGCTCAGGGGGAGCTAAAGGATTTCATGGGAATCAGAGAGAGGGAGGATCAAAGGATGTCCTACTAGACACATTATTGCCTTCTCACTCACAGTTTCTCTTATGCAATTGCAGCTATCTGCATTAGCAGGAGAAGACCAGGATACTATAATTCTGGGAAGCAGCTGTGGAGCCTTAAGGCTTGTTCACACATCCCCTTCTGACTGCAGCTGTGCAGGCAAAAAAATACTGTTTTGTTCCAGCCTGCCTCCAGTCGCCAACATTTTAACCTTCCCAGCTTCACTTGAACCGAAGCTTAGCAGGGAAGGTTCAGATGAGTTGCCAATTTCCAGCAGCAGTAACCTATGCTTGAAGGGACAGTGACAAAGAGCTGGTAGTGGAGTGAGAACAGAAACTTCTGCAGGCAGAATAAAATTATGTGTCAACGGCCTTGCTAAACGGGGATTTCTCCACCTCTTTGAAGTTCATCGCTAAGGCTAAGAGCTTGTCTCTGTTACTTCATTTGTGTCTTGTGATTCACCACGGGTAAATAAATGCAGAAAGAAGACAAAAAAAATAGAATAGTATTGTCAAATATTTTTAATTAAAGATTTGCCAAACAAGTATGTAAGTCTGTGCTTTTCTATGCTAGTATGACAATATCTGGATCTGGTAATATCATTCATCCTATGGAAGTTTTCATCTGCTTTCGTGGGGACTTTGTGTGGGCGGATTTTAGTGAAGTCTTAACTCATTCCTTTTAAGTATTCCATAAGTATTCAATGTTTAAATACATCACAAACATGAGCTTTTCAACTTTTATGAGATAGCAGATAGAAAACAAATTTGTTATCTGAAGACATAAAATCCATGATTATAAATACATAAAAATATTTTTATTTGAAAATGTAATGGGAGGAATGAATTTTTGAATTAAATACCAGGAATACATTAATCCTAATTTTTCAAAACACGAAATAATCCACTCAGCACCAGTGACTAATTAAAGTAGAATGGGTTTGAAAATAATTAGTATTCTCCAAATTCATCTGTGAATTCAGTTCCTTAATGCTTGTACCCTTTGATTTGAATTGAGTTCAACGGTGAAGAAGCCTTGTTATTCATGAATAGCAGTTGGCCCCATACTTTACCCTTTCCTTCAAAAAAGCCAATAATCTAGCACAACTCTGTTTAGGAATGTATAAAGGATTTATTCTGACTGTTTTATGAGACAGTTGCCTCCAACTAATTTGTATAGACATTGGACTCTCTCACAGGACCAATGCACTGACAATCGATAATTAACTTTGTCAGGTGGCTAGCAGCCATAACCAATTATGTTACTATGCAGACATCTTCAGCCTCTTATAAATAAAAATGAAAGATGCTATAATAATGGAAAGCTGAAAAAGTAAATAGAAGAATTCTTTACTGATATGATAACCTATTCCTTATTCAACTGACTTTCACCTTCAGCAGTTTTTGTCTTGCTGATTGCAAATAATCAGTACTCTGAAGCAAGATAAACAGGACTGAAATGCCTACAGTCTGTCTGATCTGTTTTTCCGTAACACTGATTTTGCCATTTAATCCTTTCCTCTCCCCAGCTTTCTTTATCCTTCGTTACTTTTGTGTGCCTCAGAAATGACACACACATTCTCTCTGACGTTAAGGCTAAAATTCCCAACAACTGGCAAAATAAAATTAATTACTATTGGCTACACAGTCTCACCCTGCCCATGTCACTAATCACTCTGCTACAGACAAAACAGTAAAGATCAGCAGGGCTCATTACAGATTCTCTATTGCAATTAAAATCATTTGGGTACCAGAGACATACTCTTGCCTGCCTGACTCATATGGTATGACTGTCATCTGAGCTGTCATGTGGGTATGAGCTTCCACCGCTCAAGTAAATAAGACTTCATCCTGTAGTTACTTTGGTGATTCTCCTACGGGCTGATGAGATCTTTGCTGCAGATATTAACACATGCACTCATACTTGCTGTAGCAGCCATATTTCCATGAATGATGATAGACACATGAGAGATGCAATTAACATGTGGTCCTATTTAATCAGTTATGTAGCGAGGCTGGTCCAGCTGCACCCAGAGGATCACATAAGTAGAGAGCTATCTTCTGGTGCAGGAGGGGACTTGCGTGTAACTGTGAGTGTGTGTGTGTGTCATTCTGTCTAGCCCAAATCCCAAGTACCACAACCATGCTACAGCTGCTGCTTGTGTGCGTGTGTTTTCTCTCAAGCAGAATCGATTCTCATCCTTGCACTGTCATCATGATCCGGCTCATCTCAGACAACCATGTGTCTCAGACAAGATCATGCCCATTTGCTTATGTTTTCTGTTCATTGATCTGTCCTTTGATATTTAAGCCTCAAATTATCACTGTGCTTGTAAATTATAAATGCTTAGCTTCTTTCTTGCCACCGTCTTTTATCCTAAGAACTGAAGTCTTTCTGATATTTAGGGATTAAACACAAAACTTTAACTTGAGACTAAACCAGACTCTGTAAATCACTCTTAACTGACACTGCTGGTCAACAAGAGCTGTCTTCAATACTCAGGCTTAACAGATGCTCTTCTTTTTTGAAAATGTAGTGCTTTCCACACAATCAACTCTAAAGTTACATGGCTTCCAGCTCAAATGGGGGTAGAAAAAACAGAATTATTTCACAATGTTGAAAGTGGCATACAGACAAATAAGGCTTATGGATTTCACCCACACATTAACATAAAAGATTCCTGGTAAATATATTCTGTTTGTCCAAGAAGAAGGTAATTTCTCCCATAGCAGTCCTCATATGCAGACTGTAGCATTTCAGTCCTGTTTATCTTGCTCCAGAGTATTGATTATTTGCAATCGCCGAAATAAAAGTTGTGAGCTTGGCATCTGAAGCTACAAAGATGTTGACACACCAGTGTTTTGGGTACTGCTGACTATTGGTCCAACAGCATCAAGGCTGTCTCTCAAACATTCCCCCCCACCAGTAGAATGGGAGTGGGCAAGAACTTTGGAGGAGACACAACCAGGACAACTGACCCAAGCTGACCAAGGGGATATTCCATGCTACACAAGGTCTGATCAGCAACAAAAACTAAGAGAAGGTGCAAGGAGGCAAGGGGAGGAAGGAGGAAGAGGGTAGGTGTGTGTTTTTTTATTGTAATGTTTGTCTTCCAGAGTAACTGCTCCACACACTTAAGCCCTATCTCCTGCAAGTGGCTGGATATTGTCTGCTGAGAGGAAGCAGAGAAAAATTCATCCACTTTCCTTTGACTTTGTGTGCAAATTTTGTTTTTTCTTTATTAAACTGCCTTTTTTTGACCCTTGAGTTTTTTCCATCTTATTTTCTACCCATCCTCTTGCTGAGGAGGCGAGAGAAAGAAGACCTTGGTGGGCACCTGATGTCCAGCCAAAGTCCTCCCACCACAATGTACAGAGAAGTTTGAAGGGAAAAAATATTTAAACATTCTGTCAAGTTTATAATTTTCTTCCCCCTCTACTTTTGTGTTTGCTTATGTCATTCCCATTTCTTGAAGTGTGTCAGGATGTAAAATTGTCGTATTTTATTTCTGATGCTGTACATCTAATTATATTTTCAGATTTCTTCTTGTATCTTGCCATCTTTTAAAGGCAACAGGCCAAATTATCCATAAAATAAATGGGCCTTTTAAGACTGCAGTAAATTTACTGCTTTACCCAAGGAAACTGAATGCCTTACTGAATATCAGTATTGAAACCATGATTCCAGGTGGTCTTTAGAAATTAATTCTCCAGTTTTGTTTGATAGTTTTGCAGGAGCCACAAATGATGTTTTATATCTATCAATGAATAGTACTTTAAAAATTGTAACTTTAGAAATTTTATTTTTGATCACTACCCAGAATCATGGATGCTCAGGATGATTTTTCAGTCTTCTAACTCATTTTTTTTTTTTTACTTTCTTCTCTATTATTACCTTCTGAAAACAATCCATCTATTCTAATTTTCAGGTGAGCATGAATTCATCATAGCCTGTGTGTTTACTTCATTTTTCTTTCAAAGTGGTTTATTTATGAGTGCAGTCTGTTCTAGTTGTAGGCTGATTAATATTAATCTTGTCATCTGCTCCATTATTGTATAGTCATGACTTTCTGTTTTGGATATAAGCATTCATTACTTCACACACTTTTTTCCCCCTTATCTTCTTCCATACATTAAAATTCAAACATACATTCATAATAACAAAAAAAAAAAAAAAGAAAAAAAAAAAAGAAAAAGAAAAAATATCTGATGATGATGATGATGCAAATATCCAAAGCATTAATGAGGAAAATTTGTATAAATTTTGAAACATAAAAAATAGCAAATTTAAACAACAAAGATTTAGGCACACCAGGCAGCTTAGATAATAAAAAACAACAAGACTCGATGGTTCATGATGGAAATGTAAAGACATATGAACACAAAGAGATTCAAGCCCATAACAAAAGAAAAGCTCAGTGTTCAGCCAACAGCTGAACAACTACCAGCCAACACAGTTTTAAACAAGGCTGTCCATGCTCAGTATTAATATGTGCTTTTACTAGACATGTGAAACTATGTGCAATATAACAGGGAAAAAAAGAAAATTGAATATCCAACATAACATAGACTTTGGTGTAGACTTCATCAAAGCCTTCCACTAGACCTAACACTTCATAGAATGGCAAAGCCAAACACCAGCAAGGGTGCCTTTTTCATCACTGCGAGCAAAGCAAATACACCACTCCAACTTTCCTGAGCTGACATAGGTCTGATCTAATGGGAAGGCAACCCTGACTATATTACTGTGGATAAATATAACACTATACCATTTTGGATGAGGCTGTGATCCTGTGTACCTGCTCAAAGAAGAGAAGCTGTCCCGTGAGCTCTGGGCCCTTGGAGGCTCTCTCTATTTCCCCAGTGGTTCCTTTCATTAGGGAAACCCTGTCTGCATTGCACTGGAGTGCTCCGCTGTGAATTGTGCCAGCACCTGAGCTGCTCACCTGAGAGACTGAATTTCTCTGATCCCTGGGAAGCAATGGGCAGCAGTCCATTGCAGTGTTTCATGCATTATTGCTCATGGTCCTTAGATCCTACCATGCTAATTAACTCAATAAGAGGGACAAAAATAACAGAGCAAAGAAAAAGCAGACAAGCAATTTTATCACATCCTGTGTGCGGATGAGTGACTCATCCTGAGGTAAGTCTGTTTTCTTTATCCAGATGTGAATTAAGGTTATGAAAACTTCAGGAGTAACATTCTCAGACCAGATATTCAAATGCTTAGGTAACTGTGGCACTGCATAGATCCTGATAAATGTAAAGAATTACTGCCAGATCATGCCGAATAAATCCTGTATAATGGCTCTCACTTGTAGGTTAAGAGTATAGTGTAAAATAGTATGTTTTAATGGTCAAATAAATACCAAAATTACTTAGAAATTCCTAAGAGCTATTTACATGCACTGGTATACATTTATAATGCACTCTTGTCATAAGTCTAAAATGAGCTTCTAATAGACATGGGCTTGTTTCATGTTATGCAAATCTATTTTTTGGGTGTGTGCTGAAAAATAATTCTCAGTGCTTGATGATCCTCTAAAAAAAGATGAAAAACTGTTGCATAGCTATTAAAAACCCTGACAAAACAAAGTAAAAAACAAACAAAAACCCCAAAATTATACAAACAAAAAACCAAAACACAACAACAAAACAAAACAAAAAAAAACACACAAAAAAACCCCAACCCCGACCAAAACAAACAAAAAACTCAAACAACAAAAAAAACCCCACACTAAAGCAAAACCAACCCTAATGCATCTGCAATCATGGAACTAGACAATAAAAAACATGTCTTTATAGCACACCTGTGACATTTCTCTGATATGCACCTTCTTATCTCTTCATCTTCACAGTAAAAGTTTAAGCACTGCTCCACAAAAATTGTAATGAAGTGATGTTCTTTAACATCACAGTTCAATTACATGGAACCTTCACAATTCTACTGTAGGAAATCATAAGAAAAAATATTTTCTGGCATTGTAACATGGTTGGTGATGTGACAGGAAAGTCAAAGGAGTCTTGGTGTGTAGTTTATAGCCAACTTGATGGCAGCAGTGCATGGCCAGGCTCATCATTTAAATTTTATATATGTATTTATGATATGTAATTCGTAGACAGTAGATTATTCAGAGGTTCTTCTGTGCCTACTATTCAATTTTACCACGGTGCCAAAAAGAGATAAATGTATATGGCACTCACTGAGTTAAGTGTAATGGAAGAGATATGTTACTCCCTACTTTTATGAATCACAATCGCAACAGTGTATTTCCAATTTGTAGGTACATTATTTGTAAGAAAATTAGATTTCCTATTTCAACTAATGGTTTAGCTATATAATGTCCTTAATTTTAAGTAGCTCTGGTTCCAGTCCATCAATTTCTCCCATCTTATTAATATTTAAATTCAATAACTGTTTTAATACTATTGATTTGGAACTTTTCGTATTTTAAATTGACTCTCTTGTGAAGATTTAAATTACATCCTTTCTCTTCTCCATTTTCATTCCAGACTAATGCTTCCATGGGAACATGAGAGAGGAAACAGAAGCATCTGAAAAAGCACAAAGATTTCTGTCTACGGAATTCTTCCCTACTACATGGATGAAATAAAAAATAATTTACTCTCATTCTTTTTTTAAGCATTATTATAACCATAAAATAACTATTGTTGCATCTTCCCTGACAGATCAAATTTTCTTCAACTGTTTAGGTATAAGAAAACACATTTAATAAAAAAAATAAAAAATCCTGTGAAAAATGTGGTAACAGCAGAGGGACTCTAGTATTTCAACTACTTATCTCTAAGTCCATCAGCACTCCTAAAAGCCATATTATTCAAGAATAATGTGATTATCTATACAAATTTCATAAAAGGAAACAGATCAGATTAAATAAATACCAATAAAACTTTTATATTGCATTTAAGTTAAACTCTTTGGAAGATGATAAAAAAGTCATATTTCTTTCTAAATTATTTTGTTGTTTCACACATTCAATAACTTAAGCAGACCACCTCAGAAGATCATGTTTTTGCTGCAGAACAGGCATAATTTAAGAACAAGGTATTTTTATTTTGATTTTCATACACTAGTGGCCCAAGAAATCATCAATCAGACAGATTGCAAATATAAAGTGGCTGCTCATGACAAATTTGTTTACATGGCTTGCAGAAAATAATATGCCAGAGTTTTGGGTTTTTTTTTTTTTGTTTTTTTTTTTTGTATTCTAAACAAAAGAATATTATTAAACCTGTAAAAGTCAAGAACCTCAAAGTCAGAAAGTGCAACCTTGCTTTCTCCTGCTGATGCAGTCAACTTATACTACAGGCTCTACTTTTTATATTTGCATAGTCTTTCTTGCTTGACTCATCCAATGCACCATTATGCCTGTAGCTATAACTGACAAGCACCTCCTGTCTGTGCCTTAGTACCATATTCCAGCATCCTAGATCTCAAGTTGAAATTCCACATGCATAGATTTTCATTAGAAGTGTGAAAAGAGAATCACATGTGTGAGCAAAACCCAAACTGTCTCCTCCTGCTGAGGATCGCTGTGGTACAGAACCTTTTGTGGCTGCAAGCAGGAAGTTTTCCTATGAAATTCTTGCCACTGTCCATTTTTTAAGAGAGTGCAAGCAGTGCATTGGAGAGTTCAGAAATCCTCTGACTTGCTCTGGGTGATGACCCAAAATGGACTGCAAGGAGCCAGTCTGCTAAAATGATCTGGCTTTTGACTGATATCTAATAAAAGCCAGGTCTGCACAAGGGCAGACACAGCATCTGGATGTCCAGCAGCTATACAAACAGGGAAGATTACCTGTTCCCTCTAACATTTTGTTAAGCCCTCAAGAAGGTTAAAGGTATGGAGCTGACCTGAGTCTGAAAGCCTGATCTGTGCAAGTTTTCATACTCTCTCAACCGCTGCTTGAAAGAGCCAAGTTTCTTTTTTCTTCAACGGCACAGTCACTTTCATCCTAATCGGAGGCAGTGTGAACGTTGGGTAAATTAAGAAGGCCTGTGCTGTTTAGACAGACTGCTCCAAGCACTTCAGCGAGACTGTGCTGAATTAGTTTTGGCTGGCCGTGGTTCTAAAGGAACATTCAGAGACGGAATCATTTTTTTGCTCCAAGCTACAACATATAATTTATGCTTTTAATTTCAAATTCTAAAATGTGGCAGAAGATGTGGGGGGAAGTCGAAGCAAAGAGTTGGTGGAGAGGGAGAGAGAGCAATTACTTGTCAAAAGATCTAAAACAAGGATATTGATCTGGCATTAATTTTGACTTTTTTTGTATTTTGAAGATGTAAATGTTTGTAAAATGTCAGTTTATCCTTCAGTTTGAGTACAAGAGATAATTCAGATCAGATTTTGCTTGTGTCTCATTTTGCTACTGAAAGATGATTGAAAAGAGTATTTTTTTCTCAAAACACTACACATCCATATATTAAAACCACATAAGTGACTCTCTATCCAGAATCTTAGTTTCAGTAGTGAATTAGAATTTCAACATTTAGTTGAAATCCTGACCTCAATGAAGTCAAATGCAAAACTCCCAGTGGCAAGCGATCGTTTCCAAGTTCAGTGGAAGAGTTTCTTCTGAAGGGAAGAAGCCTCAAGGTAGAATACCTGAGAGTCGTAGGGGTTGGAAAGACTATCAGATAGAGTTAACTTTCCTTGAAAGAAGGAGAAGATTCATTTCCCATTTGCACACAAGAGGTATGATCTAATCTCTCAAATTTCATATAAAGTCACTAAGATAGGAAATAAAGACAGTTCTTATGCTACATCATTACCTTGTATTCAATGGATGGATGCACAAGGAAAGGAGACAATTTTGAAGTGTTTATTTTTTACATCATTCATTATTATTTTTATTATACATTCATTTATGCATTTTACTATTAGTAAGAAGTGAGTAAAACCATGTACCGTAATAATCCCTCTAAATATAAAGTATAGTGGGCACATCAGGATGCCTTTATGCACTTAGCACACCCCATGTATATTCCACATTCCTTCTTTGGCAGTCTGAATCCCGGATGATTAGAAAAAACAAAACACTATTCCTTAACTCCTAATCTTAAACATTTTACATATTGAAATTTAAAAGGATTGGAGTGCACAGGATTTTCAGGTGAGAAGACTGAGGGACAAAATTGCAAAAAAGAAAAGACTCAAAATCTTGACAGCAATACCTGGGTAAGCAAAGACATTCTTGAGTTTCAGAATGAGATTGATCTATTAGATCATACCGCATTGTGCCTTCTGTTCATGAATATTTCTTCACCATCCTCTAGAAGGAATTACAAGCATAAATCTTCTATGCACTGGAGAGAGAAAAGTCTTTCTTTCATCTTAGTGAATACACATCTGCTACCTTGTATTCAAACAGATTGATTCTTACTTTAAAGACTCGTTATATTGCATTATACAAGAAAGTGTTTTACGCCTTGAGTTATATTTATGTGTGCTAGAGCATGTAATTAATAGTATAAGGACATGAAATATTAATAACAGGAAATTTATGATACTTTTGCTTTTCAAAAAAGCATTTTTCAATTTTTCTCACGACTTGTTTACATGTTAAAAATTTACATGTTATGTCATCTAGGCATATAAGCCTATAACACAGGGACAGCAGTTCATGTCCTCTTTGGTTAAGATATTGAATATCTGATCTGATTGGTCCTAGTGTCAGTTCCACATCAGTTGTGATTAGTCTAAACCTTAAATATTTTTAATAGTAAATATTTATAGCAAATAGTAAAGATTTATAACAGTAAATATTTATAAATAGTAAATATTTATAATAGTAAATATTTACAAACAATAATAAATATTGATAAACTTCATAGAGTCAGATCTGTGGCACAATATTTGAACTTGAAAGCCATTTTCCTGAACTCTTAGATTTTTTTTCTCTCTGTAGTTCTCATTCATACTTTTTTATTTTCTTTATAATGTTTTTGAAAGTTGTCCTACATTCCTTGGCCATTTTATTAGCCATAGTTGGGCAAGAAATATAAAAGTTGCTCCATAGGAAGTCTACTTCAAAGTATAAACTTCCCATCAACTTCTGTTGGCCTGAGATCAGACACTACAACCATGTTTTCAAGCTGAATGCAGAGAAGCAGAAGCCTACATTACTGATGCACTTCCCAAGGTCGTTTGGGTGCCCACACAAAATAACCTGCAAAATCTTAAGTGCCTGAGTTTCATTGACTGGCCACAACCTAACAAGATGCTCAGACATGCTTTAATGCATTTAAAAATGCTTTGGTGGCTACCTGTGTACTTAAAATGATGCCTACGTGCATGCTCATGTGTGCTCCTGGAACAAGGGCTATCTTTAGTAAGATAATGACTGTTTCTATATTAGTTTTTCAATTCCCCTTGAGTCTTCAATGGAAAGGAAAAAAGGGCTTTGCCAAAGGGAGATTTAAATCATACACATTAAGCTCCAACTCTGAAGAAGCATATCTCTGTTCCTCTGTGGAGTACACATAGGAAGATTTGATGGACTAGCATTTTGACGTTGATATCTTTTGCCATAGTGTTCAATATCCTGTAAGATTCCTGTTTTAGCAATCTGGCTGAAAAACTGTGTGGGAGTGGAGAACAAGAAACGGCGTCATAGGCACTCTGAGTGCTATAGTCATGTGTGACTGTCTCCAGCTGTGACTCAATGAGATAATTTTCAGAGATCACGCAACATTTGCCCAGTGTGTGTGTGTGGCCTTCATAATTCAAGTAAATTTCTGTTCCTTTTTTGCCTACACACAGAAAATGGTTAATTTTTTTTCTGAAGTGATGTTTTCTTAGTATAGTTTTCATTACTTTAAAGGCTTTAGTAATAATACTGCATTGTGTGGCAGGAAACACAAAACAGGCCAGAAAAGAACACTGGATGAAAAGCAGATGAATTAAAGATTCAGTTCTGGATTTCAAAAGATGGAACAAAGTTTCTTTTTCTCAACAAATTAAACTAGCATCTCAATTAAAAAAAGTCAACAGAAGCATTGAAGAAACCCCACCTACTCTACCTTATAATGCATCTATGATGGCTAAATGAGCATGTACAGGAAGGAAATAGTACTGCATTGCTGAGAAGCAAGAATTCGTGTCCTGAGTATAGATATAGCACATGATGTCTGTGCAGAATAGCCATTCCATGATGTATTTCCATAAAATAAAAGGAATAAAAAGCTGTACAAAGACAGTTCCTTCCTCTTTTCCTGCTGCCTGTGTCCAGCCCCTCTGTTGTAATTCATTGATCTCAGCTGCAGTGATGCAGCCCTCTGTGTTGGGTTGTACCATAAGCCCAATGAGGAATATGACTTGGAAAACACTTCTAAAACTGCTTGTTTAATTCAGGATGTTTCACTGATCTGATTTACGCTCCATTCTGCAGACAACCAGCTGAAAAGCGGAGGTATAAGTGCACAGCCTCTTCAATGAGAAGGAGGGTATGGGCAAGAACCTCTGCAGTCAGCTTCGCTCCTCGAGGAAAACAGTGCACAGCTGCAGACTTTATGGAAAAGACATTCAGTGTCACTTAAATAGTCCCTGTCTTGTGCTGCAAGTATGTGCCTGATGTTGGACTAGATAATCACTGTAGATCTCTTCTAACTGAAATATCCTATTTTCTACTGTAGTAAGTTCATGTCTGCAGCAATAGTACCCTTAATATTTCTTTGATACTGGCCTATCAAATAAATGCGGTCATTAGATTATCAGTATGTAATTAGCTCTATGGATTTATTTCCTTTTTCAAATTCCTTTCTCTCTACCCATAAACCTGCATTAAGATGAATTTAGCATAAAATCAGATTCTCCTGTGGTTTGGGGAGTCAAAATTTTGAAGAGGCTTTCTAAGAGTTACAATATTAATAAGACTACTGTTAAGCAGTATAAACTCCCCTTTCCCATATTCCTTTCTGATTGTATTAATGTCATGTTTTGCCTTGAAAATACAAAAATGAGGGGTACAGAAGTCAATAAAAGATTTGTATAATTCTTCTGATATGTAATTCATGAAGCATGTAATAAACTTAAGTGTTGGTTCCAATAATAAAGAACTATAAAAAAAATAAAGAATGTTAAAAAAATAAACTAATTGAAATTTACTGTGGAAATATGAAAGTTACAACATAAAGCTGAAGAAACTATACAAGTGCATTTGCATTATGAGATGTGTCAAACATAAGCTTGTGAAGGAAAAAGATAACAGAGATAATAAAAGTGCATATCTGCATATTTGTAATATTTTTTTCCCCATAAATGCCTAGTATGTTTTGTTTGTATTTTGTTGAGGTACAAAATGAAAAACAAAATATAAGTGCTTAGAAAGATGATAGTGAAGGATAGAAGAGCAGGTTGAAGAATAAATTGTGACACAATAGTTACTGAATGAAGTTACAGTCCAATTATAGGGCACTGCCAAAAAATTTGCTTCTTAGAAGAAGAGTCAGACTGCACAATTATGCTGGAGGTAAGCTCTCACACACATGCACATATATAAAAAATTTTCCTCCTTTATTTCATCTGCTAAGATAAGATATTCCAAAATGAACTGAGAAACATTATTGCCTTCATTCCCTAGAAACCAGCAGTTTCATATGCATCAATCATCAAGCATTCTTTTTAGGCTCTACCACTCAAAATGTGTTTTGACTTTTTTGATTCCTTCCTCAATCAGCAAGTGTGGATAGTAAGGATGCTGGTATCAGCTGGTCCATTAATGAGGAAGAAGCTCCTGTGACAGGTGCAAATGTGCATTTTATGGATGTGCCAAGTGCTAACGAGACAGCCTCTGGCACACTCATGTCCCCTGACAGAACATGAGTCAGCAGTGGACATGGGGCAGCTCAGCAGGCATGGCCACTAAGAGGTCTCAATACAGTAACCATACTTTCTCACCCTGGGGGCCTCACAAAGCGCTATCATGTATCTACACACCAAGATGCTGTCAGAACCAAAGACTAGCTTAATTTTTAAGATTTTTTTTGTAATCTCTTGGGGGTTTTGTTATTCTCTGTTGTCCCAGTTAGTTAAAGCAGCTGGGAGCAGTTCATCACTGTGTGGGTGTAATGCAAACTGTGTATTCTATACCCTCTATGCCATTCTCCAGAAACTGTTAACGACAGGCCATTTGCAGCAGCTGCCCAGAGCACACCTGACCCCTCAGGCTGTAAGCTGGGTGTTAAGAGGCCTGTGAGATAGGAGGATGTTCCTGTCCTCACACCCAGGACTCACAATCACCCATTGTGGAACTCCCCACCCTGGGGGAGGGACTGGGCATTCCTACCTGAACCTGGATGTGTACAATCTGGGAGTGTGGGGACTTCTGCCACCACTCGTGGGATCCAGGGGAGGACCAGAACCTCCACCAAACTGCAACCACCATCCTCAACCGAACTACAGCCAGCAACCTCAACGGGACTGTGACTACCACCCTCGACCGGACTGCGACCCCCACTCTCACCAACAGGTTTTTCCTCCTTTCAGTTTGGACTCGGAGGACCACGTGGGGCTTGGCTGGGGGCCAACGAACACCATTCTGTTCATGCCCCAGGGTGCTGAGTGTTGTGGGTTAAAACCAACTCTCTGCATAACTGTATTTATTGTATTATTTTCATTAAATTGTAATTCTGACTTATAATCTCTTTGAGTTGGGTTCATTTCTCCTGCTGGAGAAATGAACCAACACATCTGTATAATTAAAAAAAATATATAAAAAAAAATATTAACAGTGACCTCTTCTTCGGAAAATGCAAGCACTTCAAAACTACATTATTGTTTGTTGAGGGGTTTTTTTGTCAGTGCTATGTGGCGTGCATGTGTATTATGGACTGAATCTTGCTCGGTTTTGAACTCAGTGAGTAGTTTGACCAGTTTTCAATGTGTTTAGGTCTTGCCAGTAGTTCCCATTTTCATGTTCCCAGAAAGTGAACACAATTACACAATTACAAGCTAGATTATACCAAGTTTTTCTTTGGTCACTTATAGAAAATTAATAAATTGGCCATCTAGGCCAGTTAATAAAATGTATATGTCTGAAACTTTAATAGGTTATGTTATAGACACGAATAAGGGAAATCCA
>VZRE01010901.1:170-19746 GCA_013396775.1 Cephalopterus ornatus
TACAGGAAGCGGGCTTTAACAGCAAGCATCACAAAAATAAAATCCATACAAATGTATACCTACCTTTCATTGGCAGCTCCAGATGTTTTCCTTGCTGTACTTTCTTTGCTGTCTGAATCACTGTCAGTTGATTCTTCACTGGAAGAGGAACTCCCACTACTCTCATCAGTGCTGCCTTCCTCTTTAGCTTCCTTCTCACTTTCACTGTCAGACTCACTCCCTGAAATACAAACAACCCTTAAAATTTCAGTCTCAGTATCTTAAATAAACAGTATTTTAGGTATCCCAGTTTGTTTTAAATTAAACAATGGTTTAGTATTTTAAGATCCAATTGTAAGCTTTATCGTGATTTACCCTGTGTCACAAACAAGCCAGAAAATCACTTTACCTTTACACTTACAAAATTTTGTTAGTTAAAGACCAGTCCTCTTCAGCCTACAGTATTATATACTTTATCAAATTAAAAAGTCTAATAATAAATTAATTGCATGTGGATTCTTCAAAGTTACATAACCCCATCAGGAGCTGCAGGTGACCTCAAATTTTCTAATCTATACATTCACTTAGCTGCAAAATTATCTTTTCAAACAACTGGTTAATTAGATAATCTGTTCTTGAATACCCATAGTGACTACGATTGAATCGCTGTTTTAAACAAATTATTCATCCTCTAATTAATCACCTAGTTACCAAATATTCAAATATCTGAAGTGAATATATACATTTATTGCTTCAGAAATCATTAATTTCAGTGATATAGCTCTTAAATGCTTCTACGTCTTTCCTCCGTTTAGAAATTGGAAGGAAGCAGCTCCATATCCAGATTTTAAGGTGCTCCTCTTCCATTCAGCTAGATGCTGATAATTCTTTTAAGTCTCTAATGTTAAACATTTTCTACGTCTAAGGTCTGGACCTGGGAGAATTATGATCTTCACTACAAAATTTGAAGTATATTAACATCTTCTGAAATGTCGGCCTTGGGGAACTGCCTATCTAGCAACAAGCAGGTTTAAAGTTAAGAGTTAAAAGAATCTTTGCTCACTGAAATTGATAGGCAGCTGTTACACTCTTCATCATCATCCCCATTACAATAAACAGAAAATGTTATGTAGAATTTGAGAGAAATACTGGAAGAGTTTGCTGAATAAATCCCACAAAAGACTGCACAATTAAGAAGTCTGGCCATTTAGCAACACAGCAGCCCATGCTATCAAAAACAGTACTTCACCACCAACAAACTCCCTAAAACATTAAAGACAAGCACATGGGCACTCTTCCTGCAAACAGCTGGGTGCCTTCAGTTGTAACTAGAGTTACAGACTCTTACTACTTACACTTGACTCAAAGCAGGATGAGAATACCATGCCAGCTTTTTTAACTAGGAAACAAAGCAAAGGCTAACTCATACAGTGAATGTAAAATTTCCCCCCCCTCATTTCCTGACTTTATCCATAGCTTTTTTTGGCATTTTTTCCATTTTTTTTAAATGTAGCAGCCAGTTCTGAAGATACAGTTTTCCAGGCAGTGGAGATCCAAGTTGCTTTCCAAACACTTACCTGATGAACTGGTACTGGAAGACTCATCTTCTTCCTCTTCTGATTCAGAGTAGAACTTTTCAGTAGGTTTCTCCTTCTTTGGCTTACCTAGAATTCCAGTCCACTCCTTTGCCTGTAAATAAATTTCAATTTAAATTTACTTTTGCAACCAGCAATACAAATATATACACATATCAAAGCATAAAACTCACAGTAGTGATATTAAGCTGTTTCTAAATAAATCATCTAAGCAAGTGAAATTATTAAATTTCTCTTATTTTCCATAATTAGGAGAACTAGAAGCTTTGTACATACCTACAAAAGGTGAGATATGTCTATCAGAGTCTAAAAAAAGATTTACTACAGCAGATTAAAAGCATCAGTAACAATAAATTAATTTCTATGCCAAAAGAACATGAAATCTGAGAGTTTTATGTCTAGATCCAGCTGACTACGAATGAATGGTAAATAGGGCTAGTCACCATCTTTATTATCCCATGTTTTAAGCGGAAAACAGATGTGGACCCCGTAGGTAGCCACAGGGGAATTATTCTTCACTTGCATTGCAATTCCCCAAATAAAAGTAATTCTTACCACCCAGAGAATGCCAAAACGTGGCAATACTTTGCCCAGACTTTTTTTCTTGCCATATACCTCCACACTACTAGAGAAGCAAAGGAATAACTCAGGACAGGAAAAAAACCCAAAATGACAGACAACTATATTAACAGACTGATACAGGTCTGCCTCAATGACTGCTCTGATCTGGAAAAAGACTCACTTCTGAAACAGCTCTAACTATTACCTGCAAGGGTGTAGAGCTCTAGAGACACACTGGTTTCCAGTTGAATACCAAAATCAGCTGATGCTTAAAAAGCCAATATTCTTTTGGATATGAATGACAATTTAATCGTGCATTGCAGCTTAACTCAGCTTCCCTCACATATGTTGTGTAGGCACATGCAGTATCAGAACCACCACAAAATTAATGATAATGAAATACCCTCCAAAGAAAATAATTGCAAAAAAACTCCCATGGCTGAAGGACTTTCCCGTTTGTTTTCAGGTTTAAATAGCTGAAGGTGGATGTTTTCTACTATGTTGTAAATGGATTACTCCATTTGATCAATTTCCTGCAATGCTTTTTATTTTTATGGTCAAAGGCACCTTCGCACATTCTTTCATGCCAACCCTATAATTTATAATCCTCTGTTTGAGCTGATTACCTTCAGATTCTTCCCACAAAAACTTTCAGAAGTTTGTACACAAATACGTCTTTTCCTGAAATCCATATAAGAAGGTAGACATGTAATATTACAGTACTAAGGAGAAATGGTTGTTCTACCACACTGCTTTGTCCATTGGCTTCTGCAAGTCACACTTATGTTTTAGAATTTTCTCTACCCATTCTATGCCTAACATCATCTATGCAAATTAACCATCCACAATTTACTGCAGAAGTTGGCTCATTATAAGGACGTTGTACTTTTCCGCGTGCTACAATGCCACCCCTCCAGGAGCACCATCAGCACAGCACACACCAGCACATTTACGTTTTTGTTACTGTTCAGCAACCTTCACTGGCATTTTAGTAGGACTCTGGTACCTGACATATAAATCCCAGCTCTGATACCAAAACACAGCTTTGCCTCAGAGCTTACACGACAGTAACAAAGAACTGTAGAGGACCAGCCCTGTATGCCAACAAATGACCAGTGCACTAATAGGCAACACTTTCCTATTATAAACTTCCTTAATTCTCTCCAGGTTATCCAAAAGGTAAACCTTGGTCTTGTCCAAACTTTACACTTCAAAACATACATAATTTAAACCCCTGCTGCTGCCTTTTATTTGTATTACCTTTTTTTTTTTTTTTGTACACAAATTAACTTCCACTTATCTCCTAGTTTGGTAGTCCACATACACTCAATTAACATACTGCAGCAGAGTTTATAGAATATACATATGAAATCAGAAGTGAGATGGAAGTGAAAAAAGCCCATTTAATCCACAAGGGAAGCAGAATTGACCTACAGTGGATTCAATTCTCTCACTGAAAACAGCAAGCATTGTGCAAGCTTCCAGATGTTCCATTTCTAAGATAAAACAAGCAATACAGATGTTCCCCTGCACCAATGGTTTTCAGTACAGCACACAGATAGTATTAAATACTTGTATTTTAGGCTAATACTCTGTATTGACAAGTGCCTTCAGCAAAGTTACTTTTAATGATGCTGACATACCGACTCGACCACGTCGACATTTCGGACAGAAGCATCAGGCGCCACCTCTGGCCAGTCAGACAGTTCCAGGTAGCCAATGGCTTGGCTGTTCAGTGTGTGAGACAAGGTGCCAAGCTGGAAATGATCCCGATCTATTAAAAAAAGGGGGGGGAGGAAGGGAAGAAATACACAAACACTGTGAGCTCTACCACAAAGAGCAATCTTAATCAGGGCTAAAGGTAATTGCCATTGTATTACCTCAAATGTCATGGAATAAATATAAACTAGGAAGCTCTTCATAGGTCAAAAAACTGATTTCAGTCCATAGATTACAATAATCTCCCCCATAATGGTCAATAAAAAAGCTAATCAGTCAGTGTGTTTAGAGGTGTTGCTCTGAAATGTAGCTTCTCTAAAAATTACTTTACTGTGAATATTAAGAATGACAGCACAGTTAAACAATCCATATACATGTCTTGGCACAAACACATCCAGAATTTTAATAGTTTTTCTTCAAAATGGAGCTCCTTTTAGAGCTTCAAAACCAGACCTAAGTAAGTATAAAAACAAAAATTGGAAATCATCACAGTAACAGAGTATTTTTAGTTTACACAACCTGATAACCTTTTAATTTGACAAGACAGACAATGGATCTTACTTGTAAAAAGGCAGGAAAAATGCACAGGAAAAATTATGATTTTGGAGAAAAATAATACAAACCTAATCTACTGAGATTCAATTTATTTCAGATTCATAAAACATTTGCAACACTCACATTAACAATCTTCTAATGAAATCCAGATAAAATACTAGAGCTGTTCTCCTAAATTGAATTAGAGTGTTCCTCAAAAGACACACCTTCTGTTATTTAAATAAAATTTAAAATCCACATGAATAAAAATGGATTAGTTTGTCAGGGTTTATCATTTAAAAAAATATACTGTGTTTGCACCATGCAAATCCTGCTTCCTGAAAAGCAAGTAAGCAGACTGAGTATCCTTGCATATTAATCTTTTCTATTTGCTAAGTGACACAATTCGTGAGAGTATTTGACATAGAATAAGCTGCTACATTCCTTTACACAATGAACATTTACCAAATGGTTTTGGCAGATATACCTTTAAAAGGAGATTCAAGCAATGGGGCAGGTTTCTGCGCCAGAAATATTTTTTTGGCATATTTGCTTAAAGCTCCACTCTTCTCATTCGGAACAATAAGCTGCCTAATAAATCTTGTACGGTCTCTGATGTCGTAGCTTTGATCATACTTGCCGAGATTTAATACGTACTGGGTAAGCAATTTTGTCTGTGGAAAAAAACAGGACAAGAACAGAATCCAAGTTATTTATGATTATTGATAACTCTGGATAAACATATTTAAAGAGGTAATAAAAATGAATGGTTATGTCAAACAAATGTTGCTCCATAGGGAATATGCATTTCTAAAGCTGCAAATGGAATTCTGCAGCCAAAGCACATGTCCTCTTCTGTATTGGGGAGGTGAATGCTGAGTACTGAGAAGCAGCCATGTGCTAGATTATTAAACTGCTGAAGTGGAAAGAAAGGCATCATTAAAAAAATAATCATATATGGCAAACCCACTGAAGGGTCTACGTGAGGATAATGAATGTGGAAATACAACTAAAAACATGGCACTCAAAACTTAATCGGAAAAATATGCAGGACATCAAAACATCAGAGGGTATTAGGGGGCTGGCAAACTGCTTCTGCTGAGGTGTGTTTTATGAAGAGATACTGTTCCTGGCATAAGCAGTGTCTGCACTCTGACTGCACTCAGTTACTTTATCCTGAATTATGACCCATTAAAGCAGACACATGAATCACTGAACTGGATTACTGCAAATTATTTGCAGTGCATTTAGCTGTTACTTTTTCATAAAAGCAAGCTGCTGATGCCCTCTAAAAACCAGGATAAAAGACTTCTTCCATTTTTTTCTTGAAGCTTAAAGCCTCCAGTAATATCGGTCATTTATTTATTTATGTAAGAGAGCAACTTATACTATCTCAGGTTTTTACGGCATAATAGGGCTTCCTAATTTCATGTCTCAGAATACTAACATGTCTTAAGTAATTCTAATAATTCAGTTAATTTTTAAGATAATACAATAATATAAAAATGGAGAGAGAAAATCTTAGAAAATCTTAGAAATAATGTAGAGTAACCAGAACAATAGCGCTGAATAGACTTATATCCATTAAATTCGTTTGAAAGAAGCAGGCCACTTCCCTTATATAAAAGCAAACAGTAAAAACAGCAGAAACAATACACCATCCTAAGGAAGTAAATTTTGGTATTTCAACTCAGAAAGGATGCATAACACAGGGTTAAAAATGTATCATCATGAAGGATTTATTTTCCTTACAGAAAAGAAAACAAGTTTCCATATATATCTTGTTTATCAAACAATTGCTACGACAATAACAGAGTTTCAAAGATGTGAGAAGAAAAAATATATCAAAAATAAAAAGTCAATTTTATTGTAGGCCATTTGCTAAAAAAGGTTCAGTTTAATAATTTCCAGCTTGAGGACGCAAGTTACAGGTTTTTTTCTAGAGATGTAAAAATACTTTTTCAGAATAATAATTAACTTCTGTAGGTGAAATACACAGTAAACAAAAACTGGTTTTAATTTTAACCACACACAAAGCAATATTTGCAAGCATTTCACTAAATAATCTACGGTACCAAAGATTAGAAGAAGCTAGTCATATTACATTAGAGTAACAGTAAAAACATAGTCAAAAAAACTCTTCAGTGAAATATTTTTTGTTTCTTTTTTCTCTGACACCCAAGAATGGTTCTGTGAAAAGCTATTTTTTCCCCCCATGGTACTGTGTTAGCTCTGGAAAAGGTAAAACTTTCCCATATGCATTTCACAGCTTATTGGCAGCTATTTCTGTATGAGGGTATACAATTTTAAACAATTGCATCAGAGCATACGTAATCTCCACTCATGCAGGACTTATGCTGCTCAATTGAAATGGAATTGGAAGGGAGGGTTCCCAGGTAGCATGAATTAAACTAAATGAGGGATACCTCCTGCAGCCTTTGCCATCACTTCTCTGTAAAACAAGACAAGACTCCTTGATGTTGTGGCAGAAAGCTCAGCAGAATGGATCATAAAACACAGCGGTCTTAACCTGTGAATTGCTATAGGGATGGGAAAAGTTTAGGGCCTTGTTTTCACGGAGGGCATTTTTTCAGTAAGTGTTGATTGAATTAGAAAAAGACAAATAAGAGAGATAAAGAGTTGATCCTGAAAGACTGCATTTCCTTTAATGGAATCATTATCTCTGTGATCCTTTGCCTTTCCTGTCCCCTAAGGTGTCTTTCCCATACTGTCCAACACAGATAAATACACAATAAATTTACATGGAAGAATGTTCCGTATCTTCAAGAAGTCTCATTGCAAGCATCACATCTAGTATAGTTTTCAAGAAAACAACAAGAAAACATGAAAATTTTTTTAATTTTTCTTACAGCAATGTAACCAAACAAGTAGAAGAGCTTTCCTACATCCAGGCAGCTAATAAAAAAGTATTTCAAATTAAAAACTAAAAATAAGCTAAGGAATATACATCAGTCTCTCCAACAAAGGAATTTCCAGAATAAGTTGAAAATCATTTGAGCAAGCATGCTAATTTGGGGAAATATGACAGAATCTGCACACTATGACTGCTTCTTCGAATAGTGACAAAGTATTCTGATCCATGAGTTAATACATTTATTATCACATACCAATATTGCCTGTTATCTGAACATATATAATATTATATAGGCTTTTTTTTTTTTTTATCCCCACACTGTTAGAACCCATTACTATTTTTTGTACATTTTGGTTTGGCTAGTGTGAAAATCATTCATTCAAGTCATCCTTCAGCAACATTTCTAAAATTTTCTAGTGACAACAGCTCTATTTAAGAATTTATTGCCTATCCTATATTAGCAGTAATTAACCTTTTGGTAGATCCCCACTTGAAAATTTTATAATAGAAATATTACCAACAGATGAGGCTTCACAAAGTGAGAGAAACAGTTATCTAAGCACTCTTTGATACCATTAGCTTGCAGTAACTTGATTCTTTAGACACAAAAGATAAGGGTATTGTGCTTAACCACGACTGACATATCTATTTACACCCTACGACTACTTTGGACTTTCTCTGCAGGGAGTCCTACTGTATTAGGCAACAGAAACCCATCAAAATCTCTTTATTCTTCCTGCTATATGCAAGAAACATCCAAGGCAACTAGATGGCATATTTTCTGCATAATGCTTTCTCTTGCATGAGCTCCATTTAGACAGCTATCTAGCACACCCATAAGGATTTTATGACCCTAAGTGTTGAAAAGACAAAGCAGGTTTACCAAATAATATAGACAACCAGAGGAAAGCCTGCTTTTATTATATATTTATACAGATAGGATTGAATCTGAAACTCTTCCTTAAATTATAAACAGCCTTTGAAAGTTCATGGGGCAATCACAGGATTTGAAGTATGCTGGAAATGACTATAAAAATCCTGAATATTAAAAAGCATTCCTGTAAATTTGCTGCACTAAGTGTTTGAATATATGGCTAAGGAAACCACAAGTAAATAAAATAATAGATTTGGAGAAAGGGAATGAAATAACCAAGTCTTATTTCCTCCAGAACTTCATGCTTTTGTCCAAACAAGGCTTCACAGATAACTTCAACCTGCCTTTCTCTCAGCTGGGGAAAGAGCTCTTTTCATCTGTTTGGTTGGTGTTGTCTCTTTCCTATTCTACCACTACTTTTCAATAAAATGACATTGTAGCCTTGAGATTTTCACAACTTTGGATGAAACTGATAAAGTATTCATAAAAGTACAATATGGTAGAATATAATACAGAGGCAGAAAACACAGCCTGAGCAGAGATAAACTGAGCAATCAAGTGTACAAGACTTGACGTCAATTTTTAAAAACTAGAGTGAAAAATGCCTGGACTTTTTTTAGAAACTTTTTTTTTTACTTTTTAGAAGTAATTCCATGAAGTAACATTGTAATACTGAGTGAGTAAAGAAGCGTTACTCCTGGGAATCAGGATGCAGATTTAGAAGAGTGTTGCCAGCTCCTAAAGCGAAACCCATGGAATTCTAGTTTAAAAGGAGCTTTGAACCAAGACAAGTCACCAATCTACACTGTTAGAATTTTTATAAAATACCTTGACCACTTGAGATGAGAAATTATTCTTCCATAACCTAAAACTAAAAGAGGAACCCTTTGATGAAATTCAGTAGGCATCTCAGGAGACAGTTTCTTCTGCTTTATCATTACTATATTTGAATAAGGGTTATGCAACGCTTATATGGTTTAAAATGTATTAAGATGTGAAACTGGAAAAAAAGCATCATGGAAATCATCATCTCCTTGTAGGCAATGGATTTTTCACCAAATATGGTGTGGAAAAATTTACATGGAAAACTACAAAAACTATAGGGAAAATTATTAAATATTATGTAATGAGCTAAAAGAAGACAGTTTGGATAGTCAAACCAGTCTTTCCTTATCTCAGTCAGCATTTTCAGCAAGATGAGCAATGACAGAAAAAAGTCACCTTTTGTTACTGCCCCGTTTTACAGTGTTTAAGCAAAGCATTCATTCCTCTCCGAGTGCATGGTGAGACAGTTCATCTCCCACACTCCCTACAAAATAAAGTCTCAGATGATATCTGAAGTTGGATATAGCTACTAAGGAACAAGAAGACACCACAGTTGAGGAGACGCAAGATTGTGTGCTGTGCAAACTGTTGTAAAACAAAGAGGTCTAGCAGCCCAGAAAAGTAAAAATCTCAGACAATACATTTCTTCTACATGTGGAAAAAAGAAATCTCTGATTTTAGAACCTTTTAAAGTAGTAATTGCAATTACAGTGAAAAATTAGTGTCCAAATACTATATTCCATAGCCAGAGAGTGATGGAGTTCACAGTGCTGTCACTGAGAAGAATGAGGCAGCTGGCACCTCTCACAGATATTATTCAGCTGCCTGGAGATCTAAGTTTGCCTTTTTGTGCTAGCTGACATTTTTAGATTATCTTTACTACTAGAGATATAAAAAAGCCAACCTTCTCCACAAGGTAAAATGAAGTAGTAAACAAGCAAACATATTAAAAAATAGAAAAAGGGAAAGCAGTAACTATCTTTAAAACAAGCACTGATAGAAAAACAAAACAAGGCCTTTTACTGGTATCTCCTTTTAGATATAAAAATTAGCAGCTTCTTGTTCAAAATGACAGTATTTCCTTGAAAATTCTGATCTTAGTTTCAGAAAATACAAATCACATCTGTAGAATCTCCTCTGATATTACAAATACAATTTACAAATCTTCCCCATTAATGTGATTTGAAAAATTGAGTTTCCCAAAGAAAGAAAGAAACAAAAAATCACATTTATGATCCAGCACATACTTAAAGACTCATTGTTAGATTTAGTCTGTTAGATTTCTTGAAAACTGATGTTCAACTTTTCTTCATACAAAGAGATAGACTAGTTTTGGTTACGAATACAGAGGAAATCACTACTTGTCTATACAGACTCTACAAAACCTACCATGACTCTAATACATACAATTCTGAGTTTAGGCTTACCTGCTTTGAGTTTGTTAAATACAGTTTTGCACCCAAGTTTAAGATCTGCAACTTCACAAGGTCGTCTTCACTAGTGAAACTCTTGGCTGTCTTTCTCAAAACATCGGGTGCGATCTTCGGAACCCGCTCACAGTACTCGCCAATGAGCCACAGAATGCTGGCTCTGGCTACTGGAACCTGAGGAAACATTGAGAATTTTAAGTGAATACATTCACAGACTACTTGCATACTTGTATGCATCTGTATTCCACAACAAGTTAGACAAAGTACGATTTAAAGACAACTGCCATGCAAGCAATACAGAGTGAAATTACATACTGTTCAATACAGCCATGGTGCTAGACAGAATATTTGTACAATTATAAGATACTGATTCTGCCCCAAAAACCACTTGTTACAACTTGATGAGACAAGGAGAGGAGGATTGGAAACAGAGGCACGCAGAAGTGACACGTTCATGTTCACAGTACAAGCTGATGGCAAACTGGGAACACAATCCAAGACTTTGAGGTATGGTTCTGAATCCTTGCCACTAGGTTACACTAAACATCATGCTGAAACAAGCCAGGGTTTTCTATATTACTATATTCATACAGAAATTATTTCCAACAATACATCTTTCTCAAATCCTGCCTATCTAGTTTAAAAGCACATGAATTTCTTTAACACTATTGCTATCTTTCCTTCATTTTTATTCCAAATTTTATGACAGTAAGATTCATATTTTTGCAAATGCCCAAGAACAGCTGAACATAGAATTTTGGTGAGACAGGAGTTCAAAACTACAACTCTCAATTTCTGAATAGGATCTACCACCTTAATTGAAATCACCCTGATCAGAAAGTTCTTACAGGTCTTACTTGGAGCTACTTGACAGTTTCGCTGAAATTATTTTTTTTAATGTGAATTGATAAAAAAATTAAACAGTCTTGGAATTTACAGCGCAAGAGAGGCAGACAACTGCTACATGTAAGAACTTTAAATGCAGTCAGAGTATGTTCGTCTGCAAAACGGTAAGACTGATGCCATTACTGTACACTGATTTCAGAAGAGAAAGAGGTTATTTCTAATGTTCCAAAGGTTACACTGCATTAAGACCTCACACCCAATCTATTATTTTAAATTGGGCTAAAGAATAGTAATTGAGTGGTACATTAAATTTTCCAGTATTGGAGCAGTTCAAGTTGCCTGCTGTACAGATAGATACCTCTAAATAAGAATATATAGGCAACTTCAGACTTCAGTTATGCTAGATTTATTTTTCTAAAATATTTCATTACAGACTTGTTAAAATACTAGAATTCTACAAGAGATCACCAAGTACCATAGTTTGGGCAGCAGCCTATTAGAAACATCCCTTTTCCTATTACTATCTCTTTATAAAGCAAAAATATCTCACAGTGCAGATCAATTTCAGGAATATCATTAATTATGAAACAGTACCAACAACCCTATTGTACTTTTTCTAGTCAAACTCAGGATTACACTTTAAAACTAGAATTAAATATATTTAAATATATTTAAATATATTTAAATAGTGTGCATTTAAGCACAGCGTATTACTCCTTCAAGTTTTTTCCCAGTTTGTAAAATGTAATTATCAGAGTAATAAAATAGTTTTAGAATGTTAAATAAATAGACCAAACAAAGTCTAATTTGAAAAATAGTGACAATGAAAGGAAGACAGATGAAATTTCTCATGAGATTCTGCCTTTTAGCCAGGTGGTTACCTTACTATGTAAATACTGTATATACATTAAACACAGTTTTGTGCCACAAGAATCAATATCAATTAGAGACTTTTTGAATCAAACCCTGAGCAGAAGCCATTTTAATGAAAAGTGTATGTCGAACTGATGAACCCAATGTTTCTGTGTCACTGGATTCATTTGGGGTCAAAATCACACAATATTTTCAGACTTCCTTTTCCCTGTTTAAGTCTTCCAGTTCTCAACCATGTTATATCAAGTGCATGATCCTGCAGCTGTTGTTTCCAGGGCATTCAAAGCAGCAAACAAGAAATGAAGCCCCTTCTAGACCTTCACTGCCTTTTCCAGTACAAATTAAGTAGGGACCTTGAATTGACAAAAATGCAGGAAATAATACTTTCATTATTCAGCCCTGCTCTGCATTATCCTCAAAGGCAAACAGGATTGTAAATTACTTTGCCTGATGTTTTATTCCATATGCCCTGAGCAAGTGGTTAAGTGCACTTTTTAAGCGTTTAGCACCGGGAGGCAGTTTTCTACTACCATTTCAAGCCATTACCCACCTCAAGGAAAATAAATAAACGGTTAAAAAATAAAAAAGAAAAACCAGCCAGACCCTCCCCTCAAAACAAAACTAGTTACCTTCAGCAGTCAGAGAAAACTATTATAAAGATTTTACAGATTGCTCTAAGCAGCACAATTGAAAAACTATTGTAGTTCATCTTTCAACTTAAATCACAAACCACATAAGGGTAAAGTACAACTTAAAATCACTAATTCTGATTATCCACGTGTCACAAAATGAGGAGATATTCAAACGGCAAATGAGATATAATTCTCTGCATCTAGAAGAAAATTTGCATAGCTAGCAATTTTTTTAAATTTTACTAGGAATCAAAAATGTAAAGAGGGATAAAGTTGATTTGAAATGTTAGACTGGTAGCAAGAAGAAGAGGTGCAGAGGAGAGAATAGGCCCTTTCCTGTAAGTGTATTTTTTAATCTGTCACTCTAAAAGCTATACACATGAGCCTATCACAGATTAAACACCTAGCACAAACCAGCATTGCTCAGATCTCCGGCCCACAACTTAGCAAGTCATTAAACTGTAAAGCGATGACCATGTTATTAGCATATTAACAGCTAAATGGAAATGTCTTAATGATTTTTAAAAACAGAAGTTTAAAGAGATCCATTTATTCTCTTCTTTAATATCTTCAGGACATCATCAGACATGCATTTTTCAGTTACAGCTCTTGAAGGGTGAGGAGGAAAGGAGCTGGAATTTAGGTAGATCAAGCTGCACTATGCTGTACTATGCATAGGTCTATGTACTCAACAAATATCAGACACAAAATAGGTATCATAGATCTCTGCCTGAGCATACCTGGCATAAGTTTAAGGTACAAATAAAACACACAACAGCAAAGGAACAAAAATAACCACTTTTTTCAGATATGTAAGAAAAATCAATCAAAGGGGCAAGATAAAATAGACCTAATCTTTCCTGTAAATGAGAGTCAGCGGTCTACGAGAGCTCAGTAATTTTTAATTGAAATTCCTAATACTTCTTATATTTGGTGTTATTATTTATATATATAGTCTTAATATTTTACTTTTTTTACCCTAGCTTTTATCTATTTTACAAGAGAAAATAGTTATTTTCTAACTATTTCATATCCTATCACTTTCTAAATGGTTTCTCGTATGGGGTTTGTGTGGTCAGGTTTTGGCAGCAGGGGGTACTACAGGGGTGGCTTCTGTGAGAAGCTGCCAGAAGCTTCCCCTATGCCCGGTAGAGCCAATGCCAGCCAGCTCCAGGATGGCCACGGCTGAGCCAATCAGGAATGACAGTAATGACTCTGTGATAACATATTTAAGAAGGGAAAAAAAAGTTATTGGGCAGAGGAAAACTGCAGTCAGAGAAAAGCGGAGTGAGAATATGTGAACAGCTCTGCAGACTCCACGGTCAGCGGAGAAGGAGAGGGAGAAGGTGCTGCAGGTGCTGGAGCTGAGGTTCCCCTGCAGCCCATGGTGAACACCATGGTGAAGCAGCTGTGCCCTGCAGACCATGGAGGACCACAGAGATGCAGAAATCCACCTCCAGCCCATGGAGGAGACCCATGCTGGAGCAGGTGAATGCCTAAAGGAGGCTGTGACCCCGTGGGAGGCCCATGATGGAGCAGGGTCTTGGCAGGGACCTGCTGACCCATGAAGAGAGAGCCCATGATGGAGCAGGTTTTCCTGACAGGACTTGTGGCCCTGTGAGGACCCACACTGGAGCAGCCTGTGCCTGAAGGACAGCGCCCCATGGAAAGGGACCCACATTGCAGCAGTTCATGGCAAACTGTTGCCTGTGGGATGGACTCACATTGGAGAAGTTCACGGAGGACTTTCTCCTGTGAGAGGGATCCCATACTGGAGCAGGGGAAGGACTCTTTTCCCTGAGCAGCAGTAGAAACAACCTGGGATGGACTGACCATAACTCCCATTCCCCACTTCCCTGTGTGGTGGGAAGGAAACAGAAGCAGGGAAGGAGGGAGGGATGAGGGGAAGGTGTTTTTAAGATTTATTTTACTTCTCACTATTATGCACTGATTCTGTTAGTAATAAATTCAATTAATATCCACACCTCAAGTCTGTTTTGTCTGTGATGGTGATTGGTGAGTGATCTCTCCTGGATCTCAACTCATGAACCCTACATTCTACTTTCTCTCCCCTGTCCATTTGCAGTGGGGAATGACAGAGCGGCTCTGATAGGTACCTGGTGTCCAGCCAGGGTCAACCCACTACATTTCTGTAGATGAAGAACATGAAGACAAGAATGTCAGTAAAGTACCTGACCTGAAAGAAACATTGCTAGGAAGATTTTTTAGGTACCTCAATCACGCTCTCAGGCTAACACAAGTGAAATTTGTAACAGTATCAATGAGAGAAATTCAGGCACCAATCTATTAAGGTATTCCACTGAGTTTACACCAATTTTGTTTATTTTAGAGGCTGTTTACCATTTACCTAAACTAAACCCTGACAGAACGATCAGAAAGTTTATTTTTTCCTTAAATGCTTTTTCATTTAATAGTATTTAATTTTGTTCATGATTTCAGCTGTGTATTACATAGTATTAAATTAAAAAGCAACAAATAATTTCTTTGGTCAAATTCTCCCATCTTCTAGTTTCTGTCAAGTTCATTCAAGACCATATCATTTGGCTGCTTCTCCTACATCAAAATGCAAGAGTCCTTTAAAGACAGTGGTATACTCCTGCATACAGCTGTAGGGTAGGTACCATAAGTTTCAACTCTAATACTCTACCCAACAGAAGAGGTGAGGGAAAAAAAAAAAAGGCAAAAAACCCCAAACACTAAAAAGCCCCATGCAAATTAAGTGTGTATACAGGGGTGTATGTATGTGCATATTCTGTATGTCAATGTAACAATGGTCAGGAATGCTTTACTTGTGTCTCTGTCTTACAGCACACAAAACTCAATTGTGTTACATCAACTCACAACCACTTTTACCAAGAGCAATTTTTGAAGTACAGGTGCAGATCTCAGGAACTCCAGTAATACTTTATTAAATGTTGACATTTCAAACACACACCCTCAGTAATTATATTCTCCTTCCTAAATGTATATGCTCAACCTTTACAGAAGTAAGGGGATGGGGGTTTGGGCTAGATGACCTTTACAGGTCCCTCTCAACCCAAACCATTCTGTGAAGGAATACATTCATTTTCAGACATAATAGGGGCAGGTTATTTCAGAAAAATGATATGGCATTCAAATTATAAACATGAATGTCTTCTAAATTTATTCTGAAGCATACTGAGAAAGATACATACCTTGAAGTTATTAAAAAATTACACAGAAAAGTGTCAAACAACATATAAAACAATCACCTTGGAGAGCCTACAGCATCACTATCACTGCTTTATTCTTGAATAAGAAGCCGGATTCAGAATCGGGTTTTGATTTTTAATTTATTCCTATGACTGCTCTGTTCCACAGACTGTTCTCCTACTACTTACCATTTTCTGATATTCTGTACAACCTCATACTGGAAAACCTGAGAACGTCAAAGTAGTTCAAGTACAGCATGTCTTTCTGCCCCCCTTATTCAACTTAAAGATTTTCTTTTCCAAAAATATTCTCTTTATTTAAAACTTGAAGTATTTACTTTCAAGTTTTGATTGTATAAAAGAGCTACAGACCTCTTTTAAGTGTTAAATGGAATATTTAGAAAATAACTGTTTTCATCTGTACAATATGTGGAAATAAGATGACAAACTCATTTGGTGAAGTGCCAGATGTCGTCTATAATAAGATTATACACTATTTAAGAGATTGTAATAATCAATCAAAATATCACACAAATTTTCTGAAAACACAGGTGATTATTATAAAATAGGTAATACTTATTTTGATACATAATTAGCATCTTATATCCTCTTTTTATATGAGCAATTCAGTAGAATTTATTTTCTTTACATCAGTTAAAGAGTTTGATCATTAGCTGTTAGGAGCCAAAGATTCATTTATCACCAAACATGAACCAAGAATATCACATTTCCTTTTTCAAATTTTGCCAAATTCAACTACTGAAAAATGAAGATTCACTGATTTAGAAACTCCTCCACCATCAATAAAAGTGTAATTTTATGAAACTAAACAGTCCTACTTAGAGGCTCTACACAAAAATAATTATTGACAGATCAAAATCTGTCATCTTTAGTTTATGATGTAATAGGTAGCTAATGGTCATCAGCCCTATATTCTAATTTAGGATAGACTACTAAATGTTGTACCAATTACTGGGACTGTATGGAGAATTTGGCAAATAACTATTTGCATACCTAAAGGTCAATTAAATCTAAAGACAGATGATAGCGAATAATGCAAATCTTACTGCTAAATACCACAGAATCTCACAGGAGATAAAAATGCAACTTCAAGACACACTCACAGCAGCATGTCTGATACCATGGAAAGCTCAGGCGTTTTGGGGAAAAAGGTTTAAAATAAATTTTTTTAAACTCCACTCTAGCTCACTAACACAGCTGGCTAATAATCCTCAAGTTAGCTGCTGCTTTGCCCTTACTTTCATTGCAACTTACCCGCTCCACATTCTAAACCTGCTCTTCATCTTGGTGTAACAGCACTAGCAACACTCAACATTTCCAGCGATCTCTTTCAAAATCGCTTCCCAGATCTAAGGCACAAATAGATGCCATCTGATAGCTTCTATTTCCTTTTCTTTAAGATCACAAACCACTATATTTTATGTCAAAAATTAAAAACTATGTTGTATTTCTCTAATATACCTATTTCCATTTCTGGCACAAATTCAAAGGACATGAAAATCAACAAGGAAAATAAGACAGTGTGAACAAATACTCACTGTAATGTTATCCAAGAGTTTGGCCATATGCTTAATAATTTCACCATGGTGTGCTGGTTGGGTTTGCAGCAGTTTCTTAATGACAACAACACTCTCAGCAACCACGATTTCTGTTTCAGACAAAGCAAATTATTAATTTAAAAAGTATTTACGCAAAAGAAAAAGTCACAAATAATGGATTGTAAAACATGTAAAAGCTTTAAAAACATGCTTTGCAGAAGCGAATTCTATTTATTTGCTAACAAAGAGGTAAACCGTTCTAAGTATAACAAGTTCAGCTTCCCGGATCAAGTTATAAGCAGCAAAAAGAGGACAGAGAAACATTCTAAATGTAAAAATATCACCTTACTACATACTTTTCATGAAACTGCTTTTAGTAAAGAAGCACTTTGTATTTCTTTCTCAAACTGAGGAACAGTGTGAAAAAAAGTTATTTTTCATTAAAATTATGCATATTCATAAGTAATTTGCAGTCTGAATTAAAAATACAAACACTCATTGAATTTTCAAAGAAATACTCAACACTAAAATAACAGATCATTCATACGCTAGAGAAATAACTAAACATTTCCTTTGCACTTTTTCATATTCTAAACAGTTCCTCTCAGGTCTGTAACCTAATCTCTAGTACATTCAAATAAAGCTTCTAAATAGCAAGCTGTTTTAAGATTCATGTCAAAGTCATGCACTGGAGTGCTTAACTACTGTAACAAGTAACTTTCACAGCCTATTCAACTTGCATGAAATATACCATTTCTAAAGCTAAAAAGACCCAACAGGTGCAAACATGCAAGAGTAAACCCGGGCTGTAAGGAAGGATGAAGAAGTCTAACTACCATTTGTTAAACAGAGATATTCCTACATTTCAAGAGTTATCCTGACACAGGGACCATTCATTTAGCAATCAAGGATGGTCAAGTTTCAACAGAACAGCATGGGGAAGAAATGTCTAAATTTTGGGGTTTGTTTGCTTGTTTTTTTGAGAAAGCGAACTTCTTTATGGAGATAAGCTTTTCAAAAGCTCTGAGTACGCATCATTACACCATAAGCCTATGAAATGCTTAAACGTTAGCTTGCAGCTTTTTGTGTCATCCTTTATTTGACATGACATCTGTCATTTGCTAAACTAATTCTGTGAAGCAAGGTTAACATGTGTGCTTCATATATCCCAAGGTCTTGTGTAATCCTATAGATGAATTTAATTTAAATTGTGTTTTGCTAGATACTAAAATAAGGAGAAAATTCTTGAAAATTACAATCTGGAATATTTATAGTGGGGAACACTATAATAACAATCTTTATCATTAGGTATTTTGTGATACACTGAACAGTTTAGAAAAATAAAAATGAACCCAAAAACCTAAGTGGACTTGAAGTCATTATTAAAAATACCTGTTGACAATGTAGAACTGATTACGATAAAATTAACTGCACTAAATGAAATGCCACAATAGGAACTACTTTAATGCAATCTGTGGGAGCAAATTGAAAGAAAATAAACCAGAATTGTGAACAAATAAACCAGTATGGTTCTTTTACACGAGTCTAGATACCAGGAAAGAAAGTACCAACAAAACCAAAATGATTTTGTTTTAGAATAAGGGCTTGCATAGTCTGGAAAAAACAGAGAGAATCTTGGAGGCTTGCTTTACACACATGAAGAATCCCAAAAATGAGCATGAAATAAAAGACAAACACATAGGTTCAAAACCAAAACAAACTCCAACAAAACACTAAAAGGGGAGATAAAAATGGCATTCTGAATGAGCAGCAAGGAAGGTTTAAAATGTAACTTTACCAGAACTATCAAAGAAAAAGTGCATAGAAGGCAACAATAAGTGAACACAAGAATTTCAAAACAGCATAAATTATATTTACGGGGTCATATCAGTATCAATCCAGGCTGGGGCATGAAAGGTTTGAGAGCAGCCCTGTGGAGAAGGATTTGAGGGTGCTGCTGGATGAAAGACTGGACATGACCCAGCAATGTGCACTCACAGCCCAGAAAGCCAACTGCATCCTGGGCTACATCAAAAGCTGAGTGGCCAGCAGGACAAAGGAGGGGGACTCTGCCTCTCTA
>VZRE01010901.1:19852-34993 GCA_013396775.1 Cephalopterus ornatus
TGTTGAGACCCCATCCGGAGCCCTGCATCCAGCTTTAGAGTACAGAGCACAAGAAAAACATGGACATGTTGGAACAGCTCCAGAGGAGGCCACAAAAACTGATTTGAGGGCTGGAGTACCTCTTCTATAAGGAAAGGTTGAGAGAGTTGGGGTTGTTCAACTTGAAGAAGCAAAGGCTCTGAGACCTTCTAGTGGCCTTTCAGTACCTAAAGGGGGCCTACAAGAAAGATGGGGACAGACTTTTTATCAGGGCCTGTTGTGACAGAACAAGGGGTAATGGTTTTAAATAAAAACAAGGTTGATTTAGATTCTATACAAGAGAGAAATTTTTTACAATGAGGGTGGTGAAACACTGGAACAGGTTACAGAGACTGATGGTGATGCCCAATCCCTGGAAACATTCAAGGTCAGGTTAGACATCGCTCTGAGCCACCAGGTCTAATGGAAGGTATCCCTGCCCATGGCAGGGGAGTTGGACCAGCTGATCTTTAAAGATCCCTTCCATACCCAAACAATTCTGTGGTTATTTGGGTTATTAGAAGGTTACGCAAATAATTAAAAATAATGTTACAAAGCAATCACTAAGTATCCAGGCAAACTTGAAGTTTCTGCTTTTCAGAACGACACAAAGTTTAACTTGGTTAACTTTTCCATCCTCATAAATAAAAAAACTCAGAAATACATATAATCTGAATGCTACGAGGAGTTGCTTTTCTTTTATGTCATCCTAGCAGTAATTACATTAGATATGTAGTAGTTACCTGATGTATTAACAGTTCCAGTGATTTTGTAACTTTCCTGGTTTTGTATAGATTAATAGGGGAAAAAAGGTTTTAGCTAGACATCCTACAATTGTGTTTACATTCAACTTGCAACTTTCAACAGAAAATGAAAGTCACTCATTTAAGAAAAACCTGCGGAATTTCTATTATATGCAAAATACAGTTATATAGAGAGACTTCCAATATATAGTTATATAGAGAGACTTCCAATAATCCCACCTGTCTCTTACATCTAAAATGACTCTTATGTCACAGTGCAGCCAGTGGTCAGTTGAAATTATCAATGCAATTGCTTAAGGAAAATGCAATAGTCAAATTCCAAATGTCACATCGAGGAACCAAAACAACTTTTCTTTTTCTACTTCCTTCAGCAGGTGAGGAAGGAAAATAATTCTCAGCCCTCAACATGGCTTCACACAGAACAGTCTCTTCAAGAGTCAGTCAGGTCCAGGTGGGGTAACTCTTCACAAAACTTTTTGAGTGTCTCATCATTGAACTTTCTAGTTTCTGTTGTGCTTCTGTAGTTCAAATGTTGTTGGGTTGGTTTTTTTCCATAGCCCACAGCTTTCCTAAGCAGGGGAAATCTGACTTCAAATAAGCCACTCATAAATATGCAAAGAAAATTTCAAGAGCAGCTCTTGCCTTCCCCAGAGCCTTGTTTCTGGAATGACACTGCCTCTCAGCATCCAAGCTCCAGAATGATGAATTGTACAGCTCCTGTGTCAGCTACAGCCAAGACATCTCGGGTGTTTGGTTATATCTACAGTTAAAGCCATTCTAGAATAAGAGCATAAAATTAGAAGGCAGTCTAGCCACAAGCCTGTTCTTCAGCATTCTATTTTGGTTTGGTAGAATTAGTCTGGTCACCTCTCTGACTCTGCTTTCATGGACCTCAGAACATGCTGGATTTACCAGCTTGTGCTTCATGCGATGCAAAGCAGAAGAATTAATTCCAGGTTTCGAATGACCATGAAAGAAGTCGCACAGCAAACAGATCGCCTGTATACTTTAAGGCTGAAAGTTGTGGGAAAGCAAGATTAACCAAGACTCCTACACATGCTAAATCCCTTTTTATTCCCTTACCATGCCAAAACTCGTATATTCAGTAAGCTGAGACTACTGGTAATTTCCTGTCACCTGGGGAAAGGTACCACGTAAATTATGCCATTCTTTTCATTCCTTGAAAGAAGGAATAAAGACACTGCAACTATGGTAAAGCAATTTGCCAGCTGCCAGGTTTAAAAGATCCTCAATATATCCTTTGCAGTCTTTCAGAACAGTAAGCACAAGAAGATAATTTTATTTGCTAGACAACTACTTAGAAACAGACAAGAAAACTAATCTTGTTGAGACAGACCTTCGTATACACAGAAGTGCATGTGCGTGTGTATAAATATATAGAATTACTCTGAAGAAAATACTAAATTGACAATCTATGATAAAAGAAAACAAACCCTTTTCCTCTTATCTTTGTTTCTTCCTAGCAAAAAGAAAAACAAAGCAAGAAAAGAGAAAAAAGGATTATTAAATAACAAACTCAGTATTCTGAAGTGATAGTTTTATTATTTGATTTAAAACAGAAGAAAAATGGGGATTTGTACATGCTGAAAGGAGCCTTCTCACTTAGAGGAAGACTGCTACTAGAATTAGGCGAATCAAGAACAAGCTTTAAAGCTTGTATTTTTACTACGGTAATTGCTGAATGTAATACAGAAAGATGCACTGTGCAGACACGCCTTGTAGCACAATATGGGAAGATATTTTAAACACAGTTGATAATCAGATAAGCTTAAATGTAAACAAGGTCTAGAGAACTAGGAAATTAAAGTTACATATATTAAAACTACAAAGCACTGAGGCCTCTCAGGAATTTCTGATACATGGTGAGAGGGTTGAGAGTGAGGATTCACAGTTCGTAAACCAAGTAAGAGAAAGCTCTGAGTGTATTAGTGGGTCACGGGATGACTATGTGCTGCCAAGGTGATGTCCCCAGCAAAGGCTTTCTTATGATTACCATGAAACTATATCCAGTAGATATAGAGAGGCACTAATGCTGCTTTTCAAAGCTTAGAGAAGATGTCACCTGTGTTCTCTGAACAACTCTAATTACTCCAGGGCACCCCAAAATCATGTTTCTCCTCCTTCCTGACATTTTTTTTTAAACCATGTATTTCCTAGCTCTATTTACAATATTTAACTACACTCACATAAACTGTACATTACATAAACATCTTCCAGTTCTCTACTCGACTTATCATCTTCAATATTCATTGGCAACTAGTAAGATTATACAATATTATTAGGTATTGATTTATAGTGGTGCTATATCCTATGACTTTATCTGCTTCTTCTTGTGTTCCTTAGTGACTTGCAACTCTGTTTCACTATATAAAAATTACAGAAGGTTATGTTACAAAATCAAGCCAAATTTGGGGCTATTTATCCTAAAAGTATTTAATGTGGGTTTTTTTTCAGTTAGGCACTGATGCAATACAAAAAAATTCCAAGCTTTCAGCACCCTCTACAGGCTAACTGCTTTGATGCAACTAAATACATAAAACTACTGCTATCAATGATAATCAAAACAGCACACTTCAATAAGTACAGCATTTTAAGAAAAAGTAGGTAAACATGTAATTGCAGGGCACAAGGAATTAATTTCACTAAAAAAAGAGAAAATATGTACCCAGTGAATATGAGACCCTTTGGAAGTCCAGAATCACTATTTTTATCCAGTCTTGTTGGCTACATTCTTACAAATGTCAACCCTAATATGGTTTTTAACGTGATCTGCTCTGTGTCGTTCTCATTGAGAAAAGGTTTCATGTCATCAGCTGAGAAAACAAGCAGAACATTTAACTTACCATCCCTGTTGGACAGCAAACATACAAGTCCATTGAGGCATGTGTCAGTCACTTCGCTGATGTTAGTTGCGCATCTGCCTATAGCCTGAATTGTAGCTGCAGCAAACTGTTTATCTTGGCTTTTCACATAAGTCTAAGGAAACAGGATTTTCATTAGTCAGTGCACAACTCTTGTCAAACAAAGAGTTACCATACTATCCTTGTAAGACAGACATATTGTATAATAAATTCAACCTAGAAAGCCACATTGCACATTAGTAGTCACACTTTTTTCACCTTATTGTCACTTCTAGAAGGTATTTCCTTGCCAGCTTTGGTCGCCCATGGCCATGCAAACCTGTGACTTCAAAGAAGGTTGGGGCAGGGGGTAATTCACCAAAAACAGCAATTAGTTTGTGTGCAAGGTTGGAGGAGTCAATAAGCTCTCTCTTCAGACAGGTTTCAGTTATTTAACTAGGAGCATCTGTGAAACTACGAATAACCTACCTGCCTGAGAACCAGCATCTTTCAGAGAAATCCAGCCAGAGAACGGAAGCAATGAAAACAGATGTCATAAGCAAAGAGGAAAGAAAGGACAGACACTGTTTCACAATATAGGCAGAACATCTTGCTGATACACAGAGATATTGGAGACAATACTATTTCATCAAATGGAAGTGAGGTTCAGCCATAAATGCTGATGGCCAAATACTGCTAAAATAAAGACCCTACAGTGGCTTACGGTGTCAGTCATGTTGGTAGAACTTGTTTTAAAGAATACAGAATGCTTGAGTTTCTGCCACCACCTAATTTTTTTTTTTTTGGTAGCTGGAAGGAGAGTGAGAAACAAAACATTGAAACTCCTTTCCATATACAAAAAGCTCCATTATCCATCATGATATAAGACAGTTTCATTTCCATTTTGAGAACATTTTATCCTGGAAAAGACTTTATCCTGGAAAAGACTTTAACCTGAAAAATTTAAGCCTAAGAATCTAAAAAAACCCATCCAATAATGGCAAAAGAGAGCATTTCACATTAAAAGAATACATTTCTCTACAAACCTGAAATTCTCGAAGCAGAGTTGATATGTTGGCTTCATTTGCTAAATTTGTCAAGATTTCAAGCTACAAGAAAAAAAAAAACTAGATATTTTATCAAAAGCTAAAATACTATAAACAGTACCACATGTACACTATACTTTTATTGCATGTAAGTAAAAGATAAAACTATTAAAAATACCATGTAGAATTCAACGGAGTATACCACTGTGAGTATAAACTGGCACCAGCACTGCACTCCAGAGGAGTACTTCCCTTGCTACTACTCAAAAAGTTCACAAAGTTTTCAAAGCAGGACTGTAGGGTTCAGTGATGCATTTCCTACAAGCTTTAGCTTTAGTGTTGCACTGCATATCAAACGGACTTGAAATACTTCTGTTTTGAGCTGGAGGCACCAAGAAAAGGATACTTAATTGATACAGTCCACCAGTACTTCAAAAACAGTTTGGTAAGACCTATAACCAAAGGCCCTTAAAGATAAATAACTAACATAGCATAGAAAGCAAGAGGATAAATTAAAAAGACGAATAAGCAGGAAAAAAGGAAACTATTTTATAGTATAGGATGGCTATCAATGGACTATCACAAATATCTTTATTGGCCTTTTTCATATATGAATTATGAAAGTAATAAGCAGATAGGTGACAAAGTTTTAACTCCATGAAATGAAGACAAAAGACTGACTAAGAAAAGCTGAATAAAAAGTCCAAATAGTAGAGGACTGGTTAATAAAATGGCAAAAAAAGTTTCAACACATGTATCTGTAAAGTAATGTTCATAATTGTGTAAAAACCTGACCTGTACAGAAAGCAATAGGCTCTGAGATGATTACAACTAAATATAACTGAGAAATTGAGATTAAAATATCTGTGAAGATACAAGCTCAATGCTAACCAGTGATCAAAAAGCAAACTTGATGTTGGGAAAGAAAAAAGGAACAAACAGAAATCTAAACAGCACAGCAGATGAATTCCAGGGTGCCCTACATCTTAAATACTGCCATGGGTCTCATCATTCTGTCTTGTAGCTGATATGCTGGAACTACAAAGACAGGAGATGGAGAAATCCACAAGATTTTCTTATATATGTAACAGTTCAGGTTGTCCTAAATTTTTCAGGCACCAAGAAACAAATGAGACAACAAAAGGAAAAACCCCAATTTCTACTTCTCCACCCCTTCCATGTTGTATTATCAGTTAATACAGGAATTTAAACGTATCAACTATAATTATATTGGGATTGACTTTTCTTGGATATAACAGTAAGGCACTCCTGACAGCATTCCTGACAGTTATCATAATCCTTAAATGTGGAGAATATCTTTTTGCCTTAAATTTACTTAGACTTAACGCTGTACATATAAAAACACGATCGGTTTGGCATAACTACCTTGGACTCCATCACTCTTGAACACATAATGAGGGTGAAATATGCATGTAAAATGAATATAAGGAAAAAATAATGTTTCTTTCATAAAGCTGTACCTTCCACTCCTAAACACAAGTGCCTATGACAATCTAAAGGAAAACAAGAGAAAAGGCACATAATAGTAGATAATTTTTTAGCTATTGTTTTGTCAAGGACTTCACAGAATAAAAATAGAGAAAACAAAAAGACAACAGCCAAAAAACATGCACTGAGATGTGACCTTGAGGAAAGCCCAAAGTACTCCTCCTGTCAAACACTGACTTTAAAAGGAATTTGGGACTCTAAACACTGACCCATTTTGTACAGGGGAAAAGACTTAAACTCTCTTTAAGCTAACAGTATTAAAGACTCTCCTCCTCTCATGAAAACAGTCAAACTCTACAATGTTGGAATGGCTGGTTGGATAAAAAAGCTGTAGTGGTATCACTGAAAAGTCGTAAACACTGTAGTGGAAAACACAGCCCAGCTGCCACCTGCAACACAGGAATGACAACTTGCAGACAGCCTGACAAGTCCAAAGGACACTTGTGGACTTAACCAAGGGCCACAACTCCATACTTCGTAGTGAAGAAAAGAAACCATACTGAATGATCTGTGTAATATCAGCGAAAAGGATTTTACCTTCCTGTTGAAAACTGATCAGTCCAGCACTATATGGATGAATTTGTTTTTGAACTCACCTTCAGTGTTTTGATCATGGTTGGATCAGTTGATCTGACATAGAAACTCTTCAGAAAAGGTTCAAACATACCCTGAAAAATCAGAACACACTTTATGTAGTTCTCCTGTGTTTCACATAAACTATGATTTAGAAAATTCTGAATAGGGTATACCTTTCTCTGAATTGACATAGTGGCAATATTTTGCAGAACGATATACTGCACTTCCCTAGAATGTGGAAAGAAAAATGACAGTTATTCTACAAAATTAAAGATACACAGAAAAATGCAACATGGCAAAGAAAGTCCAATTCTATTTGAATACCAAGTCAGTTATACATTTGTTTGAGCAGAAACATTGAAGACAACTGCTACAAGTTCATCATCTGGTTCACAAGAAGATGCATGAAACCAGGTTCTCATTTTTTAAAACGCCAGAATGCAAAAATATTCACTGACAGCAGTGTAATGGTGTCTCTTGTGGACCTTGGGTATTTATTTAAACCAGAAATCCATTAATCGTTTTAATATAATGAAAATCAGTTGCAAAAACCTTATATTTCAACCACTTTCTTGGGAACAAATATTTCAGGATGATACAGTTGGAGACCAAAGAGATACCGCCTGTATCCGCAGTGTTGAAATGACTGCATTAATTAGAAAAACTGTTAATCCTTTCACAATTAGCAAGAAGTGCTATCACTTTTCTGGTCCTAAAAAATTTTTCCAAAAATTCTCAAAAAGGGCCAGGGTCTCCTGTGGCGTAAGGGTACACACTGGCAGGCATACACATCTATCAAAAAGCTGCACTTTTACGTAACAGTCTTCCTAAGATACAGACAACAGATTTATGTAATATTCTAAACACAAAAACTTTAAACATGATTGGAGGGCATTCTCATAATTCATGTATTAGTTCAAAAACCTCAGCAGGAGTGAGTAAAAAGAAATCTGAGTACCAGTCTAAAGCTTTTAAACTGTAGAGTTTGTGCCACCAATTGCTTAAAAACTAAACAATGACTTACACACAATTTTTCTAAACCATGAGTGCTCAAAGCTTGCATGCTGCAAATGCACCCTAATAGAGAAATCATCATGCCCATTATCTCCTCATACTCAAAACTGTCTAATAGCTCTAAGGTAATTACAGCTGTTGCTTACAAAGAAAAGTAATAATAGGGATGTACTTAACATCTTTTAAACCTATTTTTATGTAATTCTTACATAGGTACATGGAAATAATCAGCTGCACATGATGAACCAAGACTGGAAATTGCTATGAAATGCTCTTT
Organism: Cephalopterus ornatus; assembly: GCA_013396775.1. Classification (NCBI taxonomy): domain Eukaryota; kingdom Metazoa; phylum Chordata; class Aves; order Passeriformes; family Cotingidae; genus Cephalopterus; species Cephalopterus ornatus. Next base: position 27,918 of record VZRE01010901.1, read on the forward strand.
CAGGCACTCTAAAACTAACTAGATTATAGCTTAGTTGACATTAATTTAAAGGCCATAGGCACATAACTTCAAGGGCAAACAGCAAAAGCTTATTTCAAAGTGGCTCTAATAGCAGAAGTGTTTCACCCAGAATGGTAACAGAGAACAGATAAGCCATTCAACACAGGAAAATCAGAAGACTAGTGACATTTCAGGCACTAGTTGAGGTACAGGAAAGAAGTGACTTCTCTTTTAATGAAATTTGAGTATAAATGAGTATATTACTTGTGAGTATGAGTTTAACTCTATACATTATCTGTACATATACCCAATTGCTTCAGCCATTTTACTTATCTTTGTACACAGAGAATAGGAAGCATACACAACTATAAAACAAAACACTAAATATTTCATTCTTACCTGAAATAAAAAGGCAGGAATATGTAACCCAATTTTACTTCTTCACTAATTTTTAAATTATAAAGATATTAGCCATGAATAAACTGCAAAAGTTTACAGAGAAAGAGCTCTATGATGACAGAGCTTACAAAATTTAAAGTAAACCTGAGTAATCTTACCAGGCACAACAAAATTAACTTTTTTAAAAAACCTTGGTGTCTGTTTGACACAAACAACGAATTTAAAATGTAAATTATTTTCACAGCAAAGTTCTAAACAAAAATACCAGGTATAGTTAGAAAATTATTCTGAAAACATCTTAATAGTATCTCATATATACATGGAAGTTCAAAATCTAAAAAGTGAGTAGAGAAAAAACCCCACTTCTATGCAGCAAATATTGGCACACCATGCCAATGAAACACAAATGAAAAAACAGCATTAACAATCTTATGAAATGGGCTGACAACACCCTTCATACAAAAGTAGATAAAGTAACACTGAAGATGACGAAGTCTAAATTAAATGTCCTGAATTAAATATAAATTTTTTCTTTAAAAACAGTCCAGGGATTAAAGAAACAAAGGAGATTAAGTAGGATCAAGCAGTATTTTAACAAATATGTTGTCTCCTTTCCCAGAGATGTTCAAAAGCTGACTGGACACAGCCTTGAGTACTGTGCTCCAGGAGACCCTGGTTGAGCAGGGTGATTGGACTAGATAATCTCCAGTGGTCCGTCTAAAGTGATCTATTTTGTGATTTGTGTTAAAGTGCAGGAAAAGAATTTATACACCAGGAGACTTCTTTAGTGCCCAGCAAGACAGTAAGGGACTCAATAGAACTAAATTTCCAATAAATTCCAATAACTAAAAAAAAAAAATCAAGATCCTGAGCAAACCAATTGGTACTGCCTCCATTTTAATACTAACAAGGCAGCCATGATTCTTGTCAGAATGAAAGTCATAGGAAGGAAATATAATAGTGAAGGATCCCTGGATGTGGTAACAAAACTGATGGAATCACTTTTAATGATCCTAATTTTCTGAGTAAAAATGAGCATTATAGGACAATTTTAAAACGAAACCAATAGTGAAACAGTTGCATTCTTACAACTACAGCTAAACAAGTATGCACAATAGCTCTCACAAAAAATCAGCGATGTTAAGTAAGACTTGACCTACCTATTACTACGGAGTAAACGCACCAATGACTTAGAAACAATACCAGCTTCCGATTTTGGTGCCAAATGCCAGTAAAGCTGTGCAACTGCCATTACCACCTAAAAGAAGAACATTCAGAGCAACATGTTAACTTCGGTTTGTTCATACATATCCATCATATTTGCTTCAGACCTGCAGAACTACCAACGCATTCCTTCTCAGAAAGCAAAGGGACTACCTGCAGTCTTCGAAATCAATAAGGCAGACTGAGGAAGAATTAATACATTTTTACTAATTAAGTACCTTCACTTCCTCCCAGTATTTATTGTATGCTATAATAAACAGAAGGTCATAGGAAGAGGGAAAAAAGTACATAATTCAAACTGTAAGCATACTAATATCATCCCTAACAAGTCAGTATTGCTAACATCAGCTGTCCAAATTAATGAAGAAATACTCTTTAAAAATCTACTAATGTTGGGCTTTGACTTTATTAATACAAGTTCAAAATCCTCTACTATCTATTATCCACTTTCCACTTAAAATATTTCACTCTGTTATTCTATTACGTAATTTATAAAACAACAGCTGCCTTTACTGGCAACTTTTAAAGTATCAAATCCAAACCCAGTAAAAACTACAGGGTTGTATACCAATATCCTGGCTAGCAAAAGGCAGAGGACAGAAATATAAGCAGCTTATGTTGCCTATAAGCCAAGACTGGAAATTGTTGTGGAATGAGCTTTTATTTTTTCATTTTCATACTTTTTTTTATTTTCAAGTTTTCTTGTAAGTAAAAGACAAAATATGACCTTTATCCTAATGAACATGTCATGTCACAACCTCTCCTACAATACTGTCATAACTCTCTGTTCCAAACAAATCATAGAGAGGAGACTCCAAGTAAAGCCATCATAATGACATTTTACTCAGTATCTTAATTCTTGGTATTAATGAAACAAAAATTATTATTAAACAATAAAAAGTGATTAAAAAATCTGAAAACAGGAAATCACCAAAATATTTTAGCAATATACTACAGGTATCTTTTATTACAGAGAAAAATGTAAGGTCACAGAGAAGGCAATTAATTTAATTGCATATAAATTCTGTGAATGGTATGAATATCTGTGTAACAATTCAAAGCAATTCAAGGAAGCATGATTTCACTTGTCATAGTGCACTTAAATATCTAACTCTATATCAGAAGTTAAAGATCATAAATATGAGAATCAATACTATATTTAACAGAGATCAGAAAATTATTTATGGAATGTGAGCAAAAAGTAACTGAACCTCTTCTCAGTGAAGTATGATGGCAAACATATCAAATATACTCATTCTTTGTGTGAAATTCGGAAATATCATAGACATCAAACAGCAGTTTCTAGCAAAGAGTTGTAAAAATTTAATCAATTTGTTTCCAAAGTCTGCTCACAGATTATAAGTGATTTTGAAAAGAGTCAGACATTAGTTGGAATCCAGAAGTATTTTCCAATGGAGAACTAAAACCTGATCTGCTCAACTTATCAGGAATAGCTGCAAGGTGACTTAATCGTGGTGAGGTAACTGTTTTTGCAGTGATACGAATATTCATTATCACTGGAAGACTTTTCCTGAAGACATCTAGTCTTGATTAACAGGACAAGCTGAGGTTAGAAATAACATTCAGTGATCTGATTAACATCACAATGATTCACTATCAGCATAGCTTTTTCTCTTTCTAGAAATTTACTTGTATTTCATGGAAATAATGTAGAGCATACTACAATCACGATGCTGTGTCTATCCTGCAACCCTGTCAAGGCAACAACACTATGAATCTGGCTTGGACTGATAAAATAATTCAAGGTGTATATTGTCTACTTTTAAAATGTGAGACTCAAAAGAAAGAACGAATTAATGAATCAATAACAACTATGATTTCCTTCGTAGATCTGCACCACTAAAACAGTTTGTGCCATCCTAGTTGCTGAAGGCTTTAGCATTAAAAGCTAGCTATGGTATAGTCATCACATACTATTTAAGTTGGATTCGTATGTTCTCACACTTTTTGCTAATACTTTGTTTGCCCATATTATTTGGAGCACGTATCACAATCAGTGCACGTGTTTGCTTACAAGCTAAGTTAAATTTGGAACAGCTCCATCGTACTCCTAAAATTACTAACGAGTATTACCACACTTGTAAAGAGATGCAGATTTTACTTTTCAATCTCCTAAATTTTCTAAGAGCATAGATATTTAGTAGTTTAACATTTTAATGAAAAAGCAATTTGTCATACAGCAGCATTTCGGCTTTGAAGCAATGGCTTTGTATTTCGTAACAGCAGCCTGTGATCTGGGTCCATGGTATAGGTGGTTTTCAATTTCTGATCCTTCTCCTTCTGTTCTTCATCAGATTCATAAAAATTATTTTCATTATATTCATCCACCACCTCATCAGCCTACCAAAAGACAAAATGACAAAAACATACAGAGAATATTTGAATCAACTTGTTTTATTTGCTAAGGAGGTAACATACAACATCACAATTGCATGCAAGATTTGTACAGTTTTGTTGAAATTAGCTATTGGCTTATCTACCAATTTGGTCAAAGCAGTAGATGTACTGACATGAAAACAGGTTAACAAAATATAAAAGAATTCCTTAGAAATAAGATGAACTGCCAAATGAAATACTTTTATTATCATTCTATAAACTAATTAAGGTACGTATACTGGTATTTTTTGGACTTAAAGCCACTGAAAGTCACTGAAAGTGACACTTCTGGAAACAGTCAGTTGCTTACAATTCCCTCTTTTTTTGAAAACTTAATGCAAATTTGTGTATTCTTCCCTCTCTAGTAATATATAAATTATCCATGAAAATAGCAAATCTGAAAAAAATGGATAGGGTTGGGGTTTTTTTTAATAAATTAGGGGCATAAAAGGTTATGTAACCTGAGCCTGGTCTTCTCTGATGAAGTGTACTTGAGCTCTTTAAATAACATGATGAATTATCCACATAACATCACTTAGAAAAAAGTACAATACCTTGAAAGAATTTGTTAAATTGGGCCTTTCATTTACTCCAGAGAACTAAATAAAAGAATATAAAGGAATACACCTTATGCAAACATGATGAATTACAACAAATCTTAAGATTTCTGATCTTGATACAAAAATGGATAAATACAGTTAAAATATTTAATGATGCTTAAATTTAATTTGCATTTAAAGTCCAAAAACTTAAAGAAAACTAGGATGGAAACCACCAAGATTAGATTAAAACAGAATGTCAGATCTCAGAAGCTGTGGTCTGGTTTACCAATACTGAGAGTACTCAATATTAAAAAACTTCTCTTAAGAAATAAGCTACTGACTTCCCCAACTTGTGCGTCTGTACTCCTACATTCTTCCACCTCAGTTTGTCACCAAAACGCCTAACTGCGACAAAGGACACAACTGGGCAGCTGGAGCAATTCACGTTACAATGGGCTCGTTGGTACCAGGTATCGACTCTACCAATAGGTCTGCCTGCCTGTCTTTGAAACCTCTGTCCAGCTATCTAAAGAACATCCAACCCTACACAACAGTTTAAAGTAAGGTACTTAATCCATATACCCAAATGCTGGTTTTTTTAAAAGACATAATTACTTTACAGACAAATGTATCTTATTAATTATAGATGGTAGTAGCAAAGTGATCAGAAGTGAACGGAAAAATAGCTAGAAGTTAAAATAAGACACAGGTCTTCAGAAAACAGTGCAAGGGTAACTTCAAACCTTTGCTGCATGCCTTGGTCAAAACTCAGTTGTAGTAAAAGAATCCATAAAAGTGTCTTCAATAGGGGTAAGAGGACAGGAGGGAGGGAGGGAAGAAGTGACAATGAATCAAGGTAGTAATTTTGTAGTGGTTTTTATTACAATTTCAAAGGGCACTGAAGATAAAAAAAATGAGAAGATATGTGAAGAGAAGTTTTAGTACCTGATACTCAGTGTTTTACAGAATCCATAGCAAAAACTCTTGGATTTCTTCTGCAGTAGCAACTGAAGTACTTTGATTTCCTTACTTCTCCTTCCACAAACCTTTGTGGCAGTCACACATCTAAACTAAAAATTCAGGATGCTAAATCGAGACTAGCGGTAACTGAATTCCTCTCTTGCCTACAGGACAGGCAACTTGAAAACAAAATTCTTAATCGCAGTAAGTCACAACCCTGCACTGAAGAAGCTTCCTCTAACACAGGGAGGATAATTCAATCCTCATTGATTCAGTATTCAGCATCCCTGCCTTGACTGCTAACAGATATGCTCGTCATGAACTCAACTGCACTCAACAGGAATAGAGTTTGAAACTCTTTTTAACTCATTAATAACTGTTGCACAGAAACAGCCTGAACTCTCACATTTCTTCTAATGGGTTTCTTTAAGACTTGTTTGTTAGAAACAAGTTGGAGCCCAGTTCCAACTAATTATAACGCAATGTGTGCCTCTTATAAAACTACTTTTAATTTAAATCAGATTAAAGTCTTTATAGTGAATCACCTGCTTCATAACCCTACAGCAGAAGTATTAATGTGGTCTTGTCTTGTAGTCATATATTTTATTGCAAATTCGTGATAGTCCTCTTCGATCTGTTAAGATCTGGTAGGAAGTAATTGTTCCAGAAAAAGGAGGATACACAGGGAAATAAGTTTAATGAACTGAAATTTATCAAAATCAAGTTGACGAAGTCCTACTTAAAATATGTAGTCACAGGGGCCTACTAAGACAACAAGGACATGTAATAATTGCAAGATTTGCACATTACCACGGAAAGGAAATGAAAGTATTACGTATGAGCCAGAAGACTGCAAAATAAAAACCTGTAGCCTTCTTGGTGTACAAGAATTGTTGTTTCAAATTCTATTAATCATTCCACACATGGAGAGCAGTTACCAGGCAATGTAAAACATTCAATCACTCACAACCCCTAAAGCCTCAAGCTGAATTACAGACTATATTCAATTTCAAAGTGAGACAACTGTACATTTAGAAGCACAGACCCTTCAGATCATTGAGTCCAAGCGTTGACCCAGCACTGCCAAGTCCAGCACTACACCATGTCTTTAAGTGCTCAGTCTACAAGTCCTTTAAATACCTCCAGGGATTCTGACTCCATCGCTTCCCTGGGCAACCTATTCCAGTGCTTGACAACCCCCAGCGAAGAAATTTTCCCCAATATCCTATCTAAACCTCCCTTGGTGCAACTTGAGGCCATTTCCTCTTGTCCCATCACTCAACCCACAGCTGGATACATCCTCCTTTCAGGCAGTTGTAGAGAGCAAAAAGGTGTCCCCCAAGACTCTTTTTCTCCAGGCTTAAACAATCCCAGCTCCCTCAGCCACTTCTCACAGGACTTAGTCTCTAGACCTTTCATCAGCTCTGCTGCCCTTCTCTGGATACACTCCAGTGTCCTTCTTGGATTGAGAGGCTCAGAGCTGGACACAGGATTTGAGGCGTGGCCTCACCAGTGCCAAGGACACAGGGACAATCTCTTCCCTGGTCCTGCTGG
>VZRE01010909.1:0-11055 GCA_013396775.1 Cephalopterus ornatus
AGGGCTCCATCTTAGGGCCTGTGCTCTTCAACTTCATAAATGACATGGACACAGGACTGGAAGGGATACTAAGCAAGTTTGCAGATGACACAAAACTGGGAGTAGCTGTTGACTCCCTCACAGGCAGAGAGGCCCTTCAGAGAGACCTTGACAAGTTCGAGGACTGGGCAATCACCAACCATATGAAGTTCAACAAGGGAAAGTGCACCTGGGAGGGCGGCAACCTTGGGTGTTCCTAAGGACTGGGGAATGAGATGCTAGAAAGCAGTGCCACAGAAAAGGACCTGAGGGTCTTGGTTGATGGTAAGTTGAATATGAGTCAGCAGTGCCCTGGCAGCCAGGAGGGCCAACCTTGTCCCTGGGGGGCATCAGGAAAAGCATCATCAGCTGGTCAAGGGAGGAGATTATCCTGCTCTGCTCTGCACTGGTGTGGCCTCACCTTGAATATTGTGTGCGGTTTTGGGCACCACAATATAGGAAAGATATTAAGCTGTTAGAAAGTGTCCAAAGGAGGGCAACGAAGATGGTGAAAGGCCTTGAGGAGAAGGCACATAAGGAGCAGCTGAGGTCATTGGTCTGTTCAGCCTGGAGAAGTGAAGACTGAGGGGAGACCTCGTTGCAGTCACAACTTCCTTGGGAGGGGAAGAGGGGGGTCAGACCGACACTGATCTCTTCTCTGTGGTGACCAGTGACAGGACCTGAGGGAATGGCCAGAGTTGCCAGGGGAGGTTTAAGTCAGATATTAAAAAAAAGGTTCTTCAAGCAGAGGTTGGTTGGACACCGGAACAGGCTCCCCAGGGAAGTGGTCACAGCACCAAGCCTGACAGAATTCAAGAAGCATTTGGTCAATACTCATGGGCACATGCTGTGACTCTTGGGCATGGTCCTGTGCAGGACTAAGAGTTGGACTTGATGATCCTTGTGGGTCCCTTCCAACTCAGCAGATTCTGTGATTCTGTGTTTTGTTACTGTAATGGAATTGGCAGAAATTAATTTCTGGATTTGAAAAGTTTATTATACAGATATCTAGAAATTACTGCTAAAGCAGTCCTTGTAAAACACGAATTTGAAATTTTATCATAAAGCCCAGCCTTTCAGGTCCTTATGGAAATTGCAATACAGTATCAATTCTCTATTCAGTCAGGGTTGATTGTTCAGCATGATACTCTGCAGTGTTTAATTTCTGCCAAAACCAAACATACATGCCTTCATAAATCCTTGATGATCTTTTCTTGTCTAAAGCTGCATATGCCTCATGCATCCCTCTGCTCTGTTACATAAACAATTAATAGAAACAGCATGAGCTATGATCTTTTAATGTAGAAAACACATTTTAATTGTTTTAATTGTACTTAAATTGTACCGAAGAATTGTAATTATTTAGTAGTGGTGTCACATACAGGAACACTACAATGCAATTATATGTTTTTGTTTTTACTTTTAATATCAGCTGTTAACTATTTTCTATGAAAGGTATACTCTATGGATATGTCTTTTGATGCAAGCTTCTTTTGATTCATTCAGTTTCACCCCTACATAATAAGTTAATGAAATCTACTTTGTCAGCATATTTGGCACATTCTGAAATGTTTTATATTGTAGCATTTCAGCATATGCAAGCATGATTGGCTATTAGTAAAGAGATATCCCAAATATATTATATATATATATATTATATATTATATGTATATATTAGCAAGACTAGTAATAGCCTCAGATTGATACAAAACTGTAAAAAAACCAGGGATTTCAGATGCAGTAGAATTTTTAGACCTGAATTTAGATTTTTTGCTGAACACAGGTGCATATATTCAAAATTACACACCTGATAGTCCTCTGACACCTGCTACTTAACAGTGAAGCATAAAAAAAAGTTGACTTGAGTGACACACCAACTAGAAGTTGCCTTAGTTTCTTCAAGATGTACTTCTGCATGTAACAGCTTTTCTGAACTAGCAAGAGCTCAGCAGTCCTGAGTAAGCTGACATGACAGGGGGCTACAAAATTGATATTAGTGTGAGCAACTTTTGTAAGCAACTGTGGTGGGTTGACCTTGGTTGGATGCCAGGTGCCCACCCAGCTGCTCTATCACTGCCCTTCCCAGGTGGCCAGGGGAGTGAGGAAGATGGAAGACAACTCGTGGGTTGGGATAAGGCAGTTTATCTAAAGCAGAAGCAAAGTGAACACTTGTGCATGCAAAAGCAAAGTGAAAGATAACACAGTTTATTCTCTACTTCCCGTCAGCAGCAATGGTCGGCCACCTCCAAGAAGCAGGGTTTCAGCACACCTGGCCATTCCTCAGCAGGCAGTCATTGGAGGCAATGAATGCCTGCCTTCCTGCTCCTTGCCTCAGCGTTTATATCTGAGCAGACGTCATACGGTATGGAATATCCCTTTGGTCAGTTTGAGTCAGCTGGCCTACTTGGGTCCCCTCCCAGGATCTTGCCCTCGATTGAGGAAGGAATGTGACAGTGCTGATGCTATGCTCAGCAGTAGCCAAAACATTGGTGTGTTATCAACACCCTCCTAGCTACCAAAGCAAAGAACAGCACTGGGAGAGCTACTGTGGGGAAAAATGAACACCATCTCAGCCAGACCCAATACAAAAACTATTGCAAGTATATATATTTGCATGTAAACATATAGAAAGAAGAGTTGCTCTATTATATTTATTAAAAAAATCACAAGTTACAAGATTTAGCAAAACGGTGGAAACAATGGTTTCTGTTTTCTTATATTTGAAGAGATTTTGCCTTTGCCATGGATACAAATGTTATAAGAAGATATTTAAGGTAACTATGAATTATTCCATGCAGCTACTGCATAAGGCCCAGCAGAATAAAAAAATCATAAAGAAAGGAAAAACCAAGAAAAAATGTTGGGATTAGAATACTTAACATGAAAGTACCAGAAAAAGCATGGACTTTACCGACAAATTCCACCAGGTAAAACACTGAAGCTGTCCCATGAATTGGCACTATTTTTAGGCTTCTGCCCAGCTTTGTAATGTCTATAACTGCTAAAACCACAAAGCTGTTCTCCTTTTTGTTTTCTTTGTATGACTCAATGATTCTTGAATTATGTTCCTCAAAGTGGAACCATCCTAATAGTCTTAGTAGCTTACACAATGGTTAGGGCGCTTAAGTGGAAAATTGAAATATGGTTTTTAATCTACTCATGCACAGAAAGGAACTGGACGTCTATCTCACTTTTTGTAAGCAATTTTTCTTTAACATAAAGGTGGTTGTTGAAAAAGCAGATAGATTCACAGCTGGATTAAAACAAAACCAAAATCAAGCAAGCAAACAAACCTACCTAAGGTTTGCTCAATTATTTGGAAGAATGAATGTAGATAATTGACCTTCCTAGGAAAATCCAGACTGTTAAAAAGACCTTTTTATATCTTCTGAGTGAGGCTTTCAAATGGGAGACTTAAGCTTTGTATCTTCACCTAACATAATGTGAGGGTTAAATCTAAGCATATTCTTGTTCAGTGTTCTGAAAAATTTGGCCTATAGTCAGTATCTGTAATGTTCCTCTTTTGACCCACATTCACTATTATGGGTGTTTGATATGATTGAGCTATATTTTAAGTTATAGTCTATACCAGAGTGAGTGAAATGAAATTATAACTGCTGTGTGGCAAGACGGCTTGTCAGTATACACATTTATCAGGTATAGTGATAAAGATGCAACTTACAGTTTTGCAGCAGCAGTAAAATCTCCTGGGTAATGGCAAAATGTAATGACATGGATGCTGAGTGAGGTGGTGGCACCTGAGAATAAAGTGATAGCTTTATGAAGGGTGAGTTATAAAAAATATACACATAACAGTGCTTGCATCTCTGTGAGAAATTTTTTGAAACCGCTATCAGAGCAATGTGGTATAGAAGAATATACTCTTCTATAAGATCATAAAATTAAAACCTATTTATGCTGACCATTTATGATTTTATGTTATCTGACCTTTCATGAAAGATACAGAGCAAAATATTATTGTTTTCAACACAATATACAAACCCTACTATTACCTTTAAGATATTTGAGAACATAGGTACATTTTTATGTGCAGTCACTATACATTTTTAAAAGTTAAAGAATTGAATCAAATATAACCACCCAAAATGATAAAAACCAAAACCACTCAGACACAAAAAAAATTCAGCTTTGAATGATAATTTCGGTTTTCACAAAACTTATTTTGACAGTTTTCCATATATGAGGCAATGGCTGGGACAAATTCTAGAAATATAAACCACAACATTTACGTAAGAGAGTTCAAACATACATAAATTTTATAAAATATGCTCTGATATGATTATCCCTGTAAATAAACATGTCAAGGCTATCTTCCATGGAAAAAAAGGGTAATTCCCATTGTCTTATAAAATGGCAACATTTTTCCAGTTTGAGTAAAAAAAGTTTATTTTGCATGAACACTATATGCTCATTTGAGCTCTTTTAGATGATATTTAACAGAAAGATAAGACTTGCAATGATGAGACTGTTGGTTTTGTTTCAGTTTGTTTGTTTGTTTTCCTGTAAAAGCTGCAGACTGCATTGTTCAATTTCCCTGGTTGAAAACCAAGTAGGTTTTCATGGTAACTGACAAAAGACAAACCATTTTAATAAAAAGAAGCAGGATTTAAATTCCTATGATTTGGTAGAAAGAATTGCCTAGCCAAAGTCATAAATCTAATATTTTTTTTTTACTTTTTACCTCTTTTGTTAATTTTTAATATCAGAGTTTTAGAAACCAGAGGCAGCTCCTACTGTGTGATTAGAAAAGGGGTATGTAGCTTTGGGGAAGGACTCTTCTTTTTATTGATCTAGATCCCATCAGAATAACTTCTACTGATTTCTCTGAAGGACAGTTAAACTGAGAGTTTGAACAACTGCAAACATCTTCTGTTACTATTATTAGGACAGAAATTCTACACATTATTTTATGCAATATCTTCTGTAGAAAATCGATCAGGATAATTTCAAGTGAAACTATTATCCACACAGTAAGCATTGATTTAGGGGAAGATGACAGGTTTTGCAATACTGGAATAAGACATGATTTAGTCAAAAGGATATCAAGTTGTGCCTGTTCATCACAGTACATGAATGGTTTGTTAATAAAATGTCGCTGCAGAGTTTGAGAAGCCAGCTGTCACAAAATTAGAACAGGACTGTGGAAACTAAAGCAAGCATAAAAAATATGCATGTTATTTGTTCGTGGACTTCTGGATTGCTTCCATGTCTCCTATTTCTATAATTTTGCTAAACAATTTTTAAAAAAACAGTTTGGTCTTTGGGTTTTTTTGTGTTTTTTGAGAGACAGGCTCTTCTGCAAGAGAAAAGGAATGTTCTTTACATTTTACTTTTTAAGCACAGGATAAGCTAATCTATGTAATTATGCTAGCTAACAAGATCGTTCATGTTCCTTGAAACAATGAAGTATCTCGGTAACAGTGTGTCATTATGAAGAGCATTTTTGTTAATAATCTGGATGTGGCCAGAGATAATCTCACATTGCAGATAAACTGGAAGACTTTTGTTTCTGTTTCAGATCAAAACCATACTCCTAAAATTTATAGAAAAAAATTCTGGCAGGAAAACTTTTAAAATCTTCCATGTACATGAAAGATAATTTTAAGTGCTTGCTTCTGGAGTGTAGGTTAAAGTGCTCTAAGTATTTCAAATTGCAGTAGATGGCTCTCTGTAGGCAACTGAGTACCAAATGCTTTTTATTTGTGCTACATTTCTTTTCCAGTAATTTACTGCCATCATAAGTGAAATGAACTTTAAAATGGTGGTTTAAGTTTCCACTGAAAGGAGAAATGAAAGAAGAAGAATGAACATGTTCATGCGCTGGCTACAAAACAAGAGTAAAAATGTAGTACAACAAAGCAGATAGGCTGTGAATATCTTTCAGGAGTTTCTGTGATAAGAAGTCACACATAATGGACACAAAGCTAATGCAAATAATGGCACAGGGAAAATGGAGCAGGCAATCGCTATGAAACAAGCCCCAGTTAGTGTAAAATGGTGAAAAGTGTACTGTATTGAAGACGTAAATTACTTCCTGTTTTCTAAAATCTCTTTTCTCAGATGTAGTAATATTAAAAAAATAACATGGAAAAATTACAGGGATCCAAAATCAGAGTGGAGAATTTACTGAAGTGAGGAAAAAGATGAAGCAAACATAAATTTTCAGTTGTTTCTGCTGCACAGTACAGAAAGGCCACAAAAGATCTGTGAATTTGCTACAAACACAAAACAAAATAAAAACCCAAAACAGAACAAAACAAAGCAAAGCAAAGCAAAACAAACTTTCTGAAGGTAGGGAAGAGAAAAGCAGGATGAAAATGTGCAGGCACGTAGCAGAGTGTAAGAGATTGCCTTGTATGATGGACAGGTCTAAAAACTGCTTTTGTGGCTACTGAGCAGGACTGAACACTGAAGTGAGTCTGATGGGTGCTTAGAGAGAAGCTGAAAGAGAGAAAAAGATTCTGTCTTCAGTACTGAAAATACTCAAACCAATCATATGGTAAAATTAATGCTAATGTTTCTTGTTAACAAATATCTCTTCCTCTGGAGAACAAAAAGAATCTTTACTTACCAATCATTACACTTCAGTACATGATTTGTTACTTGTTTTGCCTAAATTTAGAGGTACCTCTGAGTTTTCTGGCCAATAAATCATGCTCTGTCACAGAGAATGACATCTTTGCCAGAAAAATTACTAGAAGCACGTATCGATGACTATTGCATATTAAAAATATTAACCCTTATATATTCTACTGCTGACTCCCAAAATACAGGGTGGAAGAATTTCCAAAGAAAGATATCTATGAATCACAGGGACATTTTAAATACTATGCATTAAAAAATGAAGAAAATGTTTTCTGTTAAAGACATTTTGTTTGTATTTTTGATTCTTTCTTAGAAGTAAAAAAAAAAAAAAAATTTCTGCTTTGCAAAAATATTATTTTCCAATTCTTTTTCCTGAAAGAATAATCCTTTCTCTAATCTTTCTGTTTCAGAAACCTCAAGGACTTTTCAAACACCCCGGAAACCAAATTTATACTTAATTAGGCTATTATACAACCACATTAATCTTGCTGCTGCTATAAAAAATGGTCAAGCTGCTACAGGTATCAGATACTGCAAAGATGTTAGACTTGAATCTTAAACAAAACAAAAAAACCCCACACAATAAAGTATTTAATAAATCCTCAATATACTGTGCTTTATACATTGTGGGCTTTGTATAAAGTATTTTCATTACTACTGTCTTTTCAGTTTCTGAGCATTGAAAAGATGATAAACAATGGAAAAGAATTAAGACCTTGTGCAAAGTCATCTACAGTACAGCAAGGTTATTTGGAGAAATGCAATGGCAAAGGACTGAATTTGGCTTCTTTAAATTTATTGTTATTTAAATTATTTTTAAAGGAAAATTGTGACATTAAAAATACAACATGTGATATCTGAATGCTGGTGTTGCATTCACTTCTCAAACAAGAAAACAATAAAAAAATTATATGCAAATTTATGTAGGAGGAGCATTTGGAATTTCTTCCATGTGGTTTTATCACATAGGCAGATGGGAGAGGAGGGACAGTGGAATACAAGATTCATTCAATATCAAACACAGTATTCAAGACAAGGGAGTTAACTTCCCACTCACCTTGCTTGGCACTGAAGAAACCTTATTATCTCCTGCACATGTCTTCTGTGGGAAAGCTCTTGTGTTGTCAGCTAAGTAAGGAAGAGTATTGACAGTAAATGTGATCCCAGTAGTGAGGCCCACTGTCACGGTCCCTACTGGGAAAGCAGACTCAGCATAACATTTTGAATCACTTCAATATACTGATTCAGCATTTCTGATATAAGTAATTTAAAAGACTAAATTTAGCATAACATCAGGTTTGAGTCTAAAATAAGGGACATCCTTCTCAATGAGGCACATTTGACAGGTAGGCTTTAAGAAAACAGACTTCATGCCCACAATCCCTAGTGTAAACATAAAAATCAAAAAATGCACGTTCCCCATGGCTTCACTTAAGTAGCAGTAGTTTAAAAAAATTGTGTAAAGCAGGCAGCTTCTATAGAGTGTCTTCCTGAGAGTTTAATTTAAATTATTTGCTTCATGAATTAGGAACATGATATGAAGCACAGAGGAGTGTCATGTAAAAGTGAAGGAGTTCCTGGAATCCTTAATGTTTGATCAGTCTGCCAACACCCAAGGAAAGCTGAGAACATTGTGCCTGACCAGTCTTCAGCATCCCATTATGGGGACTCCACTGAACAGTCCATTTGTAGGAAGGTGATTCGACTAACTTGTTCAGGAACATGTCCAACAGTATCACAATCAAATCCTCCATTACATTTCAGAAAAGGAGACTTCCTCCTGAATCTCTCCACTTTTGCTGAGTGAGTTATCCACTGCTAGCAACTGCTAATGCCATTGAAGGACTCAAGCTAAACAGTTTACAGAGTAACACACTTTATTAACAAACACACTGATAATAGAAAATTGGGACAGATTAAGGTTTGAAGATTGCTGATGATAGTAACTGACTGCAAAATGAATTTGAAGCAATATACAAACAAGCTCTAATCACCAATGAAAAGTAGCTCAAGATAATCACATAATATGCATAAAGTTCTTATCCAATTGGCATCCTTATGGGAGAGAACAGGTTCAGCCCTTCAACTGATCCCAGAAGTTACAATGGAGTCTTCTCTAATTTCTACCCATTCTTAACTCACTTTCATACTATTTCTTTACATTTAGGTGAAGCTTGAGTGACATATATAAGTCACTGCAGTGACTTCTACACCAGTCATTCAGAAGTCCACAGAAGATTTTGAATGAGAGATTTTGCCCACTACACAGCATATCCAATCAGTATCAATTCCAAAAACTTACTCCTGTTGAAGGCCTGAAGAGTCTTCTATTTTGAAACTTCTGCCTATCTTACTAAAGACTGAAGAATACCACAGCAAGGAAATGTGCAGTGCAGGACAAAAACCTGTTAGATATTATCAAAAATTATTTTTAAAAAGCACTAAAAGGCAAAGTAAAAGTTTACACACTCTTGTTTCTCCTCTTTTTCATCATATATTGGAGAATAAAAAACTCACATTATAAATTCTATTCCTTGAAACTGAGAGTCCAAAAAGAAGCTTTGAAAGCTTTTTTCATTTTATTCTTCTATGACTTAAGATGTTCCTTTTTAGAGAAAATTATTACCTTTGAAGACATTTTGAATATAAGAATTGTGGATATAAGTATCTAAGTCTGTGCTTCTAGTCTAAGTCTAGTCTGCTTTCAAATACTCAGTTATACTATAACTCATTAATTATACCAATCTTTTTAGAAGATTAGTATAACCTGTAAATAAATAAACACAGCTGATTGGGATGAAAATGATTTTTCTTTTATGGAACTTTCAAATCAAATGCTTTTGATTCCAAATCCAAAATGTATCTCTCAGAATTCTCTTTTATCTTGTGCTATGATACCTGCAGAAGCAGTTTTAGCGGTTCATTACAAAGGACACAATTTAGGAAAGCATTCCTGTCAGCACAGAAGAAGGTATTGATACATCCAACCTATCTCATATGAGATAATATGCAGATATTTCTAATCCATGTTTTAGTGAGCATATGACATCTCACTGTGGTATTCTTCAAGGAGAAATATTCAGATGATAGCCTGTTAAGATCTGATTATTGAGAGATACCTCTGCCCAAATCAAGGTGAAAATGAGACCATATGCCAAAGTCAATAATACATATTTTGTCTGACAATGAATGTGAGGTAAAGAGATAGAAAGAATTAGAAAAGAGAGGAGAGACAGAGAGGTCAAGCAGAAGATAGTTACCACCTGTGGATTCAGCAGCATCCTGTTTAAACTTTTTCAGCCTGGGCTTCTTGGTGGTGGAGGCCTCAAGGTAATTCAAAATTTTTCACTATTTATAATTTTTAGCAAATTAATTAATGCTCATTAGCTACACAGTTCTCTTATTTCATTGATTAAATTATCTCCTCGCTCCTAATGCTAACTAGTGCACATGCACTCTTCTTTTGAGTTGGTAGGTTTCTTTGGTCGGTGGACTGGGAGTCGGTGGGTTGTGATCTCCCTCTGCTGGAATTGCCTTTTAGTCTGGCTGACAAGAATCTAATAAAGTTCAACAAGGGGAAGTTCAAAGATCTGTACCTGGAGAGGAACAATGCCAGGCACTACTACATGCTGTGGGCCACCCAGATGGAATGCCACTTGGCAGAAAAGGACTTGGGTTTCTAGGTGGTCACCAAGTTGAATGTGAAATGCCAATTATCAAGGGATAATCCTTCCCCTCTATTCAGCACTAGTGAAGCCACACCTGGAGTACTGTGTGCAGTTCTGGGCTCTCCAGTACAAGAGAGATATTGTCATACTGGAGAGTCCAGCAAAGGGCCATGAAGATGATGAAGGGACTGAAGCCTTTCCTTCAGTGAGGAAAGTCTGAGAGAGCTGAGACTGTTCAACCTAAAGAAGGTACATTTAGCTGAATTTTTTAAAAACTTAATGCACAAACAAACCTGAATGTTAAAGTAGATTACCAATGTAATTTAAAGTTTCTTTACCACTACTAACACAGCTGCAAGTATGGCCTGAAATGAATGCTGAGTTCCACTGCAGTTTTCAATTTTTTTAGCTCTTGCTCTCCCTGGTGGATCGGCATAACATAGCGACACTAATGCCTTCATAAATCTAGATTTTATTGTAAGGAAAGGTTAATTAGCACATTTTCTTCACCTCTGGTAAAAGTCTATATTTATTGCAGTGATGTTTTTTAAGTTAGAAAAAAATTCAGCTACTACGAACCAAACTCCTAGATAAAAGTACTTAGATTTAAAACTTATTATAACTTACAGTTTAACAGATACATATAAAATGTTATTTATATTTACTGAAACAATTTGGCAAATTAAAGAAACAATGTGAAAATAACTGTTATTAACAAAAAATATTCTCTTTCCTTCAATCATCATCATCATCATCATGGCTA
>VZRE01010911.1:400-12108 GCA_013396775.1 Cephalopterus ornatus
CAGAAAAACAAGGTTTCTTGGGGTTTTTTTGCTGATGTCAGGGTTGCCAGTCATGGTCTTTGCTCTCCATTTGCTTTTTGAATGGAAGAATCCTCTGGAAACATCCAGACAACCTTGTTACACCTTCTTACCACCTGGAAACACCTCCAAGGGCTGCTTTCTGCACCACCTGAGCAGCCAGCGCTGCCTGCCTGCACCCAGGTGCTGCTGGTGGTTTCTGGGGTGTCCCAGGCTCGTGGATGTCTCTGAAGTGCTGCCAGCTCCTGGAGCAGGTCTGTCCTTGCCTGGGACATGGGGTGATTGCTCTCTGCCAGAACATTTGAAGCCACTCTTCATATCAGAGATATTCAGGAAATAGGAAGTTGATTCCAACACAAGGCGCAGACAGGAAGGAAATTTCTGGATTTGGAGAGAGGTGTCAGGCACTAAACACAACAAAACACCTCAGTCGCTGCTTAGAACCATCGAGTCATGGAATGACAGGATGGTTTGGGTGGGAAAGGACTTTGAAGCTCATCTGATCCCACCCCCTGCCATGGGCAGGGACACCTTCCACCAACCCAGGTTGCTCCGAGCCCTGTCTAGCCTGGCCTTGGACACTTCCAGGGATGGGGCAGCCACAGTTTCTCTGGGAAAACTGTGCCAGGGCCTCCCCACCCTCCCAAGGAAGGATTCCTTCCCAATATCTGATCTAAACTTCCTCTTTGTCAGTTTGAAGCCATTGACTGTCTCCTACTTGACAAGGATATTGTATTTTAATTGGTGTATTTTCTGTTCCATCCAGGAGGTCAGATAGTTTTCACAACCTGAGGGATGTTGGGCCCTGACTCTTCAGACACACCATTTTCCCTGAGAATTTTCTCCCCCATTAAGCACCTTTCCCTGGGGCAGAGCTCAGCATGTTCCAGCTGTGCTCTCAGGTATCCACAGAGAGCATGCACATTTCCCTTCGGATTTCTCAGAGATACCCATCTCTGTACTTAATTGAAATGATTTATCTGCCTAGGTTTAAAGGTTGGTTGAAAGTAAAAGGCTCGGTTTAAAGTAATGAAGCCTTGGTTTACAAAGATGCCCCCAGAAATACAGTTTCCTGCTGGACAGCCCCAGGTAGGTTTCCTCCTCCTGTATGAGTTGAGAAGCCCTTCATGACAGTGCCAGTGTCACTTTTCATGAAGAAAAGGCTTTCAAGGGAGATTTTAAGCCCTCTCAGCTTATAAATATTTCATGGTTCTTTAACAGGTACTGTGAGTCTGCAGCCACTTGTGCACATCACGTTTACCTGGGTGTGAATGAGAGCAGGAGCTGGCAGCTTGCAGGGAGCCAGGTCAGCAGTTTATCCTCGATGCCTGCACCTCTTGGCCCCACTTCCAGCCTCAGATGCCTGAGCTGAGCTTTCAGCATCTTTGCAATGAGGGAATTTCGCTCCAATAAGAACAGCAAACAAAGACCTTATAAAAGTAAGGAAAAGAGAGGTTTAGTTGAGAGCAGGAGTAGTTAATCTGTGCTTTGTCATGAATATTCAGAACCAGTTCCTCAGTTTGCATTATGGAGTGTCGATGGAGGAAATACAGGAACTTTGGGGTGAGGGGGTCATGTATTGATTGATTTTAAATAGCCTTGTCTGGATCTCTCAAATGCTCATAACCTGTGTGCTGGGAAGGGGCTGGAGCAGCAGGAGCGGCTGAGGGAGCTGGGGGGGCTCAGCCTGGAGAAAAGGAGGCTCAGGGGGGACCTTCTGGCTCTGCAACCCCCTGACAGGAGGGGGGAGCCGGGGGGGGTCGGGCTCTGCTCCCAGGGAACAAGGGACAGGAGGAGAGGGAACGGCCTCAAGCTGTGTCGGGAGTGGGGGGGTTTGGTTGGATATTTGGGAGAAATTCTTCACTGAAGTAGTGGTGAAACATTGGAAGGGGCTGCCCAGGGCAGAGGTAGAATCACCATCCCTGGAAGTGTTCAAAAAAGCCAAGTAAACTGAGCACCTGGGGATATGGTTTAGAGGGCCTGGGGGGTATTTAATATTTAATGATCTTGGAGGTCTTTCCCAACCTTAATGATTCCATGATTCTCCCACTCTGTGTTTGCTTGCTGGATTTCTGTGGTTCTCCACAGATGAGCTCCTCTGAAAACAATGAAATGTGCATGCTGATCACCTGCAATAACCAGGGGACAGCCCCCACTCTCGTTTCCAGGGCAGGAAAAGGACGATTCTAGAAATATGCACTCAGGAAAAGCTGAAGAAGGACTTCACTAGGAAAATCTGAAAGGAAAACTGAGCATAGGCTGTAAATCCCTACCGAGGGAAAAGATTTCTGGGAGCTGGGGCTTTCAGCCAGCCTGATGAAGGCAGTGCCAGATTCAGTCACCAAAGGTGGGAAGCAGACAAAATCAGAACAGAAGTAAGGTGCTGCCTGGGAGCTCTGAGGGAGATCAGGTAATGAAGTGAGAAATCATTCCTTGATTGCCTGGAGCCATTGAAGTCTTTGTGAAACATGGTCACTCAACCATACGGGGTGAAATTCTGGTCACTGAACCAAATTCACCCTCCATGATCACTGTGGTCCCTTGAGGTTTCTGCCACCAGGACATCTCCTGCGGGTTGTCTGTGGATTTCTTTGGGAGTCACTGGGCAGGGGGAGCTCATCTGTGTCTTGAAATTCTTCCTTTCCTGCTCTTTCCCCAGATGTGTCAGTCCTTGCATAGGCCTTGATGACTCAAAATAACCTTTAATGAGCATCTGCTAGCAGTGGTTTGGCAGCTGGATCCTCCAGGTGAAGCAGTTGAGAGGTGCCTGCACCGGACTGCTCTGGTTTGTTGCCAGCCTGGCCTGGATTGAAGATTTATCACCTCTTTTCCCCTCATTTTCTTCCTTGCAAATCTGGTGACTGAGACTGGTGCAGAGCTCCAGAAATGTTTCCTGCTGTCCCAGCAGTGCTGGTCTGCTCAGACTGGGAGAGATCTCTGACTGGGAGAGTCCTTAGGCCTGGCCTGAGCTGGTCACTGAGGAACTCTGAAATTTCCCAACTAAACAGCAGGATGTGTTGGGATTTGTTGGATGAAGACAAGGAACTCTAGAATGAATGACATATTCCCTCCTGAACAAGTGGAAATGGAAGAGAAGGAGCATTCCTGTTGGAATTAGTTCCTTCCAGTACTTAAAGGGTGCTCATAAAAAATGGGGAGAGTGACTTTTTACAGGGGCAAATAGTGATAGGACAAGGGAGAATGGTTTTAAACTAGAGGATGAGGGATTTAGATTAAGTGTTAGGGAGAAATTCTCCCCTGTGAGGGTGGAGAGGCCCTGGCCCAGGTTGCCCAGAGAAGCTGTGGCTGCCCCTGGATCCCTGAAGTGTCCAAGGCCAGGTTGGACAGGGCTTGGAGCAACCTGGAATAGTGGAAGGTGTCCCTGCCCATGGCAAGGGGTGAAATGAGATGAGTTTTAAGGTCCCTCTCAACACAAACCATTCCATGATTCTGTGTTTTGTAGCCTTTGGCATTTTTTCCTACAAGTTGTCCCTGTCTTTAGGGACTGATCAGGGAACTGCACTGGTGCTACACGTGATGTTGGCCACTTGCCTTTGCCTGGGGAGCAGAGGCTGAGCCAGCAGGATGGATGAGTCCTGCACTGTGTTCAATGATTCAGCTGAGAGGGAGAGAGGCAAGAATGAAATAGGGCAGCTGGCTCAGCTGAGGCTGGAGACAACGAGGGTCACATTTGTTTGCTCTGTTCTGAAGGGTATTCTTTCTGAGTAACACCAGATTGGTTTTTTAGAACTTGCAGGTTCAGCCTTCACCCGAACCTTTAAAACTGCCTCAGAGTACAGGGGATGAATAAAGGTGACAGGAATGAAAATGTCATTTCAGTTGTGCAGCAGCTGCAGAGGTTTTGGGCAACCTGTGCCAGGGCCTCCCCACGCTCACAGGGAAGGATTTCTTCCAATACCTGATCTAACCCTGCTCTCTGGCACTGGGAAGCCATTCCCTGTGTCCTGTCCCCAGTCCCTCTCCAGCTCTCCTGGAGCCCCTTTAGGCCCTGGAAGGGGCTCTCAGCTCTCCCTGGAGCCTTCTGTTCTCCAGGCGAACCCCCCCAGCTCTCCCAGCCTGGCTCCAGAGCTCCAGCCCTGTCCTATGAGTCAGTGGTTGATGGGGAGGTCACAGCCAGGAAGTTTTCCCCTTCATCTTGTTCTTTTTCTGCCCTTTGCCCTTGGAGAGTTCTACTTTTTTGGTGTTTGTTCTTTTAGGTTCAAATATTAACCATGTAAAGCATGAGACAAAGAGGGAGAAGGGAGTGAGACACCCTGAACACTCCACTGGTTCTGGGAACATTAATTCTGGGGCTGTGCCTCTGTGTGTGAGTTAAATGTGGGTTTGGGCTTGGATCTGATTCTCAGATAGTCTGAGAAATTTGGGACACTCAAGGTTAGGGAAGAAAAGATCATCTGTGGTCAGGAAGGCTCCCCAAGAAGAACAGTGTCCAGGAGGGAGCTTTACTTGGCCATCATAAAGAAGGAAAAAGGGAGTCAGTCGTGTGCAGGGAACATGCAAGGACACACAGCACTTGGGGATAGTCTAAACATGGACTAACCATGGCTTGGCAGACAAAGAAGGCACAAGAGAGGAAGAGTGATGCTCTTGCCAGTTTTACATGGTGACCTTTCAAGGGCTGAGCTTCCCTCTGAGTATTTCTTACTGAGTTTTTTCCTCCCTGTTAATCTGGAAAAAGTTAGGAAGCTTTAAAATCCCTCTTGTCTTTACAGATTAGAATAAAACTTTCCCTTCACTACACTTAGATACGACCCCCTGAACTCAAATCCCCCCTCTCTCTGTAAGTCCAGCAGTGTCACAGTTTCTCCTCAGAGGTCCGTGCTTGAGGTTTAAACTCTCTTAGCCAGGCCCTGCTCCTGTTCCACATGGCTTGTTTTCCCAGCAGTATAATTCACAGCTTCAGACACATTAAGTACCAGCTGGGCAGCTCATCTTGTTAGTGGGATTATAGCTGTAATAGCATAGAACCCATGGTTAGGAGAAATCTACTGTCTAAATTAATAACAGAAAATTAGCACCTGTCATGAACCTCATTTTTCCAGGCTGGTTCCTGAACTGAGAGGGTTGGCCCTGCATTTTGGTGCTGAGGTGAGTTCCCCTTGGTGTGAAGGTGTGAAGAGGCCAGGGAAGCATCTTCTGGTGATGGGGATCTCCTGGTGAAGAGGACAAAGTCCAGCTCACCAAGGCCCTGCAGTGGACAGCAGTGGACGCTCAGGGTCTGCACAGGGGAGCCCTGAACGACCCTTCCAGCTTCGTGCAGGCAGGATTGGGAAACACCAGTGGCATCTTGGGCAGCCACTGGAAAAGAATAAGGATGAAAGATATATGGCCTGGAGGAGAAGGAGGACAAAATGGGTTCCTTCAGGCCCAAACTCAGTTGGAAGCCTGTGAGAACAGGACAGAGCTGTTCTCCTGCAGCACCTCCTGCTGCTTGGAGCCTGAGCTGGTGTTCCTGTGGCAGAAGTGGATGGAGGCACCAGGACCAGCTCTGCCCTGCAGTGTGTGGGGCAGCTCTGCCCCCTGAACTCAGTAGTCCATGTGACATTCTGGAGATATCCACTCTAGACGTCCCTTGGATGCTGCTCAGGAAGATGAGGATGAGGATATGGAAGGACAGGGTAACTGAGGTACAAACCAGCCTGGATAAAATCCTCTGCCTTGGCATTTGTACATCCTGCTTCAGCCTGGGAATAGCCAAGCCTTTCCTGGGGTCAGACACCGGTGCAAACCCCTCTCCTGCCAACAGTCTCCCTTCCAGGCTGCCCTGACTCCCTCAGGACATGGAGCAGCTGCTTCAGTGGGCAAGTACCAGCTGCAGCTCACGGGATCCCACACCTTGCACAGAAAGCACCATCCAACACATCCTGGACTTGATTAGGAACAAATCAATATTCCCTGGACTGGCTGGGGAGCTGTTTTTCCACTGCTCCACTGCTAAAACTGTCTGTGCTTCTCTCATTCTGGCACAGGACAGGTAAAACACGCTCATTGCAGAGGTACCTTCACCCCACCTCGCAGGTCTGGGATGGATTTGGCTGGAGTGCCCCCATCCGCACAGGCCTGTCCCTGCAGGAGGGATGGAGCTGCTTGTCAAAACCCTGCCTCACTGCAGGAGCAGTGGGAATCGATCCACCTCACCTAAATCCCATCTCTTATTTAATATTTGTTTAAGTTGAGCAGAACCTAAAGGGAATATAGGAATTGCTAACTCATAGCCATGAAAAATCACTTTAGGAAAGTGAAACACCAGCTGAGAACTGACATAATATCTGTATCTCCCTTTCCCTGTAGCCAGGGCACTTCTTTGCTGACATGAGTGTTGAATTTCATGACTGGCAAATGGCTTTTCCTGTCCTTGGGAAAGGGTCTGGTGCAACACAGCAGGAAGCAAGTCCATCTCACACGTCACAACCCAGTGTTGGTCCTGCTGCCACACAGGGACCCTGTACAGAACTGCTGATGCACAGGTTCTCAAAACATATTCATTATGATTTTGGATGGGCAGAAATTCTACAAGACATATAACTGTGCCTGCTCACTTCTCAACCCAGGAAGAAAGACTGAGGAGGCTGTTTCGGAGGTTTTCAGAAACAAGTTGCCTGGTACCTGTGGCAGTGGAATAAAGCTATGTCTGCTCTCACTGTTGGCATTATCATAAATAATGTTCTGAGACTGACTAGGCTGGAGGGAAACTCCTGGACCTCCAGAGGCAATCAGGATCAGCTGCAAAGGACAGTGTGGTCTTTCTCTGACATGTACCTGTACAGGATTTTTACTGTGTCTGCAAAGAGATGCTTGGGAGCTGCTTCTTCTTCCCATGAAAATTTCTGACAGAAACAATAAAAGCTACTAAATTTAGATTTACTAAATATTTTTCCAAAGCCTCTGGGACTGTCTTAAAAAAAATTTAAATCCCTAAAAATGCCAAATTGAACATCCTGGAATTTAAAAAGAAATCCTGAGAAAAAGGTCACTGAAACTGGAGGCTTTGAGGGACAAATTTCTTTCTGTGAAAGTCTCAGTTGAATATCTGCCTTGAAGGAAAATTTCTGCCTCGGCTGCTAAGTTTGTTCTCCGGGGGTGGATCTGCAGGAGCTTCCAGAGGGTCAGAGATTTCCATTTGAGGAGGAGCTGGTTGCTGACCCCTGAGCCCTCCTGCAAGGATCGTGTCCTCTGTAATTATTTGGCCTTGCAGAAAGACCTGGAGGGCTCTCGTGCTGCTGGGCAGGACAGGCAAAAGCAGTTGGCACAAAACCCCAGTTTTTCAGAGTTTTCTCACACACACTCTTGCATTTGTTGTTCTCTCTCATATTTGTTGTTCTCTGCTGTTAAAACCAAGATATTTCGTGGTGCACAAGCACAGCTTGGGCTGTTCATTGATGACGTTGTAGGATGCTCCTGGTTGACTCTCTGTGTTATTCTTCAGGACCTGCTCCTGCACCCTCTGCCTACACCAGGAAGAAGGGGGATCTTTGCATACCTTTGTGCGCTCTTGCCTGAAGCTGAACCCCCAAAACAGATCTACCTACCTAAAACTGGTAATTGGGACAGAGCTACAGCTGCTGCTTAAGCTCTCTGAGAAGGAGATCTATCCAATCTGAGCTTCCTTCACTAACTGCTGCTTCTCCCCTGATTATAGAACGGGAGTGGGCGGCAAGAGACACCATCCACAGGCAGAAGAGTTGAGAAATCTGAGAAAAGCTGGAAAAATAATAATCCAACAAGGCTGACAAGCTCCAAACAGTCCCCCATAGGCACACCATGGATGCAGGACCACAGCCAGGCTTGCCCACATGTAACAGCAAGATAAGGAGGAGATTGAGCCATTAGTCAGTGTCCAAAGGAGGCAGCGGAGATGGGGAAGGGCCTTGATTTGAGGACACTGAGGGCACTTGGTGTGTTCAGCTGGAGCAGAGGAGACTGAGGGCAGACCTCATTGCAGTTCCAACTGCCTGGGCAGGGGCAGAGGAGGGGCAGGACTGAGCTCTGCTCTGGGGGGACCAGGGACAGCACCCAGGGAATGGCCTGGAGCTGTGTCAGGGCAGGGGCAGGCTGGATCTCAGGACAAGGTTCTTCCCCCAGAGGCTGGTTGGGCACTGACCAGGCTCCCCAGGGCAGTGGGCACAGCCCCAAGGCTGCCAGAGCTCCAGGAGGGTTTGGATGATCCTCTGGGGCACAGGGTGTGACTCTTGGGGATGGGCCTGTGCAGGGCCAGGGGTTGGACTGGATGATCCGTATGGGTCCCTTTCAGCTCAGCGTATTCTGGGATTCTGTGATTCTGTGAACAGCAGAAATGGGGGAGAAATTGTGGCCTCGGCGCTGTGCAAAGGGAGTTGAACGTGAAATGGGTGGGATTAGGATTTTAAGCAGAGTCTAGAAGAGGTCTCAGCAGTACAACGGGCTGTGCTGCTGAATTAACATCTGGCACCTTCCCTGGGCACATCCTCCTTGCAGAGCTCAGGGCTCGGCAGGAGACACGGAGCGGGTTTTGCTGGTGGAGCTTTCTGGGGAAGGAATCTCCAGTTTCACAGGGGGGACAGAGACGTGAGAATAGTTGATAAACACTATTTTGGGGTGATAACGTCTGGTCTTGATCACTCGGTATTGTTGTGTATGGGTTTGCTACAGTATTCAAGCACAGTTCCACAGAAGGGAATTCCCCATGGACAGGGGCAGGTGGTGAATTTTGACCTGACAATCATGGAATTATTAAGGTTTGAAAAGACCTCCAAGATCATCAATCCAACCTTTGACCAACACGCCCAGGCCCATTAAACCATATCACAAAGTGCCACCTCTGCTCCTTTTCTGAACCCCTCCAGGGATGGTGCCTCCACCTCTACCCTGGGCAGCCTATGCCGGGGCTTAACCACTCTTTCAGTGGAGAATTTTCTCCTAAAATCCAACTTGAACCTCTCCTGATGCAACTTGAGGCCATTTCTCCTTGTTTAATGTCTTTGTTGATGTCCAGGAAGTAAATAGCAGGTAGAGCTTGAATAGGGCATCGAGTCTCCAGGGAGCAGTAAGATCAGAGAGGAGGCAGAAATGCTGCACAGGCCATTTAATCACCAGTCACAGCCTCATACAACTAAATGAAAGCTTTGAAGTTTCTGCATAGGCTGAGCTTCACTGAAATACGGGGAGAGGAAAGACATGGGAGGAATAAACATGATGTAATGGGAGCCTTTCATTGCATCCACATGGAGATGTGAGACATTACAATGAGCTGAGGGATAGAAACTAATTTTTAGCCACTCCAAATGAGATTTTCTTGGAGCAAATGCTCAGAGATCCCATTAGAAAAGAAGAAATTCTTTATTTAATCCTGAGTATTGAAACAATAGTATTCCAGGTGCAGTCATCACAGAGTGACTCTGTAATGATGATCATTACACACTTGTATTTGTACAGCTTCGTGGGAGTGAGAGAGCCACTCTCTGAAATCCCCTTTAATAAAGTCCTGCTTTAAAAGGGCATGAAGAAGTAATGACATAAAAATGAGAAATCTTGGGAAGAAAAAGTAAAAGGAGAGCAAAAAGCTTAAAGTACTTTGGGGTCACATCAACCTATTTAGTTTCAGGATCAGCAGTAAGGGCATATCATCCCCTGAAAAATACATAAACAGGCCTAAAATAGGGAGCACTGGTTAAACCACAGGGTAAAGGGAATTACTAGAGTTAAATAGGAATTATTGTAAAAGAATAAGTAATTTCCAGAAAGAGAAATATAGAGAAGAGCTCTCATGACTTAAATATGAAACTGTAATTGTCAGTCCAACAAGCTTCTGAGAGACTGAAAATCTGCTGAGGAACTAAAGCTTGAAATAAAAGATTTTTTTTTCAAATACATTACAAGGAGACCTGGTAGAAAACTGGGCAATGATGGAGGCTTGAAAGGAGGTCTCCAGGAAGATGAGGGCCCCAGAAGAGAGGAAAGGTTATTGCTTTGCCATGGAGAAAGTCTTTTTTTCCAGGGGATGAGCCTGACCAAGCATCGGATACTGAGGAGGAGGCTTTTAAAGAAATGATAAAAGGCAAGGTAGAAAATGAGCAGGAGCAGATGGCAATCACCCAAGAGGTTTAAAGGAATTCAGAGATGAAATTGCTGAATTACTCAATGTGTTGTGCAAAGTATCACTTAAATCAATCCCAATATTACAGCAATGAAAGACAACAAATGAGGAACCAGCTTTTAAAGGAAATTCAGGAGCATCTGGAGAAATACAGACCTGATCGGAGACTGGGAAAACTGGTCAAAAAGAGTGTTCAAATAGAAATAAAGAGAAGTCCTGCTTCAAAAATATGAGAGATCTTTGAAGGAGTTGATAGGTGCAAAATAATAGTTAATAAAGGAATTAATAGGTTAATAATAAAGGAGTTCATGGGTGATAAATCCAGCTGATGTTTTTCTCTTTCCATAAATCTTTTGTAAAGTCCTTTCACCAACAAACCGTGAGAATATGTTCCGAGGAAGGTGAGGTGCCTCTTGTGAACTACTGAGTGTTTCAGAGACATGATGGGCTTTCGTGAGGAAGAGAAAATGCCAGTAAAATTTCCCAAATTGGCCTTAACCTCGTGTCTTTTTACTTTTTCAAAGGGAATTTTTGATGTTTTCATAAGGACTGGTTATCAAACTCCCAAAATTTTCAACAACAACTAAGACTCTAAGGCAGCCAAACCCAAAGTTGATGGTGAAAAGCTGAGGGAAGATCTCCCAGTTCTGAAGGACTGGGTGATAAAAGGACAGAATAAGTTCCTGGGCAATAAAGGCTGTCACAAATGTAGGTGAAACCAGCCCTGACTATGCACACACAGTCCCAGGGTGTGGAGGAAATAGATCTGCAGTGGGACAGTGCCACGAAAATGCTCTCAGGTTTATTAGGAGAAATCTGACTCCGTGGCAGATCCAAAGCTCACGTGGTGGGGCTGTGCTCCCCCTGCCTCCAAGAAGATACTGCAGAAGCGGGAGAGGCTCAAGCAGAGGTGAGAGGTGACACAGCCTCTGCACAAGAACCAAACAAGGGTAAACTTGCATCATCACCTCTGTTTCTGGGATGAAAAAGCATTTAAACAAGTTCCTCCTGGAGATTTTTTGGGGGGAATGAGCTGGAAAGACTTAAGCGTAACTTCAGTTCAGGAAGTCTCTGGCCTGTGGGGTCTGGATCAAAGCAGATCAGCCATGACCATAAAAGCCTCTCCTGGTCATCTGCTTGCATATTCATGTAGGTGATATTTAAGGTCCCTTCCAACCCAAAACACTCTATGATTTTATGATTTATTATCATACAATCATTGAATGATTCAGGTTGGAAAAGGCTTTTAAGATCTTTGAGACAAACTGTTCCCCCAGCACTGCCATGGTGACCACTAAGCCATGTCCCCACGTGTCACACCCCCGTGCTTTTAGAACACTTCCAGAGATTGTGACTCCACCTTTTCCCTGGGAAGCAGTTCCAATGTTTGACCACCCTTACAGTGGACATTTCTCCCAATATCCAAGCTGACCCTCCCCTGGCACAGCTGGAGGCTGTTCCCTCTCCTCCTGTCCCCTGTTCCCTGGGAGCAGAGCCCGACCCCCCCGGCTCCCCCCTCCTGTCAGGGAGTTGCAGAACCAGAAGGTCCCCCCTGAGCCTCCTTTTCTCCAGGCTGAGCCCCCCCAGCTCCCTCAGC
>VZRE01010911.1:12156-29257 GCA_013396775.1 Cephalopterus ornatus
TTGCATAACCTTATCCTGGAAGCGGCCAGAGAGGTGGTAACAAGGTATTGATAAGTAAATTAGTGGTATAGAAAAAGGGGGGGAGTTGTAATGGTTAAAGGACTAATTTGCTGACCAAACAATAGTTCTTTGAACTAATTTGCAAGAGTTGTAACGTAATAAGGAATGTTTTGTTAGAGTTAGTTGTGTGAGACCTAGGACTACGTCTTGCGAGATAACTGTAGCCTTGAAATGCACATATGCAAGCGCAAGAGATAAGGTCACCGGAGAAAGATGGGGCCCTCCCCATAGCAACAAGGGGCGAAGCACGGGCAAGGACGAAGACTTGACAAGAAACTGAGGGAATGAAACGGGGAGGGGGCTGTGGAAAAGGAGGAAGTTGCCAAAGGTATAAAATGTGGATTGTAATCCTCTAAGGGTGCGCGCCGTGAGCGGAACTGTTGTGGGTTCCCTGGCCGCCCAGCGCTGTTTTACTCAGCTACTGCTTGCTAATAAATTACGGACTGGTTATCCTGGTTGGCTTTTGGATTTCCCTTATTCACATCTATAACAATTACTGTCATTAAATTTGTATAATTGGAAATGTAAGTGATGTTGATTTTTTTTTTTTGCTTTTCCATGAGGTCACATGAATGTTTTTGACCCTTTTAGACTCTCTGGAAGCAGAGCCACTGTCGTGAAATCTTGATCACCTTGATCACTCTTGTGTTTGAAGTTGGGGCAGTTCCAATGGAAGAGTTTCTGCAAGGATGTCATTTTAGGGCACAGCAAGACATGAAAGAAGTCATCCAGACACCATCCCTTTTTGTGAAGGAAAATAACTAGAAGCTGGATAAACAATTCATATTGTTCCTCATTAGTTCACACTAATCAGTAGAGTGTCTCAAATAAGCATTTAATTAAGAATTAATGTGGCGGCTGTTATAAAATGCAATATTAATTGGAAAAGGAAAGTTTCAGGTTTGTTTAGGTGAAAGAAATCTGCCCACCTCGCGCTTAACTTGATTACACAAGTGCTTTCCAATTTCTGAATTGTTTAATGTATACAAGTCATAAGGACCTGACATTTAACAAGGGAACACTGGCAAATTAATTCCATTCAGTGCTAAAAATCCATCTTGACATTCGGTAGCTGGTATGTTAACCAGGGCCTCCTCATCAGAATCGCATGTTTTCCTGTGTGCTAATTAACTGCCCTCTTATCACATTTCAAAAGGATTAGGAAACAATTGGGATTTGATGTGTTACTGAGCAGGGCCTGATGTCACCCGCAGGGGAAGGGCCTGGAGCTGAGCACGGGCTGGGACCCTCCGTGCCCACACTGGGCAGGCGGGGTCGAGCTTGGGGCCATGGGGTGAGGGGGATTCTGCCCCTCTGCTCCCTCAGGTGAGACCCCCCTGCAGAGCTGCCTCCAGCCCTGGGAACAGCACAGGGAGGACGTGGGGCTGATGGAGAGAGTCCAGAGGAGGCCACGGAGATGCCCCAAGGGCTGGAGCCCCTCTGCTCTGGAGCCAGGCTGGGAGAGCTGGGGGCGTTCACCTGGAGAAGAGAAGGCTCCAGGGAGACCTGAGAGCCCCTTGCAGGGCCTAAAGGGGCTCCAGGAGAGCTGCAGAGGGACTGGGGACAAGGGATGGAGGGACAGGACACAGGGAATGGCTTCCCACTGCCAGAGGGCAGGGAGAGATGGGATACTGGGAAGGAATTCCTGGCTGTGAGGGTGGAGAGGCCCTGGCACAGGTTGCCCAGAGAAGCTGTGGCTGCCCCTGGATCCCTGGAAGTGTCCGAGGCCAGGGTGGACGGGGCTTGGAGCAACCTGGGCTAGTGGAAGGTGTCCCTGCCCATGGCAGAGGTGGAACAGGATGAGCTTTACGGCCCCTTCCCACCCAAACCATTCCCTGGGCCCATGATCTCTGCTGTCAGGGGAGGCACTTACACCTCTGCCTCCTCCCCCCCATTATGACCCAACAATTCACAGGCATTTTGGCACAAGGAGAACAATGGGGTTTTCAAGCAGGAGCAGAGCAAGGTGGGTCAGTAGATGGACGTTCCTCTGATGCTCCAGAGGCACCACAAGCTCCAGAGCTGCCGGAGCCGAGCTCTGAGCTGAACAAAACTATCTCCAAGCTGGAAGTTTCAGGGACTGAAGCTTTTATACATTAATGCCGACTGAGTTTGCCAAATGCTTTCAGCCAAGAAGGTAGTAAAAGAGGATTTTTTGAACATGTCAAAACACCTCATTTTCACATTTTCTAGAAGGAAATGTTTTGGTTTGGAAATGAGAAAATGCTCCATTTTGATATTCCCCATGTGACAGCGCTCAGGCTTCTTTCTTTCTAAATGACAGGTTTTTGTTGTTTAAAATTGACATAGATTTTCCCTGTTAGTGAACCCTTTATTTTAAAGACCCTGAATAGAAAAGACAAAATATTCTCTCTTTGTTTGAATGAAAGAGTTTGGGTGAGCCCAGAAGAATATTCCAGTAGTTTCCCTTTGCCAGTAGCCCCTGAATTGTCTTGTTTTGCCTCAGCAAAAGCAGTTTCCCTCCCTCTGCCCCTCCTCTTCATTAGCACTTGCCCAATGTCACCTCAACATCAGGAGGAAGGGGGAACAATCTGCAGGGAAAGTGGTTCCTTGGGACCATTTATAAGAAGTGCTTTTAGAGGAGAGGGACGTAGGGAATACTGGACTCTCCTGCTCAGGGTGGGTGAGCTGATGCAAGAGCCTTTGCTGGGGGCTGTGTTGTACTGAGGAGTAGCTGCAGCAGCCAGGAGAGAGGGTGTTAATCACTGGGAAAAAATAGAGCTGTAAATCCCTCTAACAGCCTTTCAGTTCTTATCCCTTTTCTCCTCTAATGTAAGTCCTCTCCCCTCGCAGTTCCATCTCCCCAGGCTCTGTCCTGACCTTCCAGATGTCACTTTCTCTGCTCTGTTCTTGTTTGTCTCTGGGTTTCCTGGTTTTACAGCAGTAATAGTCCAACCTGTCACTTTTCAGGGTGAATGCTTGGGTACACTTTGTTCTGCTCCCAGCCAAGCTGCAAGAACCAGCATTTTCCCTTTGGCTCATTAGCAGGATGTCTCAGCCCCTTATGGCACCACCTGACTCCCCCTATCCTGCTTGATTTCCATGAGTGAACAGAGCTGGTGTTGGATCCATGAAGAACTGAGACAGGCTCTGACAACAGTAGCCTTTGGCAGAGGATAACTTGACTCCCCGTGGGCTTTGGGTACGGCTTTGGGTACAGCTCCATATGCCCTCCAGAACTCTTTTCTCCGTAGGTGCTCAGCCAAGATTACAGAGCTGCGATGCATCTCCAGACCAGATAAATGCCTCAAAAAAGGGGCCAAAGCTCACAATGTCTGGGGCACAATGCATTAAACCCAGCCCTGGAAGCTGTACAGGGATGTCAGAGCCCAAACTGCACCATCCTGCTCAACTAATCCTGACTTGTGCTGCCATCTCACAGATCAGCTCACTTGGAATTCTCTCCTTAGGCAGAGCTGGCTTGAGCATCTCCATCTGACCAAGACTTCTGGTGCTTATTTCCCACATCATTTGTGAGGATGTCACCACCAAATGCCAGGAGCTGAAGTCTGAGATTGCAGCATGTCAGCACCTGCAACTCTCCTAGCTGGATGTGGAAGCCCAGGGCACATCACAGGTCCAAAATTCAGTGGATTGCCACTCAAAGTAGAAGAATGGTAGGTGAGTGCTAAAAATGCTAGTTTGTCTCCCAAAGGGGTGAGTTGGCAGGAGGACTCTGACTCCTGTAACCTGACCACCTACACAAACTGAGCCTGACAAAGAAGTAAAGCTTTCATTGAAAGAGCATCACGTTCCCTTGGGCTGCTGCAGGATAACTTTGCACATTGGGGCTGAAAGCAGAGTGCTGTGAAAGCTTTGCAAGTTCAGAACCTGCCTCACCTGAGCTAAACTGCCCTTGTCCCCAGAATCCAAAATTTACCAGGTTTTATCTGGGTTTGTATCTTTTCCAGCTCGCCCCAGACTTCACTTTTCCCTCAAGGTTTGAGTGACATGCAAGTCCTCAGCTGTCCCTCTGCTCATGCCTGAGTTCAGCTCAGCTCTGAATGCCTTTTATTATTTAACCAGAGTATCTATCTCCTATTCTTCCTGGTATTCCAGAGCTGTCCCTGCTGCTCTCTCTTCCTGCCTATGCCATGGCTGAGTGAGAGGGAGAAGTTTCTAATGTGCTTTCCAGTCAATTGCTTTTAAGAGCTGAAAGTGCTGAAGTGCTGCCTGTGAAGTTGTGAACTCGATGGTTCTGTGCTGCACATCCCAACTGCATCCGCTCTGGGAATTGGGGCCACTCCCTTCATCCATCAGAAAGCATAGGGAAGTCCATGGGCCAAGGATTAAGTGCATTTCAGTGTTCAGAATTTAATTTCCTCTTGGCTTTCTCCTTCAGTGAGACAGTACCTTGCTTCTGTTCACAGTCCAGCTGAGTTTGATGTGGCTTGGCTGCCTGGGCCAGGCTTTGCAGGTCTGAGTATCCCCCAATCCAGCGGCTGTTATCCAGGGACAACCTCTCCCTTCAGCCTATGCTCTAATTCCAGCCACCTTAGATATTGGGAATAAATTGTTCCCTATGAGGGTGGTGCAGCCCTGGCCCAGGTTGCCCAGAGAAGCTGTGGCTGCCCCTGGATCCCTGGAAGTGTCCAAGGCCAGGTTGGACAGGGCTTGGAGCAACCTGGGCTAGTGGAAGGTGTCCCTGCACATGGCAGGGGGTGGCACGGGGTGAGGTTTAAGGTTCCTTCCAACCCAAACCATTCCATGATTCTGTAATTCTGTGACCCTCATAATCTCTTATTTCAGATCTAAAAGTGGCTACAGTGAGCCATATCAAGGTGAAGAGTATTTAAGCTCCTGGCTGAGGTCACTTGGTCTGTTCAGCTGGAGAAGAGGAGACTGAGGTTAGAACTCGTTAAGGTCCTCAACATCCTCACAAGGGGCAGTGGAGGGGCAGTTCTGATCTCTGCTCGGTGTGAGCAGGGACAGGACCCAGGGAATGGCCTGGAGCTGTGTCAGGGCAGGGTCAGGTTGGATCTCAGGACATGGCTCTTCCCCCAGAGGGTGGTTGGCACTGACCAGGCTCCCCAGGGCAGTGGGCACAGCCCCAAGGCTGCCAGAGCTCCAGGAGGGTTTGGACAACTCTCTGAGGGACAGGGTGGGATTGTTGGGGTGTCTGTGCAGGGCCAGGGGTTGGACTGGATGCTCCTTGTGTGTCCCTTCCAACTCAGCATATTCTCTGATTCTGTGGTTCTATGAAATGTGCCACTTCCCTACAGCTTTTCCATAATTCCTAATTGCTGTTGTCCAGATTATTTATCAGGGAGAATATATATATAATATTATCAGATTATTTATGTTGGCTTCCTTCAGCCCTTCCCCCTGTTTGTGGGTACTTCTCCAGCAGACAGCAGGGAGTTCTGAGCTTTTACACCAATCTTCCCTGACCTGAGGGAGTGTGTCTGTACCTGTCTAAAGAGGAAACTGGGGGATGCTGATGGCTGGCAGAGTGGAGGTGGGGCTCCAATTGCCTGTTGGCTCTGCTGTGCTTGGAGCCGTGAAAAGCAAAGGACAGTGAGACACCACATCCCAGAGCAGCAGATGAAGGCTGAGAGAAAGCAGCATCCGTGGGGGCTTTGTTTTGCCTGTTTGCTGGTGGTTCCCAGGGCATGTAGTGGGTTCCCAGACCTGGTGGTACCCACCGTGAAAGTCTGGGTGACTTTCAGCCAGCACTGGTTGATCTTGGCATGGCTGTCATTTACCAGGAGAGGATTCCTTCCATTCACAGTGATGGAGCTAAATCATTGTTCAGTTTTAAAGGGACTCATTTCTTCTCACTCCTGTCCTGCTCCCCGAAGAGGCTCTGCTCATTCCCTTTCAATCCCATTGATGTCTCTGTTGGAATATCGTTTTCCCAGCAAGGCACCAACTTCTCACTCTGCACCAAGGATGTTTTTAATTTCTCTGATGCTTCTTCTTATGTTGGACTCTGTTGGACCCTGTTAGACCCTTCTGAGCAAAAAAAGCATTCTTATGTACAAGTTACATCTTACATTGGAATGCTGGGAATCAAAGGATTATCAAACCTCAGCCTGCCGGTGTTGTGCTGGGAGACTTGAGAACAGCCCAAGAAATTTCTCTGAGCCCTGGAGAACCTGGGATTTTTAGTGCTATACATTAAATAACCGTTTCAAGGCCAGTGACTTCAGGACCTTTAATTCCTACATAACAGCCACCAGAGAGCACAGGTGTTTCCCCTGGAATTTGTGGAAATGGCTCTGGGATGTGTTTGTCTGCAGCTGTTATTTACACAAAGCTTTATGCGAAGGTGGATGCAATCAAGGAGCTGGAGAAGTACTCTGGAAGCCACCTTACCTCCTGGAAGTTTTCCCACAAAATCTTGCCTTGTGATTTGCATTGTCCTACTGATACTTTGGCACTGGCTTCACGTAGCTCCAGCTGTGTCCCCTCCCAAGTGAAATGAGCACATGCCCAGGGTCACAGATTCCTTTCTTATAAAATTCGGATCAGCTGGGAAGTTCAGCAGCACCATACACAGGTGATAATGGTTCTGCTCCCAACCACAGACACACAGAGCTCCACATGTCAACATCCAGGCCCAGCAGGAGGTATCTTTTCCTGGAATGGTTTGACTCATTCATTTTTGAAGAAGTTGGACTCAACCTTGGAGGTCTTTTCCAGCCTTGGTGATTCTACGGTTCTATGAAAACCACATTTCATACTTGCAATCCTGATCCATTCATACACCCAAGATATAAACACGTATTTTCTGAGCCGAGAGTTGTCAGTGTTTGTGCTCAGAGCTGGTGATGGGTGCAAAATGATAAAGCTTGGGTAAAGCTCTTAAACCCAGGACTAAATTTGGGTGAGTCGTTGCACAGATGTTGCGGATTCAAAGTACAGTGCCAGTGATTGCTCTGGTTCAGCTGAAATGGGGTAAATTCCTTGGAGCTGTGCAGCAGGGAGGGCACTTGGACATTAGACCATGGGAAGATTTCCTTAGGAAATATCCCTAAGAGCAGCAGGCAGACAGCTTGAGGGGATCCTTGTTCCGTGTCAAGTTGTATCCCCTGTCAGTGCAATGGTTTGTGGTGGGATCAAAACCCATTCTGGATGGCTTGAGGTGGATACTCATTCCTGTGAGAGGGGCTGGCACAAATCCGAGTGGCCACAGCGGGATCATTGAAAGCCTCTGCCTTGATCCTGCCCCTGGGATGAGACTCATCTCTGCTGCTTCAGCTCTTGTGGACAATTTCCACACTCTGGGCACTAGGACCAAGTGAACCAAAGTAGCCCTTCCAGATGTCCTTCCTGAAGGAAGAATTCCACCTCTGTGTTCAAATGAATCAGTTGCCTTGGGATTAGCAATCTGCCTGAACCAGAATGTTGTGTCTGGTTTTAACAGTTCCTCTCTCAGCTGTGGATCTGTTTGAAGCACTTTGTGAGGAGGCCATTCCCTCCTGCATCTCAGAATTACAGATCCCAGGGTGGGTCAGGTTGGAAGGGCTCACAGGGGCTCATCTGGTGCCACCTCCCTGCTCCAGCAGGGCCATCCCAGGGCACATGGCACCAGGTTGTGTCCAGATAGCTCTGGAATATCCCCAGTGAGGGCACTCCACACCGTCCTCGTGCAGCCTGTTCAGGGCTGGGTCACTGCCCAGCCAAGCAGTTCTTCCTCCTGTCCAGCTGGAACTTCCTGGGCATCAGTTCCTGCCCGTTCCTCCTGTGCCATTGCTGGGCCCCCCCGAGCAGAGCCTGGGCCATCCTCTGCCCCCTCCCTGCAGCCCCTGACACACCCTGGGGAGGGCCCCTCTCCGTGTCTGCTCTGGAGGCTCAACAGCCCCAGCTCCCTCAGCCTTTCCTGCTCCCAGAGATGCTCCATCCCTTGGGCATCTCCGCAGCCTGCGCTGGCCCCGCTGCAGGAGCTCCCTGTCCCTGCTGTGCTGAGGAGCCCGAGCTGGGCCCAGCCCTGCAGATGTGCCTCCCCAGGGCTGGGCACAGGGGCAGTATCCCCTCCCTACCCTTCTGCCAGTGCTCTTCCTGCTGCCCCCAGGATACCCCAGGATCTCCCACCCCTGCTGACCTGTCCATCCCCACAGGCTCTTCCACTGGTGCCCATCACCCTCTGCCCAGAGCACCCACTGCTGAGACTCCAGTCTCTGCCCCTGAGCTCTGATGTGCCACCTTCAACCCCGGCACCTTCACAGCTTTCCAGGAGCTTTTCCATGTGCATCCCCTGCTGTGACAGTCTGCAGGTGCCAACAGCAGGGGACTGCGAAGGTGAAATGATCCCAGTGGAGGTCTCACCATTCCAGGCAGAAGCTGCTTTTCCTGAGCTGGCAGGTTCTTCAGGGCTGAAAGCTTCTGTGGCAGGGAATGTGCCTTGGCTAAACTTCTGGGAAATCAGGTTTTGAGACATTTGCAGGAAAATAGATACATTCATAAATTTTGTTTGAGCTTTCCATTTCCTGAGAAGGAAAGGGATGATTTTGTTCATGAATATTAATAATCTGAGGGGAGCAGATTAAGAGAAACTCTGAAGCTGCCCATGGGCATCCAAAGAGTGTATCCTGGTGTAGGCAGGGAGAATGAGGTCACTGGTGCCATCCTGGATTCCCCATCATTTACCCCACCACAGAGGGGAGGAATTTGATCCTGAATTCCTACAAGCAGTGCAATCTAGACCAGCATGAATGGCCATTGCTGGAAGCTGAGCTAGGGGGGTTGTTTTATTGCTTGTTTGCTGGTGAACATGTAACAACAGTCCCATTATGTTCCTTGCAACCATGGCCATGCCCTGTCTTCCCCAAGCCATCCCATCCAGCTTTTCCCAATGCTGCTGGAGAAATTCATCTCCTGGAGCATCCCCACTACCAAGAGCTCATTAAAATTAACATCAGCCCATTCAAATTAAAGTGAACATCAGCAGTGCCTCAGTCAGATTTTATAGGCTCGTGGTGCAGGTGACGTGGGCTTCCAGGATGAAATGTCCTCCCTTGATGTGCTGCTGTTTGACCCCATCCCCAGCTCCATGTCACAGACCCTGTGTGACAGCACCTTCCATCACCTCCCCAGACACAGCTCTCCTTTAGTGCTGCAGCTTGTTTTGCTTCATCATTGCGGATTCCATCACCCGCCTGCTGAAGGATTTGGTTGGTTGCCAGACCTACTTTTGGTCCTGATACATTTTTTAATCTTTCTTGGATTATTTGTTAGCCTGGGAGCTACTGCTCCTGATAACCATCTTTAGCCTTCCTCAGCTACAGCCAGACTCTGAATATTTATTCATCATACTTAACCTCAGCTCCCTTCTTCCTTTTTGATAGTGGAGTATTAGTAATAACAGCGATATCATTTATGATTATTAGTGTTATATATGGCTTTTATCCCCCAGCCCAGTACAAGGGGTGTGCAGTGTTCAGGCTCATAAGTAGAGGTTTATCCTGTCCCTCACAGTGCGCGTTTACACAAAATATAGTGGCTGAAGTGTTCAAATTTTCTGACTTTCAAATGTCAGAGAATATTTTGAAATAATGTCAGATCTTACTTTTGCTTCTCAGAGTGACCAAGGGCTCCCTGAGGACTTCATTCGGATGTTTTACTTGGGAACATAATTTTCTTGTATTGTTTTTTTTGGTTGTTGTTGTTGTTGTTGTGTTTTTCCCCTAAGAAAGCTAAAATTTACAAAATTGTTTTTTTCTTTGCTCCTGGTAACAGTTTATAATGTTAAATTTCTTGGAGAAGCACAAACAAACAAACAAAACCTTGTCTAAATCATGAAAGAAAACCTTATTAGCCAACTCAGGGATCAAACAATTGCCCTAGTTTAGGCATAAACATCAGGGAAAAACATGAAACCTGTTACAAACCAAATGGGTTTTTACATATGCAGAGGGAGTGGGAAGCAGGACAGAGGCAGAACTGGGCAATAAAACAAGGGCCAGTTTATGGGGGGTAATGGGGTCAAAGAGGGCTTCAGCCACTGGGATTTGGGGTTATGATGCTCAGGGAGGCTTGTTGTCCCCAGCTTGCCCCATCCAGCCCATCCTTGCCCTGTAGGACCCCATACCCCAGGGAGCCATGGACAGCCAGCCTGGGACACCAGTTCTGGGAGAAAATGCCATTTTCTTGAAAATGAATCAGCTTTACCAAATTTCTGCATGTTTACTCTGAAAGATGTTATTACCAGCTGGATCCTCAGGGAAGTACAGGGCACACGGGGCCCCAGCTCCCTGGGCCAGTGTGACTCTCAGGATAATCCCAGAAATTGCAGTAAATGTTGAAATATCACAGAATCCCAGAATGGTTTGGGTTGGAAGGACCTTAAAGCTCATCTCATTCCACTACCTTCCACTAGCCCAGATTGCTCCAAGCCCCCTCCAACCTGGCCTTGGACACTTGCAGGGATCCAGGGGCAGCCACAGCTTCTCTGGGCAACCTGTGCCAGGGCCTCCCCGCCCTCACAGGGGACAATTTCTTCCCAATATCCCATCTCTCCCTGCCCTCTGGCAGTGGGAAGCCATTCCCTGTGTCCTGTCCCTCCATCCCTTGTCCCCAGTCCCTCTCCAGCTCTCCTGGAGCCCCTTTAGGCCCTGAAAGGGGCTCTAAAGTCTCTCTTCTCTTCTCCAGGTAAACCCCCTCAGCTCTCCCAGGCTGTCAATTCCCACATCATTCTCCAAGAGCCCTCCAGAGACCCCAATTCTCAATGGAGGTGCCCTCAGAAAGGAATTCCCAGCCCCACTCCCCATTTCCAGGCACTTTGTGGGGGCTGGGTCAGAGCCTTGCTCTGTCAGAGCAAGATTATGGAATCACAGTATTCTCAAGGAAAGGGGAAATTGCTACCAACAGCAGCTACATTGATCTCCAAGGCTCCAAATGTCATTCAAACTGTGGATGTTTCCCATCAAACTTCTCAGAGAATGCTCTTCTCTGGGAGGGATATCACATCCCCCCCTCCAATGGATATATTCAGGAGAGAAAGCAGAGTGAATGCTCATTATCATTTTTCCTGCCCCCTTTTTTTTTTTTCTTGCCTTCCCATGGCTATTTTGTCAAACAACCTCCCAAACACAATTTTATGATGGAGCTCTACCATGAAGACTCTTTTGATACATATTCATAGCAGATTCTTGGCTTATCTGTGAGCAACATTCACACATGCTGCTTGCTCGAGCTGTTGTTTTTTTTAAATGCTTAACATATAAAAGTTTAATCACAAAGTTGCTTAATGTTTGTTTCTTCTGAAAAGCATTATTATTGCTCAAGAAAATTCTCTAGAGGGTTTTCATGTCTATGGTGCTGCTTGATCTGTGCTGAATTTAGACGGAGCACAGTGAGATGCAGCAGTGGTGCTGCTCATCAGGGATTCCCAAGGTCAAATATTAGGTGGAAAGCTATGGATGGGACAAGCCCATGGCATGAGCAGGAGGAGCTGGTTCACCTTCTGGCAGCACACTGGGAGATACTGGGAAGAACTGTCTCAAGTTCAACAAGAGCAAATGCAGGTCCTGCTCCTGCAGGAGGAATGAACAACTGAAGGCACCAGCCCAGAGTGATCTGTTGGAGCAGCTCTGCAGAGCTGGTGGTTCTGGTGAACAATGAGATGTCCCTGACCAGCAGTGGGCCCTGCGGACAAGGAGGCCAATGGGATCCTGGGGACAGCAGGAAGAGCACTGGCAGCAGGGCAGGAGGGGATCCTGCCCCTGTGCCCAGCCCTGGGGAGGCACATCTGCAGGGCTGGGCCCAGCTCTGGCTCCTCAGCACAGCAGGGACAGGGAGCTCCTGCAGCGGGGCCAGCGCAGGCTGCGGAGATGCCCAAGGGATGGAGCGTCTCTGGGAGCAGGAAAGGCTGAGGGAGCTGGGGCTGTTGAGCCTCCAGAGCAGACACTGAGAGGGGCCCTCCCCAGGGTGTGTCAGGGGCTGCAGGGAGGGGGCAGAGGATGGAGCAGGCTCTGCTCGGGGGGCCAGCAATGGCACAGGAGGAACGGGCAGGAACTGATGCCCAGGGAGTTCCAGCTGGACAGGAGGGAGAACTGCTTGGCTGGGCAGTGACCCAGCCCTGAACAGGCTGTACAGGGAGGAGGTGGAGTGCCCTCACTGGGGATATTCCAGAGCTGTCTGGACACAATCCTGTGCCATGTGCTTTGGGATGGCCCTGCTGGAGCAGGGGAGTTGGATGAGATGAACCAGCCCTTCCAACCCGTGATTTTGTGGTATTTCCTTCTTAATAACTCTGACCCGGAAGCTGGGCTAAACAAAGCTGTTCTGAAGCCAGACTGGGCATTTATTGCTCTTGTGGAGCCTGAAGAACAGATCATCCAAGAAATAACCGTTTGAGTAGCTGCGAAGGAGTAGATAACAGCAGAAGGAGTGTCTGCTGGGAGGCAGTTTCTGATCAGTCTCAGCCTGGAGCCGGTCGGGCTCAGGCAGAGAACTCTGCTCGGCACAATGGGCGGAGTGGGGAGCGTTTGCTGCCTTCTCAAACACTCACCGTTTACAGGCTCTTACATATGCAGAACCTTTGCTTGTATTTCCAGGGAAATACAGCAGCCTGGTGGCTGCTGCTTGAACTGCCACAGTGGCCTGAGGGCAGGTGCGAGCACCAGGAGCAGGATGCAAGGAGCACCAGGAGGAGAATGTACCAGGGAAGTCACAGCAAGCGATGCAGCAGCCACTGGAATCAGAGAAACATGGGAAAGAGACATATCCTGGGTGTACTTAACGTGGAGAAGGGATTTATCTCTACAGAACAGGGAAACCAGATTATAGAGGGTGTCTAGAAACCCTCTGAAGGGCTCCCAGAAAATGGAGTGTGCCTGGCTCTGTCACTTTATCCTCTGCAGAGGCCTAAAACAACCCGCACCTTCAGAGGGAGGAATGGTTCCTGAGGGTTGCTGACAGGAGGAAACGGCTTTTCACCTCGTCTTTCCCAGCAAGGATGTGATGGACACTAAACCCAGCCAGGCCTGTCATGGTACTCTACAGAGGCAGGATCAGATTATTTCTGCTGCAGTTGGTGGGATGCTCATTGGTCCAGGATGAAAGGAACCAACTGAGGGTCAAAGGAAAAGAGAGTCCAGAGCAGGGAAGGTTCTCCTGCAGCAGCACTGACACATTTCCCACCTCTGTCTGAAGCAGTGCTGAGATGGAGAGACACCAAAGTACTCTGGGGCTTGCTACAACCTGCCATGGGTGGTTATAGTGCCTTTGGAGGGCTCTAACTAAACCTTTCTTGATCCAGAGAAGCCCCATAGACAGGGACAAGGACACATGAGCTGTGAGCACAGACTGAGGTGGCTGGGACGGTTTGCTCTGGCAAAGAGCAGGAGGCCAAGAGGGGTCTGAGAGCAACCTGTGCTTGAAAAGGAGTTAAAAAGGTGATGCAGACAATTTCTTTGACAACAGTGCAAGGC
Organism: Cephalopterus ornatus; assembly: GCA_013396775.1. Lineage (NCBI taxonomy): Eukaryota > Metazoa > Chordata > Aves > Passeriformes > Cotingidae > Cephalopterus > Cephalopterus ornatus. The sequence continues at coordinate 25,614 of VZRE01010911.1, forward strand.
ATTATTTCCACAGTTTGCAATGTAGCAGGCTCAGGTTGGGCATCGGAAAAAATTGTTCCCCAGGATGGTGGTGAAGTACTGGGACAGGTCACCAGAGGGGTGGGAAACTGTCCTTGAACAGCTGAAGTGACCAAGACTTACTGAGCTGGACTTGCTGATCCTTGTGGGTCCATTTCATCTCAGGATATTCTCTGATGGATCTGGACCCAGAAGCAGAGACCTGGCCTAGTGTTGGTACGGCCTTCAGGGTTCCCTTCCAGCACAGACTTCTGGGACAAAGTGATGCTGGAGTGGTTCCTAAGGGAAAGAGGTTTGCTGTCAGGAAAGGTGGTGCCAAGGAGACAGAACATCAGCCAAGGTGTGATGCCCATCTCACCTCTCCTCCTGCCCCAGCATTAATTTCTGATGTCAGCAGTTGCCCCTCCACTGTCCTGGGTGAGGAAGGTCAGTGATGGCACCGGGAAGGATCCAACAGCACTTGTTTTGCAAAACACCCTGGGACAGAAGAAGGACAAACAAGCTGCAGAGCAAACCTCTCAGTGCCTAAACACAGTCTCCAGGGTGCCCTGCTGGGCCACAAACTCACGGCCTGATGAGTCACATCCTGGTTTCCTCTTCTACTTTCTTCCCACAGTGCACAGGCTGGAAGTGTCTCTGCCCCATTTCTCCCGGGAACTGGACAGTTGCTTCTGTCCAGGGGGCTCATTTTATCCCATGCTTGCTGCAGCCAGCCCATGACTCCCACACACCCTTGTTGGGCACCCAGCCACTGCCACCAAAAGGAATATGGCATGCAGACAATAAAAACCAGCTGAATTAAACTGTTGTTTACAAACATGCTCTGAAATCTTAAGAAAGAGGGTGTAAGACCAAGATTTAGTAATAAGGCAGGAGAGATAAATAATTAAGCAGCAATCTAGCTGTCCCTTGCCATCTTGTTGGGTGGTGCTCCACTGCTGCCTAAGCCCAGAGTGGGACTTTCCTGTGTGTTCAGGCTCCTGATGCAGCATCCCAGCCATGGAAGAGCCTTAATGAAAATGCCCTTTCAAAGTGAATGTGCAAATTGAGCCAAGTCTGTGAGAAGAGCTGGGTCAAAGGCACTGCTCTGCAGCACGAGCTGCATCACATAATTCCTGTCAAGTCAGGGCCCTCCTCCCCATCTGTTTCCCACCCCCCCTGCTCTGTCTCAGCACACCTTGTCCTCTCCCAGGAGCACATTCCCGGCACACCCCAGCCTTCCCCCCCCGGGGCTCATCTCTGCCGAGCTCATTTGATTATTATGGATGTGCCCTCGCTGTCCTCCAGCTCTCCCTGTGCTGGGCTCAAGGGCAGGCTCAGGAGGGAGTTTCTACCTGGCATCTGTGACCTTTCTGGTGGCCTGAGCTTTCAGACATTAAAAAGCAGAGCGTCTTTTGCTAATGAGCTGGTCCTGGGCTGAAGGAACAAGTAAGCCCTCACTCCTCTTGCCTCCCCTCCCTCAGCCCCAGCTCCAGCAGCTGGAGCTATGCTGAGTCTCTGGGCATTAGGATGGTGCTGGGAGCAAGGGTTGGTGCAGATCCCAGCCCAGGGTGCCCTGCCCGGGGTCAAAAAGGCATCTGGAGTCAATCCAAGAAGCAGTTTGTATAAGATGTGATGGTCCCAATGGCCTCCTGGGACTGAATTACCTGCTGTCTACAGCAGGTTTTCATCTGGAGTTGTTTGGAACAGAGAGAGCTCCCCTCTTTTTGAGGTGAAATCTGGTTGGAGTGACAGGAAGCTGAACGTAATCCAGAGTGTGCCCAGGTGGCCAAGAGGGCCAAGGGATCCTGGCCTGGCTCAGGAACAGTGTGGCAGCAGGAGCAGGGCAGTGATCCTTGCCCTGGACTCGGCGCTGGTGAGGCCACCCCTCGAGTGCTGTGTCCAGCTCTGGCCCCTCAGCTGAGGAAGGACATGGAGGGGCTGGAGCAGGNGAGGGGCTGGAGCAGGTCCAGAGCAGAGCAACGAGGCTGGGGAAGGACTGGAGCACAAGTGCTGTGAGGAGAGGCTGAGGGAGCTGGGGTTGTTGGGCCTGGAGAAGAGGAGGCTCAGGGCAGACCTCATCACTCTCTCCAACTCCCTGACAAGAGGCTGGAGCCAGGTGGGGGTTGGTCTCTTCTCCCAGGACCCAGCAGCAGGACAAGAGGGCTTGGTCTTGAGCTGTACCAGGGGAGGTTTGGGTGGGATATTAGGAAGAAATTCTCTACAGAGAGAGTGCTCAGCCATTGGAATGGGCTGCCCAGGCAGGGGCTGGAGTCACTGTCCCTGGAGGTATTTCGGGTGAGCCTGGATGTGGCATCAGTGCCATGGGCTGGGAACCATGGCGGGGTTGGAGCAAGGGTTGGACTTAATGATCAGAGGTCTTTTCCAACCCAGCTGATTCTATGATTTCCTAATGATCTGAACTATTTGGGAAGAACCCCAGAGGTGACAGTGACATAGAGACACAATACAGGGCACAGGGTTGGTGGAGGGTTAGAAGCCTCAGCAGACCACTTGGAAAGCCTTTTATTTTCCTATTCATTGGCCCATCCAAACCAGAATGTCTGAAATGTTGAGGTACCTCCATGGTACTGTGAGGCTCAGGAGGCAGGAGGAGGGGTCTGGCTGCAGAGGTTCACCTGGAGGAAAACTCAAAACACCTCATCTTCCTTGTGACTCTTCTGGAGGATTTTACCCTGGTGTAAACAGCCTCAGCCCTCGCAGAAGTGAAGACAAGCAATAGTGACCTTTGAGGACACTGAAAGTCGTTTCTGAAGCAGATGAGTCACTCTGTGTTTTGTGGCTTCCCAGACTTTTTGTGTTGTGTGTCCAAGTCAATCTCCCAGCCCAGCACTGTGGGCATGTTTTTGGATGTCCTTGCCAGGCCTGAAGTAAACAATGGCCATTCAGCCCCTGAATCCCCAGTGACTTCCCAAATTGAGAAATCAAGTAACTAAATCCCACAGTGGAGCAGCTGTCAGACAAGAGCCCTGTAATCACTGCACCACGATGCCAATGTCAAGGAGAGCAAGAACTACCCAGGCTGGGATCTTGATGTCACACACAGCCTGAGTCTGCGCTGCCACACACAGTTCCACCATCCAGCCCTGCTTGTCAGACTTTGCTTTTCAGAAGCCTTTAAAAATGTGTGGCATCACCAAAGGCCTCAGTGTGGTGTGAGACCAGAAGGACAATTAGAATCATGGAATTTCCTGAGCTGGAAGGGACCCACAAGGATCAGTGAGTCCAGCTCCTGGCCCTGCACGGACACCCCAACAATCCCACCCTGGCCCTGAGAGCATTTGGACAACACTCCTTGAGCTCTGGTAGGCTCAGGGCTGTTCTTATGTTCCCCCTCCCAGCCCAGGGATGTGTGACCCACACAACCTATCCAGCCCAAGGAGTGAGGACGAACAGATGGGACCCATGGCAGGGGCACAAACCCAGCGTGTGAGAGAGGCTTGAAGATCATCAACAGGTGGCTAAAGGATTGGTGTCACCATCAAAATTTTGATTTTTTTGACCATGGGGCAAACTCCATGGCACCTAGTTGCCTCAAATCAGATGGGCTTCATCCTTCTAGGAAGAGCAAGAGGACTGTAGCCCATAAGCTGGCGCGGCTGATCAGGAGGGCTTTAAACTAGGTT
>VZRE01010912.1:0-25849 GCA_013396775.1 Cephalopterus ornatus
TTCTCAGTCCTGGGAATCTGCGACCGCATCAAGGAGGAATTTCAGTTCCTGCAGGCGCAGTACCGCAGGTGGGGCGCGGGGACGCGGCGGGGTGGGGGCGGCCGGGGGTCGGGCTGAGCCGCGGCTGTGACTGGACCGGGGTAAGCGGGGACAGGGGAGGCTGCGGTGCTCGAGCAGGGGGTGAAGTGGGGAAGGAGGAGGTGGAGAAACGGCGCTTGGTGAAGGGAGCGGCTGGGGAGGAGGGGGAGAGGAGGCCTAGGCTGAGTGGTAGTGTGAAACCGTCGGTTAGGGCTCCAGGTCTTGAGTGGTGGTCCCACGGGGAAGATCAGCCGTGGATCGTTTCCTCAGGCTGAGCAGAGTGTAGGGGGGCATGAAGGGGACGGCAGGTGCCGTGGGGACAGAGGATGAGGTGGGTGCAACAGATGTGGGGGCAGCACAGCAGTGGGCTGCAAGTGCCCCGGGGAGAGCAACACCACTTAAGGAAGGACGTGTGACACCCCTGCAGCCCTGTGAGACTGCAGGCGGAAGCAGGAGTTGTGCCAAGCTTCCTGAGGTCACAGGGATGAAGTCTAGAGGGATGGGGCAGGTCATGCTGGTCCGTGAATGGAAACCCTGGATCCCATTTACAACTTGAAGCTGGCATGTGAGAAGCTGATAAGTGAGAAGACAGAGATGCGGAGACATTATGTCATGGTGAGCTCCCTCTACTCTGTCCCCACTGCCTCCCCCAAAAGCATCCTGGACTGCTGCCCTCAGAGAGGTCCCAGTGCTAGGGCTCCACTTGGCCACTCACCCAGAGGGGTCAGTGCCCTGCTGGGGGTGCCTGGCCTGGTGCTGTCCTTGGGGCCGGGGCTGGAAGCTGTGAGGGAGGAAGGAGTTAGTCACTGTTCCTCACAACATCAGTTCTTCTGCTGCCGTCTGCATGTTCAGTGCTGCTTGAGCCCAGGAATCCTGTCATAGGTTTTGTCTTTTTTATTTTCTTTTTTTCCCCCCTTTTTCTAATTGACCTTTTAAGAGAGCTCCCCACTCCTCCCTGTCTCTCTCCGAAGAGGTGGGTGTTTTAGAACTGATACCCTAAGGCTGGTGTTTTAGGTGAAAGGGGAAGGAGCAGGGCAGGAGCCTCCACAGTTGCCAGCGAGAGCCAGGCAGGAACAGGGGAGCTGCTGGGATGAAGAAAAGAGAATGGGAACAGCAGAACAGGAACAGCATTCCCTCTCCTTTAGCATCTGACACTCTTGGCCCCTCTAGGGAAAGGGGGAAGCCAAATTAGACCATCCAGGAGGCAAAAAGATGTGAACTTGGGGAACCCCCATCCCTGGGGTGAAGACAGCCCTGTCTGTGAGGCCAGGGGTGTTGACATCGCAGGGCATGTTCCTCTCACCCGTCAGCTGGGAGCCCTCCTGGAGGGATCATATCCTGGAGGTTTAGGGATTCTCAGAGGTGGACTCCTTCCTTAGGAATAGGCTTTGCTGGAGGAAAGCAGGTCCTCTGGTTCTTTTTTTCTCCCTAGGTGTGAGGGAATGGGGTCGGCTGCTGGCATCACTGGCAGAGTCATTGGTGACTGGTGAAGGGTGTAACCCACTGTCATCTTAGCTCTGCACAGGCATGACACCTGCATGGGGGGGTGGGCAGCTACATCAGGATGTGAGCCTGGCTTAGGAGTGGCACAGGCCAGGCCAAGCCAGGATGCGATGTGAGGGACAGCGGATTGGCTTCCTCTAGCTTAAATTAGTGCAGAAATGGCAGAGCAATCATCACAGGTGGTAGCAGTCTGTGGCTGCTCCCAACCTTGTCTCAGGCTTGTGGCATGGGGTCTTGGCCCGCGGTGTGTGGGACAGCCATTCCTCATGGGCTGGAGGGAGCACCAATAGCGGAGCTCAGCCAGGGGGAGCAGGAGGACTGGCAGCCAAACCCCTGGCTGGTCATCATCCAGTTGCTTTGGGCAGCTCCTAACCAGGCTGTGTTGTGGTTTTCCTCTCAGTACTATGAGATGTCCTGTGGCTTGAACATTGAAATGCACAAGCAGATAAGTGAGTGGGGTCCGTGGCAGCAGCAGATGGTGGGGAAGAGGCCACGGTTGGAGACTTTGTTGGAAAATTACCTTCCTCGTCCCCATGTAGCTGTAATGGCATGGGAGACATGACACAGCTCTGTGCAAGGGACTGGCTTGCAAAGGAGTCCAGGTATTGTCAGGACATGTGCTGTTGAGTTCCTTGGGACAGGGACCTACCATCCCAAATCACCACTCAGAGCCCTTACGTAAGCCCTAGTGCCTCCCTGCAGAGTCCCTGGGGCCTGAGTTGAAGGCAGGATGTGGAGGAAACAGCAGAAGCTGGAGCCCAAGGGCAAATGGATTGTCTTTCTTTTCTTCTTTCCTAATCTTCTTTTCCTTTCCCTAAGTCAGAGAAGTGTTTTTACCCTTCCTTGGTTCTCCTTTTGTTCCAGTGTTAATTTGCTTTCCCTCTTCAGATTTATCAATCTAGTCATCATGGGCGCTCTGCCAGGGAAATTAGTTTGGACCAATGCCTGACAAAGTGGCAAGTCAACTGCCATATTCCTCCAGCTGGCTCAGCCCCTCGGAGTTTGCTCCTTTTGTTAGCAGGGAGTGTGGTAGAGACCACGAGCACATTGCTGCCATCCCTGCATGCTTCAAGATCTGATGGGACTGGGACCCAGGGATGGGACTGGGACCCAGGGGTGGCCTATGTCACATGGGGCCAGTGGCTCTGGCCACAAGGTGATAGAGGTGAGGGCCAAGAAGTTGAGAAGCAGGAGCCCTGACCCACCTGGGTCCAGCTCCTGGCTCTACCTGGGCAGGAGAGGTCTGGAGGGGAGGCGTCTCTGGGTTCCAGGGTCCTGAGTGGGCATTGTGGCAGTGGCTGAGACAGCAGCTGGGACCTGGAGGTGAGCAGGGTGCTGATGGGTGCAGGGGTGCTCCTGGGGCACAGCAGGTAAATGTTCCCTTTGTTCTCTGTTGGCTGTGAGCGTGGTTCGACCTCTGCAATACTGCCAGGGATTATCAGAAACCTGAGATGAAAAAATGCTTCAGAGCAGCCAGTCCCTCCAGTGCCAGAGTGGATTTGCAGTAAGGGAATTAGGCTTTCCCCAGGAGACATGGGTTTTCTCTTGGAGAATCTGGGCTGGAAGCCACAGCCTCTTTGCTCAGAAGTGCTGCTTACCCTGGTGGGGACGTGGCTGGGCTGTGGGTCTGTATGTAACCACAGGCTCTCCTCAGAGGATACACCAGGTTCTCTGCATTCCCATGTTGCTGCTGCAGGGCAAGGGCACGTCTGGGGTGTTCTGTGCCTCTACTCCCCCTTTGGAAGGAGCAGGGAGAGCTGCCCAGGACTTGATGGGGATGGGAGTGGGGTCCCTACTCTGGGCAGAGCAGGTACCACCATTAGTTCCTGGTAGGGTTTGCAGGCACGATGCCAAGAGGGCAGAATCTATGGGAGTTCTGCGTCCCTTGCTCTGCCCTGGCTTTAAGTCCAACACTCGGGGACAGCGCAGTTTGTGGGTGGCCCACTGCCAGCACCTGTGGCTCAGCTCTGCCCCATCCCTGCCTGTGCCAGCGGCAGCCCCAGAGCCAACCTGGATTTGGGCTGAGCAAAGCCAGCTGGGCTGAGACAGGAGTGACAGCTTGGGGCTCGCCTTGGCCTGGGTCCACAGAGGGATTTGGGCATCAGGTTCCCACCCATGTGCCTCTGGGACCTGGCAACCTGGAGGGGTCCAGCAGCTTTGGGCAGAGTCTCCTCTTGGCAGCAGCTCGGGAAGACCCAGAAGAGATGTAGAGGCAGCAGGAAAATTTCCACTGAGAGGATTTGGGTGGAGAGAGTTTAACTTTGCCTCCAAGGCTGCATATCTGCAGGATGCTTAGCTGCCCTCCCCTCTGCTAGAGGGGATGGGCTAGGGCTTAGAGCCCTCCATCCCAGGTGATACCTGCTTCCTCTTTCAGGCAGAGATTGTCAAGAGACTGAATGCCATCTGTGCCCAGATTATCCTCTTTCTGACACAGGAGGTGAGGAGGCAGAGGATGTGCATCGGACTGCTCTGGGGTGAGTCACACTGCCCAGCTGTGGGCCAAGGCTCTTCCCTGCCCCCGGGGTTTGGACCCTGCAGCGCAGTGATGGGGGAAGTCAGGGTTTTTGCTACTTTGGTAAGCCCGGGGCTGGTCCACTGCAGTGAGGGGGTTTACCACTGTGTCCTGAAAGCAGTGGACGGCCTCTGGGATCCCCTTAGCCCCTGCTGCCCTGAGCAGAGCAGGGCAGAGCCGTGGCTTGGGCTCTGCCATGTGTTGAGATCACATCTGTGGCAGGGAGGCACTTGAGGTTCCATGGGTGGAAGGAGCAGTGATGCGACCCAGACTGTGCAGCCTCAACAGCTCCGCTCACCTCCTTGTCTCATCCTGGCATCTCATCCTGTTGCGCTTTGCATCGCAGTCACTGTGGGAGGGAAGGGTGCCGGGCATGACTGCGGCTGGCTCTGCCACATCCAGGACCATCTGCTCTTTCTCTTTCAGCAGCAGCAGCTTCAGCACCTCTCCCACCACGCATCCCCGCTCCTGCTGACACCCCACCCGTCCAGCATGCAGCCCTCTAGCTTGAGTGGGGCCAGCGGCAACTTGGGGCTTCTGGCCCTCTCTGGAGCACTGATGGCACAGTCTCAGCTGGCCACCAAGGAAGACAGAGTGCCCCAGGATGGGGACAACAGAGGTAAGGGGAAGCACAGCTGGATTAACCCTTCAAAGGCTGGCTGAGTCAGTGCTGGGCAGCCTGCTGCAGGGATCCTGCTGCCTGCTCTGCCTCTTTTCTCTGTGGTCATCAGTGCCTGGGTGCTGCAGCTCCAGGGATGGCAGATCCAGCTCATGAAATACATACAGACCCAGAAGTTTGACTCCATTTTTGACCTTGGAACTGCTGCCATGCAGTGATGGTGTGTGGCAGTGGTGGCAGTGGCTGTGTTCGCACCCCTGACACTGGGCAGCAGGGCTCTGAACACATCTTCCTGCTCCCCTGGGTGTTTCCAGTGTATGAGGGCCCCCCGCTCCATGAGGCAGCTGGGAGGTCGTGGGGTCCCCATCACAAAGAAACCTCTAATTACACCAGGGTTTACAACAAGTAAAGATTTGATGCCCGAAGCCAAGACTTCAAGGGAAACTACTGTTGCAAGTCCCTGGTATAATCTATGAGAGCCACAGGTCCGGGGCAAGGAATTTAGAAACCAGAGCCTTACTGCATGTGTGGTGCCATGTAAATTGCATTAATTCCTAGTACTTATGTGTGCCTCCTCCTATCAGGATCACAACGTGCCTTACAAACATCATCAATATTTAATCATTATGAAATCAGTGCTCTGAATGCTACTGCAGGACTGGGCCAAATTAGTAATGCCCCCCAGCTTTGCTTGTGGCCTATTGCTGCTGAAGTGCTGCACAAACGAGAAGCTGCTTTGAGCTCAAGTCACCTTTTGCAGAGTGCAGGCATTGGGTAGTTGTGCTGAGAGGGAGGCTGGGGCAAGGACAGAGGCTCCAGGCAGCTCTATGGGCTAGAAACAGGCAGCCAAATTAGCAGCTATAGTGATGCTTCTCTGCAGATTCCCCTGGGAAAGGTGCTGACTGAAATGCAGTTGGGGCAGGACCAAACAGCAGCAGCAAAGCTGGGCACTGGGTGGGGTTTGTTGCAGTTTCTAATGGTCTGGTTTGGCTTGTTAAGATGTCAAGGTGGTGAAAACAGCAGCAGGAAACTGTCGGTGGCTGCTGTGTGCCCGTGCACGCAGCTGTCTGCAGTCAGAATTCTGTTCATGTTTCTTTAAAGATGGCTTCCTAAAGTAGAAAAACAAACTCCAGAGAGAGGATAAAAGCAGGCCGTGCTGTGCTGAGCCTGCTTAACCCTCCGAGTCTGGATAGCCCTGTGCCTCCAACCAGAACTTCTCTCAGCCTGGGTGTCTGGCCATAGTGAGAGCCATTCCTTAAAACAAAAAAAGGTGAAATGCTCCATCTGGCTGGGGTTAATCCCTGGTGCTCTGCCATAGTTAGCCAGGGCTTGTGTGAGCCAAGCTCAGCCAGAGGTGTGGGGCTGATGGCAGGCATCCAGTCCCCTCCTGGACTATGGCCTTGGAGCAATGCCTGCTAGAGTCCCTCAGCTCCCCATCCCTGCCTGCCTCTTTTTGCCAGCAGAGGCCTGGACAAGTTTGTTCTTTCCAAATGTTGGTGGATCTCTAGGAGTGCAAATCAACCAGGGAAGGTTGCAAGACTGCAGCCACAACCCTGTGCTTGGATTTGCAGCAAATGCCTGGCACTTTTTCCCTGGGCTCAAGGAGGTGGACCTGTTTTAGCTATGCATGCACAGAAGCCTTGGAGGCTTTCCAAGCAAGGCTTTTAGGCACGGCTTGCTAAGAAAATAGGATGGGTGTCATTCAGGAGGTCTCAGCTGGCTGGTTGGCTTGTCCCCTCTGGGCAGCTTTGGACCTGTTGCCACATCTAGGGAAGAGATTCCAAAGCTGGCGTAATTTCTTGGAAGTAGGTGGGTGGATAGAGGTTTCCCTGCTTCCCTGAGGAAAACCAATGTGCTCATCTCCCATTAGACAACACGGAATCCACACTTCAGGTGGACAAAGTGGGGAAATCAGGGATGATTTGAAAGCCCATGTCCTTCTATTTCCTGTGTTACCCTGCAGTGCCCCCCTCTCCTCCCTGCCCGAGTATATGGGGCACAGCCTCAGCATTAACAGCCTCTTCCTCTCCTCCCCTCTGCCTTGCTGACACAGCTCTGCCCGGATATTCTCCTTGCTGCTGCATGGCCCCAGAACGTGCCCCAAGCCGGGTAAGTCGTGATGGACTAGTGGCCTCAGCTGGCCTCGATAGTATCTCCAGTGTGGGCCAGGCAGGAGCCGAGCTGGCCCCTGGCTCCTGAGAATTCTGCTCCTGAGGTTGGGAGTACTGGGCAAGCTTTGCTGGCCTAGGTGGGTTGTGTTTGTATTGGTGTTTTGTAGCTAGAGGTTCTGGGCCGCCTCAGTTCAGTCTTAGCTGATGCAAGGATCTAAAGATCAAGGGCTACTCCCAAAATAATCAGTTCTGTCCTTTTCAAGGAGTTTCCAGTTTAGGAATCACTCTGAACAGGTCTCCCTTATAAGCCCAGTGCTGCCAGCCCCTCTGCAGTCCTTTGCTGCCCCCTCCCTTTTATGATCCCCGCCCAGTTCCAGATTTGTGACTCCATTCCCAGGCTCCACAGTAGCTTACAGCTCTGCAGTATCCAGAGCTCCGGTTCCTGTTGCAGGCAGAGGAAGAAAGGGTTAAAGAGCTCCTCCACTGGGGAACAGTTGGCATTGATGTTAGGCTTTTGGTCAGGAGGGAGAGGAAGAACGAGAGAAGGTGTCTGTGTTGTGCAGAGAGGATCCCGTATCTACCCAGGTACCTCTTTCAGAGATTGCCGAGGGGACAGGGAGCATCCTTTGTGCTTCCTGGTTCTGTGTTCAAAACTGTTGATCTTACTGTGCTGGGAACAATTAGCTCGGAGGAACCCTGGGATGAGGCATGTTCTCCCCAATTGATTTCCACCAAGAACAGCCCTGTGAAGCAGTCCTGGGAAGGTCGGGAGGCCATGCCTCAGCCCAAGAACACTGGCTGCTTGGGAGGAAAGGCAGCCCCTCTGGGCAGCCAGTGCCAACCAGGTGTTCCCTTGGTCTACAGAGTGGGAGGCTGCCACAGAGAGGCACCTTTTGTCTGCATTATCACGTAGGGATGCAGGTGGATGTGAGATACCACTGCAGCTGCCAGCAGCCTCTGGGGAACGGGTGTTCATCTTGCTTGGCCCCATCCCGCTTCCCAGCCTGCTGGCTGCCATGCAGCAGGGTTGAGGTGAAGTAAACATGGCTCCAGTGGGGATTTTCCACTCCACTATGCCATTCCATTCCACCCACCATGACATTCCACCCCCCATGCCTTGTTGTCTCCGCAGGGGCAGATCTGCCCTCCAGTCGTGCTCTCCCTGCAGCCCTTGGTGCTGGTGGCTGGGCCAGGGCACAGCTGCACATCCTTATCCTCCCCCACTGCTGTCACAGTGGGGCCATCTGCCAGCAGGGGCTGTGGCCCCCTGCTCTGCTGCCCCTGCTCTGCTTTGGCCAGGAAGGGGAGCCATGGCTTTGGGGTTTTGGGCTCCTGCCTACCAGCCAGAAAGATGCTTTGCCAGGGTGGAGGCAGTGATGGAGCAGGGCCTGGCCCGACTGAGAGGTGAGGGGTGGCTGTCTTCCCTCACACTGGCTCACATGCCTTCCTCTCCCCCCTCTGCATCAGAGCATTTCTTGTTCCCCTCCCGAGAGCCTGCAGGATGAGGAGCGGATGGGCCTGAATCGGAAGTGGGAGGAGAAGAACCTGCCTGGGCATTCTGTGAGTGCACTAAGGAGTGTGGCTGTGGGAGCTGGGCCTGGGAAGTGGCTGGGGAGCCTTGTGCCTACCCTGGTGCAGGGAGCTGCTCTCCTGTGAGCAATAACAAAGCAAATGAAAAGCCATGGGGAGGCTGCTCAGCCAGAGGTCTGGGTCGCTGCCAGCAGGGCACGGTGTTGGTCCGTGAGGAGTGATGAGGGGGAGAAAATGGGTCTTTACGCTGTCTAGGATCCTGGGGCAGAGCCTGGTCCAACTTCTCACAGTCCTGACTGAACCTTTCTGGATTTCTCCCTCCTTGCAGGATAGTGATGGGGACAAGAGCAACTACAACCTCGTGGTGGATGAGGTAGGCCCTTATGCTTGGAATCTTGCAGAGTGTCCAGCTCAAGCTGTAGTCATCAGGTTTAGGACTCTGGTTCCTAAGCTTTGGAGTTCCTTAGGCTCCAGGTCATTGTGCTGGGAGCACCATCCAGCCAGGACATGTGCCAGCCCTGCTCTGATGTGTTCATGTCAGCCAAGACTGATTCCACTCCCACTGCTCTGAGTAGAAAGCTGTGCCAGCCACGGCTCAGCTTTGCCAGCCACAAGATTGGCTCTGATTCACAATCCCCTTTCAGTCCATCTCCTGTAGCATCCCATATGGGGAGACTGATAAGCTGGGATGAGAGCTCCAGGGAGTTGGGCTTGCTGCTGGCAGCTCCAGTGGATAGAGGTGGCAGGAGCAGGCAGCCACGCTGTGGTACCTTCAGCAGGAGCCTCTCAGCACACCTTGGTCCTGCCAGCCCCAGGCTTTGCAGTGCACCTTATGCCCTCCCTGGCCTTCAAGCCTATGTCAGTGTCTCAGTGCAGGGAGCATGCTGAATTCCAGGCCTTTGCAATGGAACTGCCATGTGCTTCTTGTACAACCTTCCCTGGCCGCTGAGGCAGGCATGACAGAAATTTATCTCAGCCACAACTATTCTTGGCAGAGATAATGTTTTTGGGGACATACCTGCTTGTTTTCTGGGAGATGGGGAGGGACAACATGTGTGAGGTATTTTTTCCTCCTGCCACTTCCTAAGAAAATACAAGGCCTAAAAGGAATATCAGCAGGGATTTCTGCAGAAAACAATACTTACAAAAACTACTCGCTGGAATTATGGTGATAAAAATCACAGACCTGGTTAAATAGTTATAGGGAGTGCAAGAGCTGATGGGCAGCCTTGCCTCTGAAATGGCAGCCCTGTGTCAGTTCCTCGTGTGCTGGTTGCCATCCCTCCTTATAAAGGCATCTGTGGCCACCGGTGTCTTCTGAACCTGTCACCTCTAATTTTGTCCAAAGAGAAAACTGCCTTGATTTTCTTTTGCAGGGGACCGTGGAGCAGAATGAAGGCCTGTGAGTGGATGCTCCTTGTTCAGGCTGCGCAGGCAGATGGGACAGTGAGGGGTGGAGGGAGCAGACTCGGGCTTAGTAGTCCCTGCAGGCTCCAGGCCTGGCTGGCTCCCCAGGGTCTCTGTCATGCCTGCCTTCCTACACAAAAGGGCTGGGATTCCTGCTTCCCACAAACGTTTTCTGCCCCCAGGACCCCACCTCGGAGCCCGGCAGCCCTGGCCACTCACCCAGCAGCTGGCTGGCACCAGTCTGCCAGTGGTGCCCGGCCTCCACCACCTCCAGCAGGAGCACAACACCTCTCAGGCCAAAGGGCCAGTGTCCGGTAGGGAGGCGTGTGGGCAGCCAAGGCTGGGGGTGGAAAGTGGGGTCAGGGATGTGGCCCCAAATTTCTTTGTGAGCAGTCTGCTGCAGCCTGAGGTGGGCACAGAGATGCCAGTGCTGAGGGTTTGAACCCATGGCTGGGCCTCCAGCCCTGGGAGCAGAAGTCCATGCCCCTGGAGGGGGGTAAGTGCTGCTGCACAGAGAGCGGGTTCTGCAGTATTCTTACCCTGACTGCCTGCAGGATTCCCCAGAGCTTCTCTTAGCAATTGATTTTTTTTTTTTTCCCCATCCTCCTTGCCAAGCACCAGTCCCATGCTCAGACTGACACATCGGCATGTGGGAAGGGGGAGGCATGTTTCTGCCACTCCTTGGCCTCGCAGCCACTGCAGGGACCAAGCGATGGCATCCCCCCCATCCTGGGTCAGGAGCCAGCTGGGGGCTGTGAGCAGCAGTGAGCAGCAGGTCCCCAGCACAATCAGATTAGAGCAGACAAAGCGCCCTGAGTAATCTGCCAGCATAGCACGTAGCTTTTCTCTGTTATTAATTTTTTTTTCCTACTGGTGTCAACAAAATCCCCAGACAGAAAAAGCAGAAGAAATAGGAGAGGCAAGAAAAAAGCAAGAAATAAAATAGCCATGGGGATCAGAGAAGCCAGTTCATCCCAAACATCCTCCTGGTCCAGGTTGTGGATGGGGGTGCCCCCCGTGCAGGAGGAGTTTCACATGAGGGAGCAGCAGATCTGTCCTGGCCCTGTGGATCTTTGTGCAGGTGGTGGGCACTGCAGGGTCACAGGGTTGTGGTAGTTTGGGGTGACCCAGAGCTTGCAGCCATGGGGGGAGCGGGGATATGAAGCTGCTCCACACCATGGGGACGTGTAAGGAGCAAAGGAGGAAAGGAGACAGTTTCAGGCCCTGGATGGCCTAGTCCCTGTACAACTCCATCCAGGAGTGGTGTCTCCCGGGCTCCTTCCTCTCCACAGGGTTCGGAGGCTGACCCACCTGTGGTGCTGGGGAAGGCTCTCCTGGGCAGTATTCCTACCACTGAGGCTGCTCTTTGCTCTGCTGCACAGACTGACCGTCTCTTGGCCAGCGCTTCTGCCTCCAAGCCCTCTGCTTCCTCGCCACCCCACAACTCCCTGATGCCCGGCCCTGGGCCCAGCTCAGCCGTCCTGCTCCGGCAGCCCCCCACCAAGGCACCCGCCACTGACCCCATCAGTGAGTGTCTGGGGACAGCAGGGGGATTGTGCTGTGCTGGAGACTGTGCTGTGGGGCTGGGATGAAGGGAGGTAGTATTCTCTCTCCCATCAGAAGAGCAGGTAGAGCCATTTTGCTCCACAAAGTCAGACCTATCAACCATGGCCAACATGTGCACCTCTGCCATTGCCACATACTGACTGCTGATGCTTTCCTGTTGGGCTTGGACCTGCTGGAGGTGGTGTGTCAATGTGCAGGGCTCTTTGCTATGGGTGTTCAGGGAGGCAACACGGGTTTTATCTGGAGTTCATTGTTTTTCTCTGACTAGTTGTCATTTTGGTTCATTGTATTTCCCTGACCAGTTATCATTTTGGTGGGGCTATGTGAAGCTGGGTGCTTCAGGGCTTGGCTGTGGGGGCTAGAGGGGTGCTGTGTGGTCACCAAATGCCCCTTGTCCTCAGGTGACACTTCCTTGCACCTGTGGGCCAGGACCAAGGTGTGGTTCTCTCCTCATGCAGCTCTCTGCAGCCCACTGAGCACCTCCAGCCCCTACATGTCCTCCTTTGGGCTGGTGCCTCACACCACCGTCAACGGGGAGCTCCCAGCCCGCAGCATGTACATGGGCATCCACCTTTCGCCTCAGGTCAGCAGCGCTGTGCTGTACGGCCGGTCCCCAGTGGGAAGTGACCAAGAGAGAGGCCAGGTCTGCTGGCACATGCTGGCTCTGCTGCCTGTCTCCTGCAGTGCTGGACACACACTATCCCTGTGCAACATCTGGGACTCAAACTGGGACATGCAGCCATAGGAGGGGTTGCCTTCCAGAGATGGCTGGGTTGTGGGGCTGGTGGAGGCTGCAGTGCTCTTAGAGAAGCCCCTGCAGGTTCCCCTGGTGTGTAACTGTGTCTGTGGGAACCCATTTTGGCCTTTGTTACTGCACGTGGAAGACACAGCAAGCAGGGACCTTGCACAGAGCCAGGCTGGCCCTGTCCCAGGCCAGGGAAAGGCATGAGCTCAGCCTTCACATCCTTTTCTCTGCTCCTCACATGTCCTTTTCTTTGTGCAGGTGGCATTTGAGTCGCACTCTCACCTGAGGGCTTCCACCATCTCATCTTCCCTCTCAGCCATCCCTGGAGGGAAACCATAAGTGGCTGCACACAGCAGGGCTGCAGGGAGGGTGGGCAGTGAGGGGCTGAACCAGGTGCAAGAAACATCTACTTCCCCAGGGCTCACCTCTGTACCCAGAGCAGGGCAGGGCCAGGAGGGAGTTACTCTCCACTTCTGAGACCTGCCATGTCACTGTCTGACCCTGTCTCTCCCCTCAGATCTTCTCCCTGGGGTACTGCCCAACGGGAGAGTGGCTGGCCGTGGGGATGGAGAGCAGCAACGTGGAGATCCTGCACGTCACCAAACCTGACAAGTACCAGCTGCACCTCCATGAGAGCTGTGTCCTCTCCCTCAGATTTGCCTCCTGTGGTAGGCAAGGTCCATTTTTTCTGCCTGGGCTGTGTACAGCCCAGATGGATCATTTTGGTTTACTCCCCCATGCTCAGCTCCCCTGAATGGAGTCCCAGACATTGACCCACTTTTTCTCCTGAGCCAGGGAAGTGGTTTGTGAGCGCAGGGAAGGACAACCTTCTCGGTGCCTGGCGGGCACCCTACGGAGCCAGCATCTTCCAGGTGCGGGGGAGGCATTTGTACAGAGGGATGATGGTGGGTCCAGCCACCAGCCCTGCCCTCGCCTCCTGTCTCTCTCACTCTCAGTCTAAGGAGTCTGCCTCAGTCCTGAGCTGTGACATATCTGTCAACGACAAATTCATCGTTACAGGCTCTGGTGACAAAAAGGCCACTGTGTATGAGGTGGTCTACTGAAGCCCTGTCACCATCCCTCCTCCATCAAGGAATGGGCCTGTCCTTGCCCAAAGCCACTGGGGCTCACAGAGGCCTCCAGCGCTGGACCTGCCATTCCACAGCCCTGCTTTCCCTCCTCCTTTGCTTTCAGACACCAAGCCAAGGCCCTGGCCTCACTCTCCTGCTCCGGTTCCTGCCTGATGCTGGAGGTGAGGGTTCAGTGGGGCCTGGCATCCCCCAAGGCAGGGCAGGGGCTGGGCTGGGTGTCCTGGGACCTGTCTGTACCTCAGACTGGCTGCACGGGGAGCTGATCAAGGCCAGTACCATCTGAATGTGTCTCTTGAATTACTGCTACTGATTTAATGGGATCCATTTTCTGCTAGAGAAACAGCTGTAAATTATCAGTAAATAAATGTATTTAACTGTGTTTTCAATCCTTTACTAATAAAAAGGAACAAAAGAAGAGCTGGTATGGTCATGGGCAGAGGCCTTTGCCAGCCAAGGGCGGGGCTGCGAAATGTAGCCTCAGGGTCTGCTTTTGGCCACCAGCAGGGGTAAAGCTGTTCTCACTGTGGCAGAGCTGTGGCTGCCCACCTGCCACCAGCCCCAGCTCCGGCACAGCTGCAGCAGCAGCCTTGGCTCTGTGCTGGATGTGGTGAGCTATGGCCCAAGGCTGGGCTCAGGGCAGGAGACCAAAGCAGCTGGCGGCACATAACTTCCCTGCCAGCCCTGGCCATGGCCACTGCCGGTGCCCAAGACTCTTGGGAACAGCCCTGCTTCCCCACGCCAGTGCTGGCGGGAGGCCAGACTGATAAGGCAGCACTGATTGCTCACATCTCATTTCCTTCAAAAACCACTTCCTCCACCACTGGCCTCTCCCCCACACCCCACGGAGGCTGCTCCAACAACCGGAGCCACCGCCACGCTCAGGTCTGTGCCTGCAGCACCAGCTGCGCTCGGTTCTCCCCACCCCATACAGGACCAGGGCTGGGCCCTGCCAAAGCAGAGCTGCCACAGTTCTGCCCTGGCACAGGAAAGGAGCAGCAAATTGTGGTGGCCAGAGGGGATGAGGCTGCTGCCCTGGTCTCACCCATCCTCACCTGGCTCCATCACACCACCACTGGAGCACTGCCCAGGACAAGGCACAGCTGCTTTTTTTTTGTTTTGTTTTTATTATTAAATATACCCTGGCAGGCACAGAGGGAAATGAGGCCAGAGCCCATCCGCCTCAGCAGACCCAGAGCCTTAACAAAATAAAAACCCCCCAACAAACTGTTAAAACCAAACAAAAATAAAAAACCCACCCCGACAAAACCCCTAACGCCAGATGCCCCCCCTCCTCCAAGTCCCATGGTCTAAATTGAAAAAGAAACTGACAAAGAACAAAGCAAGGAGAAAGTCCCCAGGAAATCCACCCCGAGCAGCCCACATGACGCCTGGCCACGGTCCCAGGGCCACCTTCACCCCTCTCCGCTCTCCTCCAGCTGGGATGCTGCGGCCACAGGCTGCATGTTCTTTGGGAAGTCAGCAGTAGGGCAGGTAGAGTCCACCTGTCCACCCAAATGGACGCCCACCTGTCCCGCAGTTGGCACCTCTTGTGCTCAATAAATGATCTCATAAACTGTAGCTTTCTTGTCACCTGAGCCAGTCACAATGAACTGGTCATCCGTGGAGACGTCGCAGCTGAGGACAGAGGAGGTTTCCTTCGACTGGAGAGAACAGGGGTAAGCACAAGAAGCAGGCCCAGAGCAAGTCCCCACTCCTTGGGACTCTGACCCTGAGTGGCAGCCAGGGAGGCTGCAGGGACGAGTTTGTTTATGGGGCTCATTATTGCTAACACACATTTACAGCCAGGTTGTACTGGGCAGCTCTTGACAGTGACACCCAGAGGAACCCCCAACCCCACTGGCCCTGCACGCCCCACACCTGGAAGATGCTGGCTCCGTAGGGTGTCCGCCAGGCGTTCAGCAGGTTGTCCTTCCCCGTGCTCACGAACCACTTCCCTGTGGAGGGACAAAGGAGCCTCATGTCACCAAACCAGGCCCAGTGGCTGGATTCCAGCAGCACATCCTGCCCAGGCTGTGGAATACAGAGGGTGGACAAGACAGCCAAGTCTCTGCTACCCAAGAGCCAAGGGGCTGTCTTCAGGAACACAAAGGGGAGTCCTGAGACAACAGAGCTGAGTGTGCAGCTGCCAGCACTGCTCCAGGAAGGACAGATGCCCCTTCTCTGATGGATATGACTGTCATCCACTGGGGACAAGGCTGACTACTGGAACCAATGCTTGCCCCCAGTGCAATGAGCCCTGTGACAAACAGCCAGAAGTAGAGGTGGCATCCATGAGACTCCAGAGAAGGAAGGCCAGGACAGGCGTGCCTACCGCAGGAGGCGAATTTGAGGGAGAGGACACAGCTCTCATGGAGGTGCAGCTGGTACTTGTCAGGTTTGGTGACGTGCAGGATCTCCACGTTGCTGCTCTCCATCCCCACGGCCAGCCACTCTCCCGTTGGGCAGTACCCCAGGGAGAAGATCTGAGGGGAGAGACAGGGTCAGACAGTGACATGGCAGGTCCCACCTGGCCCTGTGGTGCTCCCAGATGGCCCCAGCCCCACCTGGGAGCTGAAGTCATGCTGCTGCAGCTGCCGCCCCTCCCGCAGGTCCCAACAGCGCACGGTGTTGTCCAACCCCCCTGTCCACAGCTTGGTGCCATCGCTGGAGATGTCGATGCAGCTGGCACCATCTGTGTGGCCTTGAAACTGCCTGGGAAAGAAGGAGATAGAAAAGGCAAGAGTATGTCTGTCAGGGTGGCCAGCTCCTGCAGCATAGAATGTGGCCATGGTAGCACCCAGCAGTGCACGAGGTCCCTGCTGCAAGGATAGACACTGTTCCACTGCCAGGGTTAGACACAAGGAGGGGTGGGGACATGCTGCAGGGGATCAGCTGGTCCCTGGCCTGAGGAGCCTCCAGCAGCTATGCCCATGCTCCCCCCTGACTGACTCACCTGACCAAGGTCTGGTTCTGCAGGTCCCACACCACAATGTTGCCATCGCTGCAGCAAGAGAAGCAGACTTTGGCATCAGGGCTGATGGCCAGAGCGTAGCAGGCGGGGGCAGAGGAGGTGAGCTCAGCCTTGATGCGGGGTGTGGGGGCCGCCAGGTCCCAGATGGAGAGGGTGCTGGCCTCCCCCCCCACAATCAGGCTCCGGCCATCCGGGAGCAGTTTGCAGGAGCGGATGTAGTTGTCACGGTTCTGAATTGGGGTTACAGGGAATGGGGCAAGTGAAGAAGGAGCTGGTGAGTGCTTGGGGGCGTGTAGGAGACAGATCTCCTATTCTCATCACAAATGTGAAAGGACCCTCTGGCCCTTCCACTGCAACAGGGGCACATTCCCCTTCCCAGCCCCCTGCCAAAGGCCTTTCTCCTCCTCCTCCTTACTAGGCAGTCCAGCTGAGCCACAGCTGTCTTGGTGCCCGGCTGCCCCACGTCCCACACCTTCACGCAGCCCTTGCCCCCCGTGTAGACGTGTCGTGTGGAGTTGCTGATGGTGACGGCGCAGACTACCTCGCCGTGGGTCAGGGTGTGGAGCTGCCGTGCGTGGCGGGGGATGCCGGAGCCGATGAGTGCATCAGGTGGAAAAGGCACCGGCTGCATCTGCCCATCGGCACTGACGTGAAAGGAGTAGGCACTGGAACGGAGCATAGCAGTGAGAGCCAGAGGAGAATCCTGCAAGGTCAGTGGCCGGTGCCACGTGGGTCCCAGTGGGTCTGACAAAGGGAGCACGTTTTGGGAGTTGGAGCCATGCGTGGAGCATGCCCAGTGATGCCAGTTGTGCTCCCCACCCCTTCTGGCCCTGGCTTGTCTGCGCCACCCAGGTTCAGCCCCACAGGTTACCTTATCCCCTGCCCCAGCACAGCCCCCAGCCCAGCCCAGCCCCACTTACGGCTTGCCTGAGGTCCCCACTTGTATGCCGGCCACCAGCCCTGGGATGCGCATGTGAGGGTGTGGGTCGTAGCCCACCTGGAGGGGACAGCAGGTGAGAGCAGCTCACACTCCATGGCCCCCATGGCCCCACGGGGAGCAGGTCACGCACCAGGGGGGAGCGTCCGTAGGTGCTGGCTCCCATGGCGGCCGCAGCCCCATTGAGCTGCGGGGACATGAGGTGGAGGCTGGCATAGGCACCAGTCCCGGGCACGTCCCCATTGACTGCAGAGTGGGCCAAGCCAAAGGCAGCTGGGTAGGGACTCTGGACTCCCAGTGGATTCCTCAGGCCCAGGGCTGGTGGGGGAGAGGCAGTGTGAAGGAACAGGGCATGCGAGCCAGCACTTGCAGACACCCGCCCGGGCCCCAGTGGGGCCAAGCTCACCCAGGGGGTCTATGGGGGCCTTGGCAGCAGCAGGGCGAAACTGCTGGGCACCGCTGGAGCCTGGGGCCGTGGTGTCGCCCTGGGAAGTCGGGGTGCTGGACTTCAGGCTGGGCGTCCCTGCCTTCTCCACCTGCCAGGAACAGCACGGGGATCTGACAGCTGCACCACTACCCTGCCAGGGGGTCTCCTCAGGTGCTCTCCAGTGAGCTGGTCCCTGTTCCTCCCCCTCAATGACAGCCCAGCCCAGCCAGCACTGCAGGCTCTGTGGGACAGGACATGAGCTGGGATCTAACAGCAGGAGCCCCATCCTGTCCCTCGAGCACTGCCTTTGCTCCATGAGTTTGGACGCAGGTGGACTCATGTCCAGCCACTCTGTCAGTTGAACCTGGGCAGCAGCGGCACAAGCACAGCCTCTGAGTCAAGTGCCCCAGCTGCCCCAGGCAGTGCACGTACTGTGGGCGCATCCTTGCTCCTAGATGGGGAGCTGCTGGAGGAGGCCATGGAGGTCGGGCTGAGCGGCATGGCCTCCTTCCTCCCCAGTGGGACCTTCTCCACCCCATTCTCCCGGGACGAGTAGGAGTGGACGCTGTGCGGCGAAGAGGGGTCCTGGGGATGGGAGAGGGAAATCAGCAGGCAGCAGAACAGGCAGGACTGCAGGGATGTCCCAGGTCATGGTGAACTGGTGGCTCAAAGCAAGGGCCAGGCTGGGAGCCTGAATCATGGGGCTCATTGCTGCCACTGGCGAGGGCCAAGGAGCACAACTCAGGGTACCACTGGCACCTCCCTGTGATGCCCAACTCTGCCTCTAGCAGCCTGTTAGCCCCAAACTCAGGGACAGACACTGCACACTGACCCCAGCCCCCTCCCAGCTGGTGCACTTACCTCATCCACCACCAAGTTGTCCTCACTTTTGTCTGCGTCGCTGCCCTGAAACACAGAGGACACTTGAAGACAACGGGACTACAGCCACCTTCACTCCTGCCTGGGGATGCACTGGAGAGACAGGCAGCTCCATTCTTTGCCCTGCAAGAAGGGATGGGGCCACCCTGCGCCCCCAAGCCTCAGACTCACGTAGTCTGTAACAAAGTCCTTCTCCTCCACCTTTCTCTTCTTGCTGCTGCTCAGGTACTCAGCAATGGCTCGCGCCCGCTCCCCATTTGGCAGCGCCAGGGAGCTCTGGGGCAGGGGGATGCAGTGTTAGCAGCCGGGGATGCTGTGCCCGGCTCCTGGGACAGGCAGCACCAACATGGGGCTGCAGCTGACTCCTGGAGCACGGAGGGCCCCAGCGCAGCCCCCATGTCCTGACTGCAGCTTGTGCTGCCACAGAATGATGCAAGAGAAGGAAAAAGCACTTACGGGGCCGGGGTCTCGGTCTGTCGCTGTGGCAATGCAGAGGTGCAGCAGGAGGAGGAGGGAAGGGGGGACATGCTGTGCCACCACCAAGAGCCCCCCAGGAAAGTCACCCACTTCTCCCATGGGTGCTGGGGTGCTCACAGCAGGGCTGGGCCACCATGACAGCACCAGAATGGTCCTGGGCCCCCACCAGGGATGACCTCCCACCAGCCCACCTCACCACCCTTCCAGGAGGTGCTGCTCAGTGGCCGATGCTCCCCAGACAAACCCCTCGCAGCTGCCAAGCCCCCGCCCTTCCTGCCCAGTCAGCAGCCCTGAGGCATGGACAAGGGCCCCCCATCCATCCCTGGCCCCCACCCCAGGGAAGTACCCAAGCAGGAAGATCATGGGGAGTGGAGGCAGCTCCAGGGCCCTGCACCACCTGTTCCCAGGTTCACTCAGATCCAACTGCACCCAGCCCTGGTTCCTCCCACACTTACCCCTGGGCTCCGTGTCAGGGACTCCTCGGTCATCCTTGGTGAGGAGCTGGGCCTGGGTCCCCAGTGCCCCCGAGAGAGCCAGCAGCCCTGAGGCACTGCTGATGCCAGCAAGGCCAGTGGGCTGCAACCCAGAGGGGTGGGGGGTCAGCGGGATGGGGGGAGCGTGGTGCGAGAGGTGCTGGGTCTGGAGCTGGTGCTGGAGAGGAGCAAGAGGAGAGAGAAATCGAAGGCCTGTGCCAGGACAGCTGCTGGGCGCAGAGGGGAAGATGCAGCCCTGGGTCAGTCAGCAATGGGACTTGGGTGAGGAGGGGCAGGGCATGCACCCAGGGTGCCCCCATCCACAGTGTGGTGGCCACCATGTCCCTCCCACTGACTCCCCCCACCCTGTGACAGGAGCTACTGGGACAGATGGGGAACCCTGCCAGTACCCAGAGCACTGTACTGCTGCATTCTCATGGGAATAACCAAGGAGTGAGGATGGTGGCCATCTCCCTTTCACCCGGGCCACAGGGCATCAGGACACAGGGACGTGCACCAGCCACCACCTCCACACCCAGCTGCATCTCCTCCATCCTGAGTACCGCTGACAGCCCCTAAAACCAGCCTGCTTTGCCCTTCTCCTCCCCCGACTCAGCTGTGAGTGGGAGAAGGCACTCAGGGCAGGGGCCACAGTTGCCTGGTGTGCCATGGGCAGGAGGAGTCTTCAGCCCAGGGACATCAGGAACCCAGGAGGTGCCATTGTTGCAGAGCAACCCCAGGCCCAGGAGTGGCAGGAAGGGTGGGCAGAGGGTTGACGTACCCCAATTGCCATGTTCAGGTCGGTCATAGTCACCTGCTTCGCACGCTCCACAGCCTGGACCACCTGCTGCTGGTGCTGCAGGGAGAGAAGAGAGGAGCTGGGGCAGGCTCATTTCTTCGGTGAATGGGGCAAAGTCAGCTCCGCAGCCTGGCCCAGAGACCAGGGCTCCCTGGGCCCCAAAGGACCTCTGCACACCTGGCTGGGGCCCAAGGGCTCACCCACCTCCTGAGACAGGAACGGGATGAGCTGAGCACAGATCACGTTGAGCCGCTTGGCAATCTCCGTCTGGCAGTGGAAGAGAGGCATTGTCCATCAGGGCAGAGTAACTGAGGGGCCCCAATGCTGCAGGAGAATCCACTCCCCATGGGTGCCGCACAGGTGCCACCCAAGCAGCCTCAGGGTACTGGCAGTCAGCCTCAAGGGCTACTGCTCAGCACCAAGGAGCAGAAACACCTCGGGGGATGTTTCTAGAGAACAACTCTCCTTCTTAACAGCACCCCTTCCAAAAACTAGTATCCTCCATCCCCACTCTGAGAGCCCCAGGACAGCTTCCACCTCCTCTCTGCCAGGGACATAAAGCCCCATTGCCCATGCCATAGAAGGCCACCCCCAAGCAAGCCCCCAGCCCTGCAGCCAGGGCCCCAGCAGCATCTCTGCCCCCATGCAGCCTCCTGCCGGCACCACGACCTCTACCTGCCACTCTCCTGGCCCGCAGAAAGCCCTGGAGAGGTGCTCTCCTTACAGCTGCTGTTTTTCTGCAACACTTGAGTGCCACTGGCAATCAAGAGCACAGAGGGCGAGCGCAGCATGGGGAGGGAGAGTGGCGTCGTGCCGTGGTGTGCCATACTCCCAGGGCACCCCACTGCCAGCTTCCAGGGCCCCTGCTGGCACCACGCTGCACAGCTCGGGCGAGGGAAGAGCACAGACATTCAGCCATCCCTGGCCCCACAGATACATCCCTGGGAAAAAGTCCCAGGGGCTGCAGGGACAGGCCCCTGCCCCTGGTACCAGCAGGTGATGGCTGAGAGAGCAGACACCACTTGAGGCACCAGTGGAGAGGCTGGGCACCCATGCAGAGCTGGAGGCTCCCCCATCCAGGACTGGAGAGGGGGCAGAGATCTGCAGCTCACCCCAAACCCAGGTGTCCTCCACTCTTGGAGGGGTGGGGGATGCCCCCAGCATGGGAGTCCAGGTACGATGCTGTCCCAAGCTCCAAGGAGCTCCCTGCCCACCCTGGTGGGGTAGATGAAAACACTACCAGGCCAGCGCGGGGCTGAGAGGAGGGGATTGAACCCAGACGTCCTTATCAGGCCCTAGAGACCAAAAGGTGAAGGGCCCCAACAGCCAGGGATGGAGCTGACCCCTTGATCTCCCCACTAGGACCTTGGGCATGTCTCCCATGCCCAGCTGGTGCAGGCACCACAGTACCAGGGGCTGCAGCACTGCCTGGCTGCTGTGGGGACACAGACCCAGGGACACCTTGTGCTGCCCTGCAGAGCAGCTGCCGATCTGTTCTTGCCAGACCCAGAGAACAGAATACAAATAATCTGGCACCTGCCCTCGCTTCCCCTTCTGAGGGAGGAAAAAAGAGAAAGAAAAGAAAGGAAGCGGGGGGAGCAAGGAGATTTGGCAGCCGGCAGTTCTGGGAAAGATTTAGCTGTCTCCCGAGGCCAGCAGTGATGGATTCTCTTCCCTAATGCACTGATGGGCAGCAGCTCCTTGGGGAGAGCTGCCTCCAATTCACTCGCACTCGTTAATGTGCAATTTACTGGCACTTTAACGCTCTCAGCATGAAAAACGATCACGCTGTTTGCAGCCCCCCCAGCCACCAGCACCATCACCTCCTCTCTGGCTTGTGGTGAGCAAGTCCAAGTCCAGGCAGATTCAGGGAGGTGGCTTTATAAAAAGCTACAGGCCCCTTCAATGCCAAAAACAAAGCAATAATAAAAAATTAATGTCTCCCACTCATTCCTGTCTTGATCCTCTCCTGCCAAGCCTGGAGAGCTGCACCACTACAGCCAGCCCCCAGCCCTATTTCCCTTCAAACGATCTCACAGCAAAACTCCACCCCTCGGCCTTTGCTGATGCCAGCACTGCTGCGTGCCTGAGGAGCCCCTGGGGATGCTGGGCTGGGCACCATGGCACTACCCAGCTTCCATCCACGGCCATGGGTGAGCGCTCCCTCGGGGATTCCGAGAGATCCAAGAGTGTTCAGGACCTGCCTGTGCCTGTGAGCAGTGTTGGATTTGGGGGAAGGGGAGGAGAAACGGCGACAAAATCCCACCCCCCGGCAGCGATACCCCACAGCTCCCGCACTGGCAGTTCGCGTTTCTCACACAATGGCCGCTGGCTGTCAGAGCAGACTTACGGGCCCTTGTTAAAAGTGCCGACAGCTCGCTGGCTGGCGGCCAGCGGCACCTGGGGCTGATAGAAAACACGAGCCTGCGAGGGCTGGGAGAGAACCAGCAGCCAGAGGAGAGGACCTTGCAGCCCTCTGGGGAGGGGCACTGGGCCGGGTGGACCCTTGGCATCGTCCTTTGCCAGGTTGGCTTCAACACCTCCTCCTCAGCAGGGATGCTGGCATAGGGAGGGCATCCAGGAGCAGCAAGAACACCCTCCTGGCAGGCACAAGCTAGCAAGAGTGGTCAACAGCCCACCCTGAGCCGTGGACAGGGGAAGCACCACTACACTGACCGCCTGAGCAGGCTCCCATGCAACAGTTGGCATCGGCAGGCGCAGGGAGGGCAGGGAGGTGGCCATGGAGGCAGCATGCCTCGCCAGGCTCCTCTGCAGCGTCTTTAAAAATAGATGAGATGAAATCTTCTCTCTCAGAGCAGTTGGTGACCTGGAGCTCAGCTCAAGAGAGGAAGGGAAGGAAGGAAGGTAGAAGGGAGTCATGGGGATGCAGTGAATGAGGATGTGCAGCCCTGAGCCCCGAGGGAGCCCACTCTGCACCCACACTCCAACACACTCCCTTCCACCTCCTGATGCTCCTCAGCCCTTGTCCCTAGGTGAGCTGCCCCCAGGCCAGCGGGCACCCAGCAGCTGCAAAGGTGCCAAGCCAGAACTCATCACCCCTTCCTCTGAGGAAGCCAGTCTCCTCCATGACAGTTCCCACACAACCACTCACAACTGGTGTGAGCAGCCATGCAAGCACAAGCCTTCCACCGCTGTTCTCTGCCCGACACAACAAGAGCATCACAGTCCAGCCAGGGCACCCTGAACCCAGAGAGTGAACAGCAGCTCAGGTGCAGAGAGCTAAGGAGGCAGTCAAGGCCATGACACAGAGCAGCACAAAGCTCCCAAAGCACAGAGAAGGGGACACATTTCCCACAAGCACAGCCTTGGCTGGGCTACAGCAGAGAGCAACCTCCCATGCTGTCTGTGGAAGGGATGGCCCGAAGGGCAAAGATAGCAAGGTGGGACCAGGGAGCTAGGACCAAGGAGCTGGACAACACTCCCGATGCACCCAGACTCACCTGTTTGTGCATCTCAATGTTCAGGCCATAGGACATCTCATAGTACTGTGAGGGAGAGAAGGCAGCATCAGCACAGCTCTAGAGGACTTTCTAGTTACTCATAACTAGAAAGTCCTCTCCAGCACTAGCATGCCAGGTAAGCCTGGCCATAAATGGCCATGGCATGGCCAGACCAGGGCAAGAAGACAATCTCCAGCTCCTCTCCTGGGAGCAGAGCTCTTTCTGGCACATGGCTGCAGCCCACAGGATGGACACAGTCCTACCAGGGCTCCCGCTCACTGCCTGTGGGAATGGGGACAACTCAAATGGGAGCAGCTTTGCCACTGCAAGCTGCAGCAGGAAGTCCTGATCAAATACCATGGCTTGTTTTGGGGGTAAACCAGACAGTAACACCCACAGGAATCAGATCTCAGGACCTGGCCACACAACCCAAAGGCAAGGGGAAGGTAAAGTACCCCAGGGTTGTGTGACCTTTGATGGTTCAGGACCCACACCACCCTCCTCCACTCAGGTGGAGCTCACTAACCATGACATAATGTCGCTGGATTTCTGTTTTTTCTGTTGCCAGCTTTTCGCATTCTAACTTCAAGCTGTAAAAACAAAGAGGAGAGGAAGGGAGAGGGAATGACCTCCCTGGTCCCTCCACTGACAGGATCTCCCTGGCTGGACAGAGCATGAGCCCTCCCAGTGCACCACATGCTTCAGCCTCCTGCTCTCAGCTTCAATTCAATCTCTCAGCACAAGCCAAGAAAACCACCTGAAAGAGGGTGGGAATGGGCTGATAAAGATGAGATGGACAGCAAAGGGATCTGGGCATCAGGGAACAATTTGCATGGACTCTTAACCCCCTCCCCAGCATCTGCTTCCCAAATGGAGTGAGCTGCAAAGCCAAGCCGCATTTCAAACTTTCTTCTGTCCCACAGGGTGTGAGGAAGGGGAGGTGATCCTGGACAGCAGCCTCAGGGATAAGAGGGACTCCAGGTCTGCTAAGTGATGGCTCTGGCTCAGCCCAGGAGCCAGGCGCTGGAAGCCAGCACCTCACCCTGGGGCTTTTGGCAAGCGAAGGCTGAGTTTCCCCAAGTGTCATTTTAAGCTACCAAGGTGGTGGTTGGCACAGCCATCCTCTGGAACAGCCACATGAAACGGTGCTGCCTGCCCTGATGCCCAGCACCAGTGGGAGCCCATTGCTTGTCAGCACTAGCGAAGTGCCCAGTTCCTCCTCCCTGCTGGCATGTCAATTCTGGCAGCTTCTCACCTGTGGTATTGGTTCTGCAGGAACTGGAATTCCTCCTTGATGCGGTCCAAGGTCTCTGGGTAAGTCAGTTTGAGGGACTGGGGGGTGCTGGGGAGGGCACTGGCAGCGACAGCGGCTCCTGAAGCAGCAGAGGGTGCCTGGAGATGGGCCTAGGCAGAGGATGGGACCCTCAGGGTCACTGCTGTGCGCAGTGAGACTAGTGCATCCCCCCAGGGGTTTCCTGCACCCAGGGAAGAGGCCATGGGAAGACCAGCATATGCAGGAGGCGGCAAAACAAGTTACTAGAGAG
Source organism: Cephalopterus ornatus (assembly GCA_013396775.1). Lineage (NCBI taxonomy): Eukaryota > Metazoa > Chordata > Aves > Passeriformes > Cotingidae > Cephalopterus > Cephalopterus ornatus. Next base: position 25,131 of record VZRE01010912.1, read on the forward strand.
GAAACTGGTTACAGCCAGGCACCAAGGGCCTAGTGAGCATCAGTTTGGCCACTCAGCCAGCAGATTAATGACCACGGGTGGCACCAATCATGGCATGGACCCAGTGGCCTGTCCTCGCCTGAGTGCCACACAGATGAGCTTCCTGCCCACCCATCACTGTCCAACCATCATGCCCTGGCAGATCCCGTTTCCAGCACCTCACGAGGCCCAAATCCCCAGCACTGGGACTCGGCGCTTTGGGAAGAGCCTCAGCACCACTCCTGAGCATCACACGCTGTTGGCACCGAGCAGGGAGCTGGGTCTGGGGGCACAAGCCCTGCAAGGGCCGAGGTGGCACTGCTGTGAAGGGACGAGGACGTGCGCGGGCTCACCGGGGGCCGGTTCTGCGGGAACATCCTTGGCCGCGCGGGCCTCGCCTCAGGCTCGGGACGGGGCCTGGAGACGGCTCCCAGCTCCCGATCAGGCTCTGGGGAAGAAACCGAGGGTCACCGCTCCGCGCTGCCTGGAAGCGTGGGGTCCTGCGGGAGCTGCACCAGAGCGGAGCCCCGGGGCCCCGGCCCCTCCGCAGCCTCGCCGCGACCTGAGACCCCCGCACCGCGCGCCCCACATCCCCACGAGGACCGGGGGCCCAGGGGCTCCCTCCGGGCTCCGCGGGACCCGCCCAGCCTCGGCCCCCCGCGCCGCGCAGACAATGGCCCCGCCACCGCCCGCCGCAGGTA
>VZRE01010912.1:26478-54323 GCA_013396775.1 Cephalopterus ornatus
CGTGCGGGGCCGGGGGCTCCCGGGGCACGGCCCGGCCCCTTTCCAGCCCCGCGGCGGGGACCCCCGCTTCGCCACAGCAGTTTTGCCCGCACCATGGAGCCGGGAGTTTGCACCGGAGCCCCTGCGCCCGCCGCCCCGGGCAGCAGCGCCCGGCTTCGGGGCTGTTGCTGATAAACACTGAATACGAGAAGTCGTCGTGTTCCGTCCCGCCCCTTCCCTCCCTCCCTCCTCTTTGTTATTTTTAATTAGGAAAATAAACGAACCCCCACCCCTCCCCCAGCTGCAGGTCCCGCCTCACCGGGAATTCCCTGTGGTTCCCTGTGTGACAGTGGGAAGCGGCAGCATCCCTCCGCCCGACAGCACTGGCGTGGGCTGGGAAGGGCTCCTGGGAAGGGCTCCTGGGAAGGGCTCCTGGATCGGCCCTGTACCTCAGCCCCGGCAAAGGAATCTGCCAGCACCCAGCTCCCTTCTGTCACCCCCAGCCCCGTGGGGTGCTGCTCCAGAGGTCCATCGTCCTTGGGATAGGCAGATACTTGGACTGGGAAAGAGACCCCCATGCCCCCTTCCAGTAGCACTACACCATCCCCTGCAACCCCACCAGCACTGTCATCGTCTGCCCAGAGCTCTCTGTGTTTCCAGCCAGCAGGCCGAGTTCCATACAACCCACTTGGGGTTTCTCATGGTTTTTCTGGTGGCTTTACTCCTTTCAGAGAGATCGATGGTTGCTCGACATTTTCTGCTGTTGCAGGTCAATCCAGGCTTACACTGAGCAGGAAATAAAACATTTGAGGAGCAGCAGCTGTAAGGTGTCTGTCTGCCTCTCCCCCTCTTTAACCTTAATCTAGGAACAGGCCAGTCGTTTCCTCCTCACCACAGCTTCATCCTCAGTCCTAGCACCGTCCAAAGGCAGCGATGGTTTGGACGGTGGGACAGTCTCATCCTCATAGCAGCGGCAGTGATGCTGGCTCCCAGCAGTGCTGGAGGGGTACACAGCGGGAGGACCAGAGCCCCTCCTTTGGGACAGCAACTCACTCCCAGCCCATGAAAGAAAAGAACAGTAACAATCACAAACTCAACAAACCCACTGAAATAGAGCAGGACTGTGTAAGGGCCTTGCTGTGTGTGCCCAGAGGGATCAAGATCCTGGAGATGGTGGGCTACACTGGCCCCTTGGACTGGGAGCAGGGTTTTCTAGCCGTGAGCCAGGTCCTACTGCCTTTACTAAGTGAGGGACTGCTCTCAGTCCTAGCCCATTTTGCCCCATTTTGCCCTGTCTGTCCCCTGGCAGTCCCAGGATTTTCTGAGAGCAGCTCCAACCTCAGGAGGGAGACCTCTCATTATCCCAGCTCTGCTGAGGGCAGACAGCGAGGGAGACCCTCCCTTCTCTGGAGCAGGGGATGTCTGTCCTCGCTGCATATACTGTTGGCCCTGCATGAGCAACCAGTGGGGTTTGTGCTCCATGAAGGGAAGGAGGTTAGTGGGGAGAGTGGCAGAAGAGTGGTCTCCCAGCCCTTATTATGTTTTAAAATGTAATAATAGCACAATGTCTATTTTTGTAGATAGAATAGATCATTTCTGGTAGAGGGCCATAAATCTCAAAGGGAGGGGAAATAATTTGGCTAAGGTCATGTTAAGGCCTCAAGAGTGTAAAAGAGAAAAATATTAAAATAACAAAAAAAAAGTCAGTCTAGACCTGGACTGAAGCACCATCTCTGCCCCTAAACCCTCTCCCCAGCCTCATAACTCTATCTCTTCTGCCCTTCAGCTTCCCAACATCACCCCATGGGGCTGAGGGGGCCAAGACACATGTGAGGGGCTGGCTGGGGGGACAGGCCAAGGGAGCAGAAGAGGACAGTGACCTCAGAGATGGCCCTGGCAGGATCCTGCTGAGCCAGTCTGCCCCAGGGGGAGCCCCCCTGCATCAGTTCCCATACACTGTAATTAGGGAGGTCACAAGCATGGGGGGTGTGGGACCAGTGACAGGCTTGCGCCTGTGGGACAATGTGCTCGATGTGATGCTGGGCTGCCCTCCCTGGCTGCAGGGCCACCTCCATGGGGGCACGATGGCAGCAGGGCTAGGCAAGCGCTATTCCAGAACTGATGAGGAAAGAAATGAAGCCACTGGCAGACCCCTGTGCCCTGCCACTGCCACATCTCTCATCCTCACCAGCAGTCATTCTGTCCCATTCCTGGTACCAAGGCTCTGGCAGCACCATCCATCACCACCAGCTGCCTACACTGTCCATCCTGGCAAAGGCAGAGCAGGGAGGAGAGAGGCTTGGGTTTGACAGGGCCAAACCTGCTTGTACCTGAGGGTCATCATGTGTCCAGCAGCCAGTTCCCAGGCTGGCAACTCCCTGCTGTGACCAGGAGAGACCTGCAGTCATGGGAGGCCTGGCAGTGCAGCTCTGGTTTGGTAGGAATGCTATGGCAGGAGCGCAGAAGGAAAGGACTCAGAAATACCTGACTCACCCGCAGCTGCGGGTCAGGCCTGCCCTTGAGCAGGAGCCAGGGCCAGTGGGGAAGAGCTAGCCATCCCAGAGGGCCAGGGCTTGGCAGCCAAGTGCTTCCTGAGAGCACATCCCTGGCAGCGCCATAGCTCTGCACGGACCCTGGCAAGCAGCAGAAAACAAACTGTTGCTCGTACCCCCTGGCTGCTTCCCCAGGCTTGGCTGCCAGCTCCCGCATACCAGTGCGGCTCGAGCAGGGCCAGGGCTCCCCGGCGGAGAGTGGTACCCCTGTGCCTGTTCTGCCGACGGGCATCCCCGGTCAACACCACGTTCAGGTGACCCGGGCTCCGAGACAGGCACCAGTGAGGATAGGCTCTTGCCTAGTGCTCTGATGAGAAAGGGGCGACATTTAACACCCTCCCCCAGGAGTGCTTTCCCCTTCGCCTTTCCTCCTGCTGTGACTTAATTGTATCTTTAGCCCCCTTCTTCCTTTAGTGAGATCAAAGGAGTCCGTGGCACCAGGCATATTTCATCGGAAACGTCGATTAAAGGGAGTGGGGGAGGCGGCGCTGGTGGAATCAGAGGAGGAGGAGCAGGAGGAGAAAGAGGAGGAGCAGGAACAGGAGAAGGAGCAAAAGAAGGAGGAGAAGCGAGGCTGGAGGGACCTGGTTTCACGCAGTGTCCCGGCAGGACGGGCCGGGCTGGGCGGTGTGGGCGACACAGGGGCTTGGGCGGCGGCGCTGCGGGGGCCGGTGGCTCCTCCGGCCGTGGCTCCAGGGCTCCGCTCGGCGGCTCCGCCGGGCTCCTGCTGCTCCCTGCCGCCTCGGCCGGGCCGGCGCCCGCTCCCAGCCCCTGCCCCCGGGGCCGTGGCAGTTCGGGGAGCCCGGACACCGGCCTTGCTCTCCCCACCTCAGCGGGCCCATCAACCCCCACGGGCTGTGCCGGACAGAGTTGCCACCTCCGGGCCTCCTGGCCCAGGCACCACTCCCCCACCGTGACTCACCCCGCTGGGGGGGAGGAGAGACCTACGTGGTGCAGGCTGCTGTCGGGCAGGGGCTGCCAACATCCCAACCGAGGGTGCCATGGCGTTGGTGTCCCCCACCACATCCCTGAGCCGGGGCCACCTCAGACCCCTCAGCCACGGGCGCATCTGGCCACAGCATCTCCCGTGGCCACCGGCCAGGGAAAGGGATGTTTAGGGGATGAGTAACATCCTTCCTGGCAGGGAAGCTGCCCGCTCCTGGAAGCTGCTGCAGGCACAGAGGAGCTCAGCCCCTTTGCCCTTCTCTTGCCCCACTTAGCTGGTGAAAAAAGCAAAGAGCGGGAAGAAACCTGGGGATGGGGCCAGGGCAACCGAAGCCCATGGGATCGGCAGGAATGCCAGGTGCCAGGGAGAAGGGAGGGAGGATGCTGTGTGGCATGGTGGGAGGCAGCCAGGAGGCACAGGTTGGGGGAGGCAGCTATGGGCCCCCTCTGGAGCAGGGCTGGAAGCCAGAGCCTGGCTGAGTGCTGCCAGAAGCAGCTTATTTTGGAAAGCAGGCATCTTGGCAGAGCACTTGGTATGTGGAGCTGCTGATGCTGGGGAACAGGATGGCTGTCTCATCAGGTCCTAGCCATGCCTCGCAGGCTAACGCTGCTTGGCTTCAGCCCGCAGCTGAATCTGCCCCAGCACAACCAGGACTGGATCCCTAACTCCTGAGTCACCCACCCATTGCAAAGGGGTTTGGACATCCCAGTCACAAGCTGCCACAATGCCCAGGGCCACAACTCATCCTGAACACCAGAGGGACTACCCGGGACTCACCAAGCAGGATGCACAGAGCTCTCACTAGCGCTGATCCATGGGGCCAAGAACAAGCTCAAGCCTTGAACAGAGAAAGAGAGGCACATGGGCTTAAACCCACCCCTGGATGCTGCTTGCCCTCTCTCAGCTCCCAGGAACAGTACCAGCCCCACAGAGAGCCCAGTCCCTGCCACTGCTCAGACCAAGGAACTCAAGGCAGTAGGGTCCAGGCCAGATCTGGAACAACACTGACAGGGTGCAGTGGCATTCAACCACGACTAGGGCTAGCAAGGGCTGGAGGGAACTTAGACTGCACAGCAGAAACTAGACCTGCTTTGCCTTCCCCAGTGCCCTGCTGGCACCATGGAGCTGAGGAGCCAGCACAGGCACCTCCCTGCCCCTGTCCTTCCAGAGTGGGGCCAGAAAGCACACCTGGAGCAGGCTGCAGTTAACAGCCCCTTGCTGTGCCTGGACATGGCTCAGGAGCTTCCACCAGCTGCAGGTTATGTGTGACTTGGCATGCCCCAAGTTTGGTCAGGTCTCAGCCCATTCCACAGTGGGGCCCAGCTGTGAGCAGGCAGGCAGCCTCATCCGCCTGGGTACGGAGCAACCAAGCTCCAAACACGCAGCAGCTGGCCCTGCCCTTCGGAGCCGCACACTGCAGCATTGTGGCCCAGCTGGTTTTTCCAGAGATGCATCCAAGGGGCGAAATCAGATCTCAAGGGAAGGGAGCAGGCCTGTTCCTGACTGCACAGAGGAGCTGTCAAGGCAGTGCCAGGAGCTGGGGTAGTTGCTGGGCACCACGGCAGGCCAAATGAAAACCAAGCAGGCAGCTCACAAACCTGGGCTGCACCTCACTGCCCAACTCCAGGAGCTGCTCAGCCTGTGTAGAGCTTTGTCTGTAAACCCTGTGGCAGAGCTGCCCTGCCCTGGCACTTCCTCCAGCTTTGTTTTACACCATCAGATATTAAACAACTGGCCCTGAGGGCTGGGATGGAGGAAGGACCCTGCTGGGGAGCAGGGAAAGACTTTTGGAAGGAAAGCTCTTGGGGGGAAAACAGAAAAGCAATGTTGGGGAAAGGGAGTTCCCTCCACACAGGGAGGGTGTTTTTGGTCAAGGCTTGTCTAGACTGGAGTCACCCACACTGAGCAAGCAGATTGACACCATGCAGCCAGTATGGGGCTCCCTACTGTTCCCAGCAGGATAGACAGGCTGCACTCAACGAGGGTAGGCAAGAGCCGATCCCAGGACTGGTCATCTCAACCCCAAAGGGACTGGGTAGACCCTGAGGCTTCCAGGGTGCTGCTACCTGGTGTCCCTTATTACTTCCCAGCAGTCAGAGGGCCCTATGCCCACCAGCTCCCCAGCGTGGCCCTGTCACCTGTCCCCACCACAGCCCTTGGGCAGTGGAGGGACACGGGGCAGCTGTGCCAAGGCTCTTGGCTCCCTGCCTTCCCTCAGCTCTGGCTGCAGGAGCTGCAGGCACAACAGCGTCACTTTTTCCAAGAGCCTTTCCCTGCCTTTCCTCCTCCCTTGCAAAGCAGGGCCATGTTTCTGGGGAACACAGGAGGTTCCTGGGTCAGGGTAAAGGCAGTGCCAGGATGGACCTGGCCGGGATGGGTCTTGGAGCCACTTGCTGGCTGCGTCTTTTCTTACCTCTCAAAGGGCTGCCTGGCTGAAACACAATCCCCTTGAATGCAATACCTCACAGGCATAGCATGGGCAAGGAGCACCTGGCCCTGGGAGGCTGCTGCTCCCATCAGCTCTGGTCAAGCCCATCTTTCACAGCACAAGTGGGAGAGGGGCTTAGCAGCCCTGACAGCCACCACCACCCGCCAGCAAACCTACAGCTAAAGAGGGGCTTCAGACACCTTTCTCTTGGAAAAGAAAACCCTGAATGCTTAATCTTATCCTTCAAGGCCAGGAACATCCATGGAGTAAGAGAACAGGCCTGACACAGACATTCTTTAAGGATGATCTAATTTAAAAACGTTTTTATAAAAACACATCATAATGAAAATGCATGTATTTTAGAGAGACCCATAGCACTCCAGTGCTGGAGGCAGCTGCATGTCAGCAATGGGACTGCTCTATACCCATTGTCCCCCCTTCCCATGTTCAGCTCCACATCCCCATTTATTTTTCTTTACCACAGAAAGTGTCTCCCTAGCCCCCCACACACCCTAAAGCATCAGCTGAAGCTGCAGTTGTGACAAAGGCCAGGGCAACCCCTCGCCCAAGCCAGGCATGAAGCAGGCAGGGGGCAAACAGCCCTCACACCCAGGACTGCAGCATCAGGCACTGCCAGAGAAGAGCCTGCCCAGGCACCCATTGCTCGCACCAGCTGCTGGTGGGCATGACTGCCCATTGGTTTTAAAGGTAACCAATGGAACAAAGAAGAGCTCTGAATTGCTTCAATCCTTTCCAAAAAAGTATAGCTAGCCCAGCAGTTGTCCTCCTCTCTCTGTGCCTGTGAGGATTTATACTCAGAAGGCTGGATAATTTGACAGGGACACCACACACTCAGCATAGGCAAACAGGGAGTTTGCTCTTCGCTCAGTGTGCTTTGCCAACCCAATAAATCCATCCCCATGTGCCACCCTCCCCTCCCTCCCATACGTCCACGTGGAGGGCTGGGACAGCAGCCTTGGAGCATGACTCAGATGCACAGGGGTTGAGGACATCCCCTTCCCACAGGCAGGGCACTGGCATCACCAGGTACCAGCAAGCACAGCAGCACTACGGGCATGGGAAGCTGGGCGCCACAGCACTGTGGGAGTGGGAACAGGCAGGGCTGCCCCGCTGGTACTTGTGCCAGCCAGAGGCACCAGAGCCATGGAGCCAACAGTTAATATGCAGCCAGCATCCCCACCCCTGAGCCAGGAGGAGAGCACGGCAAGGGGCAGATCTGCAGTCTGGCATGTGCGGGCCGTGCGCGGCTCATGGGGCACCGCGGTAGCTGTAGTGATTGTGATCGGGATCGCTCAGGGTGAGCGGCAGGCTGGGCTTGCGCTCTAGGTCCTTCTCCTCACACTGCCGTGGGGGACGGTGCTTGAAGAAGTCAGAGACATAGCGGACCTGAAAAAGACCAACAGGAAGCTTTGGGGACCCCTCCACCAGGCCGAGCAGGAACCCGGCCAAGCAGCAGGTTGCGCAGGGGGCACTCACAATGAGGACGGCAATGAGAGCCCCTTGGAGCAGCCCCACCAGCACGTCACTCCAGTGGTGCTTGTAGTCGGACACCCTGGTGTAGCCCACGTAGATGGCGAAGGTGATGAGGAAGAACTGGATGGTGGGACGCAGCAGGCGGGCCCACTTTCCCACCAGCCGGGCTTGCAGGTAGAGCTGGGCAGCAAAGAGCGGAGCAATCACCCAGAGCAAGGGGCACCAACTAGCCTGATGATGGGGTGCTTGGGGCATGGGACCTGTGGGGGCTGGCTGCCTTCTGGTGGCACGGCACTTACCGCCAAGAACATCATGCAGTACATCCCAAAGGAAGAGTGTCCCGAGTAGAAGGACAGTCTGTGGGGCGAAAGGAATGGGTCAGGTCATGACAACAAGCCCTTAGCCAACCCCCACAAGCCCCCTAGCCACTCCACAGGCTCTGCCCTGCAGCAGGAGAGCATCAATACCCATCCGGGGCTGCCACTGGGAGCCCACCACTGCTTGGCAGAGGGAGGAGATGTCCTGTGGCACAACAGCTCACCTGGACTCAGTGATGTTCCTACTCTCTCCCTGGCAGACATTCTCCAGCTGCACATAGATGGAGCAGTTCACCTTGGACCAGTCAGGATTGCAGACAGCCAGGAAGTTTGGCCGGAGTCGGCCAATCATGTATTTGGCCAGATCAGTCAGGGACTGGCTGATGGCCCCCCCAAAGAGAAAGGTCCCCACCACCTTGTAGAGGGCAGCCAGGTAGTTGTTGAACTCTGACTTGGAGTAGAGGCGCTCAGTGTAGACCAGGTATGCCTCCCCCGATGAGATCTGCAGAGACCAGGGGGCAAGAGGTGAGGTTTGAGCGCTACTGAGTATCTCCCCAGAACTGGGGCTGCAGGATGCTCTGGCTCTTGGCTCTGTGTCAGAGGAGCCCCTGGCATCTGCCTGCCACAGGAGCTCATGGACCCTGTCCCTGTCCCTGCAGGGAACCAGCTCCACAGGACATGGGTCTCGCTACCCCAGTGGGAGCTCCTGACCTCCAGCAGAGCAGTGCTTAAGCTGAGGGTCCTGTTGCCCTGCCAGGGCTCTGGAGGTGGCTGTGCTGGGCCCCAGCTTCCAGATACAATGTCAGGATTTCCCTGCCCTGGAGAGAAGGGGGTGCCACATCCTTACAATGACAACAGTGCAGGTGATCGTGACCCCAGCCATGAGACCGTGGGTGATGGTGTCTGCCTTGTAGGGGTAGCGGATGGAGTCATCACTGCAGTAGAAGCCTCGCTTGTACGGGGAGTTCACCAGTGTCAGGATGACGAAGGGCAGAGATGCTGCAAGGCAGAGAGAGGCGAGGACTGGGGACACCAGCCAGCAGGCTCCACACCGACATGCAGCACCATCCCCATCTCTCATCCCCAGGGCTCTGCTCCCTGATGCCAGGGAGGAATCCCCTCCAAGGATGAAGTCCTGAGCCACCTGTACCCCGTGCAGGAGGACTTGAACCCGCCAACGTACTGGCCCCAACACTGATAGGGCCCTATCAAGAGCTTGCAGATGCCTGCAGCACCCAGATACCACATGAGATGGCCACAACTGGGCACCTGCAGAGCCCCCACAGCTGTCCCACTCCTCCCCAGGCACAACTGCGGCAAGGCTTGATCTTGTGCCTTTTCCTCATGCTCCCCAGAGTGTTTCAGCCTAGGAAGACAGACCTCATTAAAAATAATGAGCACAGGCATCTTGCAAAACTGTTTTACAGCAGCAAAGGGCTCCCAGATGGTCCCAGCAGAACCCTCACAGCAGCTCCAGGAGAGCTGGTGTTGGTCGATGCTGGTGGGTGATCCAGCCCAGGCACAGTGGGAGTCCAACAAGCTTGGCTTGCCCCTCTCACCTTCCCACAGCCCTTGCTCCTACCAGCCTCTTCACTTCCCTGCCTCCTCGGGGCTCTTGAGAGATGCTGTGCTGGCTACATCAGTTTGGGGAAAGCAGGCTTTTCCACCCAGTATGCTGCAACCCTGGCCATTGGCAGCTAAGAGCTCACTGGGGAAGGAACCATCCCCAGAGATCCAGAGGAATTTGCGGGTCTCTGCCCCGCGCAGTAGCCGTGCCAGCCCCTCGCTGGAAGGGGATCCTCTATCCCATCCCTGCCCAGGAACAATCAAGGATGGGCCGGGCGCCCCCATCCCGGGGGTCCCAGGGTGCTCCCCCCGAAAAGCGGCCCCCCGGCCCCGCAGGCCACCTAAGCCAGTCTCCTCTCTCTGTTCCGCCTTTCCCGGCAGTTTCCGCCTCCCCTTGTTCCTCCGTCTCCCGGGAACCCGCACCTTTGTCCCCGCCCGCCCCCGCCTCCTCGCTCCCACCCCGGGGGTCCCGCCGCCTCCTGGGCTCACCGAGAGAGCGGGGAGCACGGCGATGAAGCACCAGGGGGCTGTCCCGCCGCCCCCGCCGGGAACCAGCGCCGGTCCCTCCCGGCCCCGCCGCCGCCTCCCCGCACACCTCAGACGTCCATTTTCAGCTCAAATTAGACACCAATTTTCTTTCTGGAAAATTTCATCCTCCAAAAAAAGCTCCCCTAAAAATATAAAGCACCGGCCCACAGGAGGGAAAAGCGCCTCGAGCAGCACCGGGACTCGGCCCCTCCCGCGCCGGGGCCCGCAGCCCGGGAAGGTCCGGGCCTTTATTTTTAGTCCATCTTAATTCAGAGCTTCCCTGCAGTTGCAGAAACGAGCATTTGCCCGCACCGGGCGGTGGGTAACGTCCTAGAAGAGGCCCCCTGAACCCACCCGTCCGCGGCTGCGGACCCCGGGCCCCGCTCCGTCCGCCCGTGGAGCGCCGGGCTCGGCGGCGGGCAGGCGGCCAGGGCGGCGGCGGTGGCGTCCCGGTGTCGCCCGAGCAGCGGAACTCCGCCGCTGCTTCCCGGCCTGGGACGGACCGTAGCCCCCGGGGGGGCGCTCGACCAACGGGGTCGTCCCGGGAACCGGGACTCCCGGTGGAGCCCGGTAGTGCTGGGACAGGAGCCGGCGCTCGCCCGGCCCCGCCGCGCCCGCCCGCACCGCCTGTGGCTGCTGGGGGCGGCCCTGAGCCCCGGGACAGCAGCCGGGGANCCGCGGACCTGACCCCAGCCCGAGGCGCGCCCCCACCGAAGGCACGGGCGCGACGCGGTGACGCTCCGGAGTCGCCCACGGCGGGGGGTACTGGTACCGAGCCCTCACCGACCGCCAGGCAGAGTACGTCGAGCGCCACGAAGACCTTCCTGCGCTCCATCCCGCAGCCGGTGAGGCCCCGCGGCCCGGCCCCGCGGCTCACATGGCCCGGAACGACGCGAGCCCGGCCGGGAGNCGGGGCCGGGACCGGGGCAGGTGTGGGGCGCGGTGGGAACCTCTCTGGACACAGATTCTCCTCGCCCCCCGCCGCTTCCTCGGGCCCCGCTCTGGCGTCCTCGGCTCCGGCCCTCTCGAGTCCCCCGGTGCCCGCCCCGCCTGCCTGGTCTCCTCGCCTTGGCTCGGCTGCCTCCCGTCGCTGCGTCAAGGGAAAACGGGAGAAGGAAGGGAGAGAGGCCGCTCTGGTAGCCGCCTGTGCCCCACCCGCCTCGGGCCTATGTCCTGAGGGGAAAAAAATGTGGAAAAAAGGAAAATCCAAGAATGGAAGAGCGTGGCCCCAGAAATATTCTGGCTGCACCGGCAGGGGCGGCGGAGGCTTGTGCAGAGCAGATGCGGGGCTGGCTCGGTGTCAAGAGCAGTTGTTGAGGGGAAGGAGGGGTTCTCAGGATCCTGTGGAAGCAGCAGAGAGGCCGGTGGGAGCACACAGGACGAGACAGGAGCTATGATTTACCCGCTGAGATGTGGGGCTATATTTCCTGAGCCTCAGACCTCCTGGGAGCAGGACAGGCTTCCAGTGCGGACCTTTGGGGCTGGGGACGTGCTGAGCTCGTGGACCCCAGAGCAGGGGCAGAAGCAAAGGTTGAAGCAACGAGTCCTGCAGCAATTCCCTGATGGGAGTAGGGACAGTCGCATCCTGGCTGTTTGTTCCAGGACCGATGCCTATTTAGGAATTGAAGGAAATGTAAATAATACAGAAACCACCCAAATGATAGCTGCGGGGCTGGATGATTGAAGTGCAGCGTGAGTGGCCTGTGGAGAATGTCAAGGCTGTTTGTGGGAAGCCGTCAGAGCTAGAAGCACTCTGGGGCTGCCCTGGGGTTTAAGGAGAGGGGGGCAGAACCACAGGCCAGCTTTCATCTGCTCCAATCCACCCTAATGTGCCCCGGTGCAGCTCCCTCCTGCCCATCAGTGCCATGGGGGCCCTGGCACAGCACTAGGGCAGGACTGGCCAGACACATTCTGCCTGCAGACCCCAACCAAGCAGGTGGGAGCCGCGAGGCAGGAGGGGTGGGGAGATGCTGCAGGAGGGAGAGTGGCTGGAGCCCGTGGGACGCCCAGGCTATGTCATGGAGGGGATGTGGGCATTGACACAGTCTGTTTCACCACTGATAAATTCCCCCTTCTCATCGCAGCCCTCAGCAGGCCTGCTGAGCCGCCCTCGTGGCTGCCGTGGGAACACAGATCTGGCAGTGTAGGGCTCCGAGGACAGGGCACGGACCCCGCTGCGGGCACACGACCCCGCGCTGGAGCGGGCAGGCGGAGCGCAACACGGCAGCAGCGCGGGCACCGCAGGACTTTGCCCCACGCGGGCCCGTGGGTGCCGGGGCGACAGGAGCCTCCCGGGAACGGCCCAACCCCGCGCTCGGGGGAAAGCGGCGACCCCGGGGGGGGACGTCCCGGCCGCGGATACCGGGGGACGCCGGGGGCCCGGGCGCGGGGCTCTGGCTCCCTCTGCCGCCCGAGCGCTGCAGCTGCAGAGCCCGCCTGGGACCCTCCCCCGGGGCCTGGCGGGGCTGCAGAGCCCCGGGTTTCCGGCCCTGCGTCTCTCATACCCTCGGAAACATTGCTCGGGTCACACAGGGCCGAGACTACGCTTCATTCCGAAGGATGCAACGAGGTGCCCACTGTCTCACACGAGGGCTTCAAGCACACCCATCCTTCCTGCTGCACTTCAGGGCCTCAAAGGAAGTAGGAAACCCACTCACGTCCTGCAGTGCCCACCCTCGTACCTACCTCTGCAGGGGAGAGCCACGGGGCTCCATGGCCAGAGCCCCCCAAGGCCCCAGGACAGAAGGCCAGAGCCAGGCACAACGAGGAGAAGAGAATTTGAAGAGTTTTTGATGGAACAGAGGGGCTTTGTGGTGGGGAAACACAATGCAGTTGCAGCAGGAACCCCCAGGATGCTTTTCCTGGCTGAAGCAGTGAGACATGAAAGGACCTCTGCCTCCCACCATCACGGGCCTGCCACAGGCTGATGGGTTCAGAGAATTTGGGGCACCTGGAAGAGCAACAAACAGCTCCCTCTACCCACAGTGCCAAGGGGGCAAAACTCAGCCAGGGATGCTGGGTGTCCTCCCAGGCTGGGATGGCATCCCTGGCACAGGGCATCCTGCCCTGCAGGCAGGGCAGGACAAGATCAGACAGCGGAGGCAGAGACCCCTTTTCTTGCTTCTGCCATCATGACACTCAGGACTGTTGCATCTTGGTCTCCAAAAAGAAGACAGGCTTCTTACTCACTTTCAAATTAGGTTTTTAATTAAATAAATAACGGCGAGGGGTCTTCAAGGCAGTGTCACTTCACAGTGTAGGGCTGGGGGCAAGGGAGAAGAGTCCAGCACTGGGAGCAGCTCAAAGTGAATGTGCTTTGTAAGAAGGAAAAAGAAAACCCCAACAAAAACCAAAATCAAACCTCCTCCCCCAGCGACTCCCCCTTCCCTGTCCCAGCCTTTTCCACCCCTCTGCCTCAAAGTTATGTGGAAAAAGCCCACACTCATGTTGAAAGACCCCATGCAAATCTGTAAACAACACTGAAAGACATAAAGAGATTTCTGCCTTCCCCAGCTCCCATCTCCTTTCCTTAGGGCTTGAAACAAACCAAAAGAAAAAGTGGTTTCAGGAAAACTAAGAATGTTCTCAACTGATGGAGGAGATGCCAAGGCCTGGCCCTCCCTGGGAGGGCTACCCATGCTCTCACCCTGCCTCTTCTCCCTTCAGCCAAGGAGATTCCTCCTGCCCCCAGAAAAGGGGAATCACAGCCTGGGCAGTTCCACTATGGAGTGGGTACTGAGAGCAGCTAGAGGGGAGGCCTCTGCCAACCACATTTGGCTGGTGCCAGGTGAAGGCAGCTGCTTGTGCCTAAGGCTCAGCACCTCCCAGAGTGCTGGGGTCCAAAGCAAACCCCTGCTAATGCACACAGAACAGATCTGGGGCTTAGGAGATGAGACAAGGTATAATCCTGCCAGCCCGTGAAGCTGCTTCATCCTGCCTCTGTGCTCTGGCTGCAGGGCTGAGCACAGCTTCCCAGGGTCAGGTAAAAGGAAGATGCAGGCTTGTGGGTTTAGGGACCTGCCAAATCCACTGGCAGCAGAGCCAACCGCACAGTCACAGCCCCAAGGCATCTACCAAAGTGAGCAAAAGCCCTCAATCCAAGCCCCCTTCCAGCTGCAGAACATGGCTGGAGGAAGGGACCATCTGCATGAGGGCCTTGCTCAGCAGGTGAGCAGAGAGCATTCTCTGCATGGAAAAAGGGAAATGAGAATCTGTTGGATTTAAGCCAGTAGCAAACACCAGACCTGGAACACACGTGGGAAGCAAAGCAGCTCTGGACCCCAGCACACCCATGGACAGGCCCCCGTGGCTCTGCATGGCAGGCAGTACCTCGCTGCCACATGGGGCTACCTGTCACCTCCCTGAGCACGGCAGTAAAGACACACTTTCCTCTCAGAAAACAGTCCGTTTTGTGAGGGAGGGGCAGGGATACCCAGGGCTGGTGTGCTCCCTTGCCTTGGACTCAGCTAGCACCAGTGTCCCAGGCTTCGCACTCTGGGAGCTAAGCAACCTCCTCCCTCTGCTGACAAATTGTTACAGAAGTTTTCATTTGCATTTTACCCTCTTGCACTGTGAGTAGGTGAGGATCAGGTCATTCCCCATCAGCAGCAGAAGTGGCAGCAGCACAGTGCTCTGGGCCAGCATCACACTCTGTGGCTCTAGAAACTCGTATTTCTGCCCATACAAGTTCTCCCTGGGCCAGCACTGCATAGGAAGGTGAGAAGGACTCAAGTGTACACAATGCTCCTGCACCACACAGCATCCCTTTCCAAGACCTGACGCTTCAGCCCAAGGGTTGGACCAGGCCATGACCCACCTGCAGCTGGTGGAGAGCAGCTGCCAGGAACACAGCTGCCTGAGGCTGGAAGCAGCAGTGTTTCTGCCTGTCATGGTCCATAGCTGTTGGGAGAAGACTGCAGTGACTCCTACTGCAACACACTGCCTGTGGGAGAAGAGCCAAGACACTCCTCAGCTTCCCTTGGCATTGCCATTGCCCGTCTCTGAAGTGAACTGCCCTGCGGCCTGGGCAGGCTGTGCTTCTTGCAGACCTCCCAAGCTCTTGGACCCCTAAACTGCATCCTCAACGTGACAGAGACACAGCCCTGTTCTCAAAGCATCTCTGCCTTCAGACTGTCCCACTGGGGCCAAGGGACACTTCCCCTGTCCTGAGGCAGGGACTCTCTGAGCAGCCTGGCATCACTTGGGGTGAAACATGGTCAACGGAAGAGGGAGTGATGGATCTCCCCCCTCAGGAAAGCCAGCCACCACTTTGCGTGATTGTGTCAGGATATACTGGAGCAGAAAGGTGTTCGGTTTCACTGTAGCCTTGGATCAAGGAGGATGGAAAGACAGATTCTGACCAACAGCTCCAAACTGTCCCTACAGGACAGTGGAAGTTCCAGGATTTCACTCAGTCAGGTCAAAGTCCTTGCTGGGTCTGTGACAAATTTGTGACTGGAGACTCTCACTGTGACAGAGGCTCTGACTGAGCCACAGGTGCCGGGCAAGCCTGATGAGCAGTCAGGAAACTATTTACATCTCCGATGCCAATGAGACCAAACTCTGTGACCGATAAGGACACTTGCGCAGGGGCCACCACTGCCTCTGGGTCTCTGTCCAAATCCACAGGGCCAGCAATTAAAGGCAACCCCTCGTTAATGTCTGCAGGGAGAGTGAAGTCCATAGTTATCGTCTCACCAGAGCTCTGCAATGTCTCCTGCTTCTCTGACAGTCCTGGTCCTGCCGGCGGCAAAGCAAAGAGCTCTGGCTCAGAGTGAGGGACAGTGTGTCGTTGGCAGGACGCTGAGACAGCGCCTGAGGATGTCTCCTCTGTGGGGTCAAAGGAGCAATTCGTCTCTGAGGGGGTGCTGCACTCGTAGCCTTGCCCCGACTCGCTGATGCTGCCCAGGCTGCAGGCCGTGCTCTCCACACTCAGGGGCTCTGCACACACAGAGGAGGAAAGAGGACACAGCAAGGGAAAGAAAGCTACAGTGGTAATGCTGTACAAATGTGCATTACAAATGCAAAAGTAATGCACAAACACCCAGGTCAACCCCACCTAATCACAACAGTATTTGTTTGATGGCACAAATGTTTCTTTATTATAGCAACCAAGATCCCTGCCAGCATGTACTGAAGAAAGGCAAGATGCCGACGGCAGATGGGAGGCCATCAGTGTTTCTATGGAAATTAAAGGAAACCTCACAGACACATTCCAAGATACGCCAAATCCTAAATCCTATCCCCTCATGCCAACAACTCCTGGGAGGTGCCTACACAAAGCCTTCATCTGCAGTAGGACAGTGAGGGAATGAACCCATGCTGGGTTCCCTGTGAGTCTTCTCACAGCCAGCTCTGTCTGAAAGCAGCTTGCACCCACAGCCTGACTTCTGGGGCCTTAACCCAGTAGCTGCCTGTGTCAGTGCACTGGAAGCACCTCACTCAGGTGCCCAAAGT
The DNA here is from genome assembly GCA_013396775.1 of Cephalopterus ornatus. Lineage (NCBI taxonomy): Eukaryota > Metazoa > Chordata > Aves > Passeriformes > Cotingidae > Cephalopterus > Cephalopterus ornatus. The sequence continues at coordinate 42,745 of VZRE01010912.1, forward strand.
TAGTGCATAATCCTTTTGCTTTGGGGATGACCTCTGAGCCCAACGCAGGAACAACTGTTTTATAGTCACCCATGGTCGATGTAGAGACAGACAAGACTCTTCTGTTCACGCCAAAATCTGCACAGGGCTGGTATTTAACCAGGGACAAGGTGAGCACATCGGCAAGGTGCAAGGAGAAGAGCGACAGCAGGATAATGGCAGCAGGAGAAAGGCAAAGGAGAGGCTGTGCCACTGAGTGTGGGAGACAAGTGATCCCCATGGCAGACAGAACAAAAGGAAGTTACCTGTGCTCTCTATTGCTATCTGATCTTGACCAAAGTGAGCATTTAGGCAGCCAGTTGCAGAGGGAATTGGTGGGGAGCTCCGGGAACGACTGGTGTTTTCTACTTCAACCCCATCCAGGTCATTGTCAGTGAAATCCCTGTGGGAAAAGAGAGACAATCTTTCCACCACCTTCTAAGCAGAGAGGTGCAGGCAGGAAAAAGGGTGACTGGGATTAAACCTATCAACAGATAAAGCAATATGACTGTAGAGACATCACTAGAATGAATGAATGAATGACCTCCTTAGTCTGCAGAGCTCAGTTTAGACTCTGCCCTGAGAAGGTGATGGCAGCATGGCCAAGACCAGCCCATGATAAATCAAAAGAGACTCTCCAGTTTCCTAGAGAGCTCTGCCCCAGTTTTTCCAAAGGGAAATAAATGGTCAAATGCCCAGGAACACCCAGTTTCATGGAATGACTGCAGTGGGTCCTCAGTGTGTCAGCAAAGAGCAAGTGATGAGAACATATTTTGCTACAGTGGAAGAATTTAAGATTTCAGGTATTTTCCTTTCTTGCATCAGAATTTAAAAAAAATCTAAGCTTTCATCTAATGTTTTTAATTGATTCAGCTTCAATATTTCATTTTGACCTTTTAAGACATTCCACTTTCAACCTTTTTGAAAAGATGTATTTTGAAAGGAATCTTCTGTAATTAGCATACATTTCAAAGAGAAGAATTTGCCTCAAAGGGTGACAGCAGGCAAATTAATTCAGATTCCAAACCATCAGAAATAGTGGTTTTGAATTTAAAAAGCTCCCTTCCCAAAACCTCATCAAACTGAGTTCTTTCCTTGAAATCAGCTGTGAATCCCTGACCCCAGCCTTAACTTTTGTGGATGCATTTGTCTGAAACAAAACTATTTTTAACACAAGCAGTATACATCCAAGTAAAGAGTTCTTTATCTTCCCTCCCCACACCAACAGTGTTTGTGTTCTGAGAACATCCCATGCATCCCTCCATCCTCCCACCCAAGAAACCTTCTAGAGAAGAAGGCGCAGTCTATTAAGCGGAGGTGCTTTGCAGCAGGAATCTTCACTGGGAGGTTAATATTACTAATTTTAGTGTGAGAATATTCCACGCACGTGGCTCCAGGGTGGAGGACGTACTTCTTCCTTCCTAAACGAGTCTGCTGAGTGAAGTAGTCATAGCGCTCTGATTTTTTCCACATATAATAATACTCCACACACTCGCCCACTGACCGGGTGCGGACCTGAGGAGAAACATCCCAGTCAGAACACCACGCATTGAGGTGTATCTCATGGAGCAGGAGCTATTTTCCCATTTAACCAGCACAGAAAATTAAGTGCATTACAGAAATTTATATTGCTATGGACACATCTATGCTGCAGAACAGAAGCACGTACTGAGATTTCCGAGGTGGCGTTCGGCCAGAGAAAGAACTCCCCACAGTGCACAGCTGTTCTCACAGACCCGTGTGGGCCAGACATGTACACTTGTGCAGGACTTCTCTGCACTTCCAGCAGCAGCACACTTAGCAGAGAGAGCAAACCTGCATCCATTTTCACTGGCCAGCATCAACATGCCCACACTTAACCAGTGGTAGAACTGGACTCTCTGGTTCTGCCAACTCCCAGCACAGCAGCATGTCCCGTGGCCCAGCTCTCCCTACAACAGCATCTGCCATTCTAGAGGACCCCAGGGGACTTTACAAAACATCCACATGCTCAACTCACTCATTCACAGAAGTACTGCAAGGGCTGAGAGTTTGGAAAGAACTTTTGAGACTCCAGAAAGGGCTAATCAGTAATTAACTGACATCACTCATGCAGGTCAGTGGTGTTTGTGACTTCTCCCACCTGGAAAATAAGGCAGAGCAGGGCAGTGAACAGCCCATCACCTGCTGGCATGAGTCAACACAGAGCCTGGGATCGGAACTCGGCAATCCTGAACTCCCTGCATCAGCCGAGGCCCAAAGCACACCTCTGGTGCCAAAGCACCTGCCTCCTTCCCCTGCTCTCAGCGGAAGCTGGGGGGAGCGGCCTTACCTTGTTTGCTTGGATAAGGTGAAAGTTTTTCCCGTGGACCCTAAAGCCATGTTCAAAATTTCTACATTCTTCCTCGCTCCAGGCACAAAGCTCATCTATAGCAGAAAGAAAGAGGAATTGGAGATGCATAGAATCTAGAAAGAGTTGCATGTGCATTGATGTTTGGGGTAGAACCCAAGTAAGGGGGGTTCTCACCTCTGATAACCTTCACGTTGAACCGTAACCTCCGTAGTGCCTCTTCTGCATTGAAGTTGCATTTCACCAGCTCATACAAAGCCTAGGAAACAGAAGGAGATCACTCACAGCATGTACCTGAGCAACATACCACAAACCAGCCTGCTCAAGACTCATGTTTGTCTCATAAAACTTGTATTTCCCAGGAGCCACCTCGCTGCTAACCCCTGCTCGACCATCAACAGAGATTATTCCACTTTTTAAGGCACTGGATTACAAACCCCGGGACTGGACAGATGCAGTTCCACCAGCAGTTCTGCAGATTACAGGTGTGCCTTTGTGTTCCTGGAGACTCAATTCCAGAATCTAAGCAGGCTAACTTAAAGAAAACACAGCTCCTCTGATATGGTCGATCTGCTGGCTTTTCCAGTCTTCCCACTGGGAGGGTGACTGATTTCCTCACACTGCGGCTGGGCAGTACACCCTCACTTATCTGTGAGGCTGGAGCAGGGGATCACTGGAATTAGGCCTCATTCTGACCTCTGTAGGGAATGTGGCACTGTCGGGCAAGTACCACTTGGGCCTGCATGGGCTGCAGGAGCCACTGAGCTCACCTGTTCATTGTCCTTCACCACCTCCCCCTCTGGCAGGCTGCTGCCGGACAGCTCGTCCCACTGCCGCTTCACAGCGCGGTACAGGAACTCTTCAACCTCTCTCTCAGGGAGGATGTTTGGGTCCCAAAGCAACTGATCTTCATTCTCATAGGCTAACAGAAAAAGCACTGAAATAAGATAATCAAACAGAGAATTCTGCTGCTTTTGAGAAATGGTCTGCATGGACATGCATGGGGGAGACAGAAAAGGGAGGAAACCTTTGCTTGGTACTCTAGCCCAGTACCAGAGATGACAAGCATCTGTCAAGGCACTGCGGTTTTCCTCCTGATTTTGGAGGCAGATAAGCTCTTTATACCCCTTTTAAAGCCCTCACAACAGGCTCAGCTCACTTCCATTGCTTCAGAAGGGTTGGCTGACAAAGTTTTTGTTACCATGTTCTCAAAGACTGCTGCTGTGATTAATTAATCTTGGCAACTAAAGACCCCTTTAGCTTTCTTGTCCAGAAGCTCAAGAAGCTGGCACTTGTACTACACTCATTATTGGGCATAATCTGCAAATCAAGACACCTCTGTCTCACACCAACCAGTTCTCACTGAGCTTCACCACTTCTGCACCTGTGCTCCCAGCCCTATTCAATCAGGCTCATTTAAGCCAGCTCAGATGTAGCTGTAAATTTGGGTGTCAGCACTGAGAGGCATCAAATCTGGAGATACAGGACTGGTGATCCAGGGCCCACCAAACGCCCCGGCCAGCAGCCCTACATGCAAACAAGGCGCAAAGAGCAGGCTGCCTTACCTTTTTGCCTATGCCTGTTTAAGCGGAGGATGGGAACAGTGGCCTGGTACTGAGGTCCAACCATGATCTCCTGAAATACCACCACAGAGAGGCAGGTAAACTGAAATGAAAAATGCTCTGCGCAGACTGTACTTCATGATTTAGGGACTATACCACCATGAGACCAATGTATTTACTGGTAGCCCCTGATGTCACTATTATTTCCATCAACCCTGCCTATTTTATAGAGTAACTAAGAAGATTTATTACCAACCAGATCATACTGTTAAAGATCTGTGGCAAGCAGCTAAGGCTGGAGATAAAGCTCCTGCAACCTCCACAGCCGGGATGAATTTGGGAGCCTGCTCCTCTCTTTAGTAAGATGGTTCCCTCTCAGTAAATCCTGCTGGGAATATCGCATAGCATTTCACCTTTATTAGGGCTACAGGCTGCAGATTTAATTTACCAAGGCACAACAGATTTCCTGTATCTGAAGCAGAAGAGAATTTCAAGATTGTATTAAAAACCCCTCTTGTAACTCACATCTGCCACTGCCATCCACAAAATGCAAGGCACAGAGCAACAGACTGGGGAAATATTACTTTAGTGCCATGCTTTCTTCAAACTCAGGACTACTGTATAAGCTCCTCTTCCCAATGCACTCAGGTCATTTACCTTCTTACACTCGTTGGATGGGATGGAATCCACCTCTGAATCCTCAGCCATGGAGGAAGCACATGGAGATGAACAGGGCTCTTTGTCTTCATCAGCAAGGAAGTTGTTTGCTTTGTGGGAGAGGAAAAGATCTGTAGTTATGAATTTTTTTCTGTTGCACTATGTTCCCTCTCCTTCCCTTCATTTTCTGTCCTAACATTCCCTTCTGCATGGTCTGCAGTGACAACTTACCTGTATTTTAATTTTCTCACTTTAAATAAAAAATTTAATAAAAATTAAATAAATATAAAAGAATTTGTACACTTGTCACTTGGGTGGTGATGGCCAACCTGGGGAACTCCTTCATTCTGCAGGATAGCAGAAGGAATAAGATCACTTCCGGCTGAGTCCCTGTCACCTGCTTTGGCTTCCCACATATTCCAACACTTAGGAACTGCCACAATGTATCACTCCACTAGTGCTACTGAATTTATTTACTTGTAGCAGCGTCAGAGGAGGTACTGATCTTTCACATTCTAATTACAGCAGGTAGAGAAACAATTCCCACTTTCTCAGTGTTCTGAGTTACAGCTAAAGACAATTCTCCCCTCATGCCGCTGCTCATCTACGCTCCATCCTGTCCTAACCACTGCCGTGCAGACTTACGGACGGTCCCCAGAAGGGAAGTGGAAAATCTGTTGTCAGGAAACGGATAAAACAAAGAAAACCATTCTTGCCCTCCCCTGCCTTTCCTGAACATCACATGTAAGTGAACTGCAACTACTTAGGAACTATGACACATACAGCCAGGCTGGTTTGGGAATAAGTCCGACGCATCGTGGGACGTGACGGATGGAGTCAGATCGTCAGCTGAAGACTGTGTCTCCTCCTCTTCTTCCCCTGAAAGCAAATCCTTCGCTATTTGTTCCTTTTAACAACAACAAGAAAGTGAAAAATATTTTTAAATTAAAAAAAATATATGAGGGGGAATGAGGCCTAGAGTAAAGCATTTCTAGCCAAAAGTGGCCACATCCACAGATCTCCTTACCCTCCCACAGCTTGTCCAAAGACAGATTCTCTCTCATACTCCCCATCACACCCAGATTATTTTCCCTAGAAACACTTCTGCAAGTGTCATGAGTGGCTACCTATGGAAGCCAGAGAGGATGAGCAAGTGGCCCTTTCTGTAGAGCTCCACTCATAGCAAATATCTCAAAGATCCTGAGAGAAAAAAAGAAAAAAGCACTTTCTATAGACTTTAGCCAGAATAGAAGGAGCCAGGGCTTCAACTGGGAAGACAGAAACCTTCCCTGGCTCTGCAGAGATCTACAACTATGTGCAAAAACTTGCAACACAAATTCCATTAAGAGTTTTTACAGAGTTCTTTTCAAAACAGATATTCCTTCTCCTGTCTTTAAATGCTTTACATTCATGTTTCTGCACCTCTGGGACACCAGAACTAGGCAGGCCCTTCCACTGGCATTGGTCAAACCCCTCTGAAAAGAGCTCCTCAAGCTCCTTGAGCTCCAACACAACACAGTAACCTGCAGCAGACACCCAGGCAAACAGCAGCTCTCACCTTATCCAGAGTCATATCAGGGAGATTTGGAGTGATGTCATTGCTCTCACTGTCCTGCTCCGAGATGGGATCAGATGCCTCATAGCCATACAGTGCTAGCAGCTCCTCAAATGGCATTTCACTGCTCTGAGCAAGACGAGGACAAAGCTGCATCAGGAATAGAACAACCACAAGAGCACACCACCAGCTGTACAAACACGGACATGCAGAAGGAATCAGGGCAGCCCTGAGTAACGCTGCACAATGACCAAGGCAGGGTCTGTCAGAACCCACCAAAACCTGTTCCTCTAAAGGTATGGAAAAGCCAGGAACTTTCACCTCAAAGCAATACAGTCTAGGACATTTTTAAAATACATTTCTCTTTTATATTAGATTTCAAGCTGGTGAAAAGGTGCCAAACTGCACATCTATATTTAACCAGAGGAGGGGAAGGAGCAAATCCTTGTATTAGTCTTGTGTCTGGCCTGAAGAGGCACTCCCTGTCACCAAGAACATGGTTTGTGTTCCACCAAGGTCTCTGTGGGACCACCTGCAGCAGCACATCAGCTTATCTTTGTAGCTCCTCCACTGTGAAATACTGACCAATGCCCCAACAGCTGATGGCTCTTCAGCAAGGTGAGCCAGGACCACCTGCCAGAGTGGCTACTTGGCAGAGGAAGGCTCCAAAATTCACTGCTGTCGTGTGTCCTCAAAACCATTCCTTCTTATCCAAATGCAAACCTGACTCATTGTTGGGTGACCTGAGCCCAGTGCACTGCCAGCTGAGCAAGTCGGGCCTTCTCACCAAGGTCTTTTGTACCAGTACTGTAAAAGCAAACAAGCAAATTCTGGAGGTAATTTCCCTTCCCCTGTAGCCTTTACCTGAGAGGCACTGAAACTCTTCTCCAGGTCTTCTAAAGATTTCTGCTTCTCCTGAGTATCATCTTCCTCCCTTTCTTCCCGTACACCGTAGTTCTGTGAAAGGATCTCTGCCAGGTTCAGTCGATGATCAGCTGAGCCCATTGACACAACTGCAGGAATAAGAAGTTGGATACTAGCACCCCGCAGACCAAATCTTGAGATGCAACAAAGCCAGGGATGATCCCCTCTTGTGTGTGTGCAGACATGATAAACCAGAGGAAGAGATTAGTCAGAATGGAGTGAGGGGGATGGGGAACACAACTGGCAGCAGTCACTCCACCAGCACAAAGCCTGGTTCTCTGCACATTCAAGTCCCACAACTGACTGGAAGCTGAATCTGAAGGTTTTCTGACTATTTGTGTCTCTCCTGACTGGATTCACTGGTGTCACAACACATGAGCACACACTGCAGCCTTTTCCTCATCCAGGCCATTTTTAGGGCAATTACCCCTTATTCAAGCATGGGCCAATGACATCTGTAGAAGCTTTGGCATCTTTAAGCCTTTCCTTCTCTGTCAAATGGTATGAAAATCAACCAACAGGCTCAGGAGGTGCTGGAAGGAGAAGGGAACAGATAATCTGATCATAGGAACCTTGTTTCCTCTGGAAACTAGACCAACAAACAGAGGCATCTTTGACCTGAGGTACCTGCTGCACTCTGAAGGGCGGGCTCTCCGGGACATAGGCTGCGGGCTGGGTATGGGACCACCCTCGGGCTCTGCCGGCCAACTGAGGCCTTCAGGAAAAGAGAGGAACATGGCTGAGACAGCTCTTCTTAAAAATGCAACACCCCTCCATCCACTTAACCCCACCAACAAATGCAATTAATTTAAGTTCAAAGCAAAAGTTACCCAAACCCCCACAGGACAGCACTAAGAACTGTGCTGCACAAAGAGAGCTCATCAGATGTACTGAACAGTTCTTTCCAGCCTGCTCTTCACTGGCCTTCTCACTTTCCCCCTAGCCTCTGACTCCATGAGGATGTGCTTCCATTTCATCTATTTTACCTTTAGCACTCCACTCATTACTTATCCTCTCACCAGTTTAAGACCTGACCTTCATGAGTTACATCTTCCCTTAAAAGAAGGACCTGGACTCTCAGCTGTTATTCTAAACACACACATCATGTTTGAGCACATCATTTTTAGGGACAGACCCTTCGGAGAGACAGTCTGAAGCAGCTGGCCACAACATGCTGGCTTCTCCCTAATGCCTCACTGCACCCAGGCGTTCAGGGGTGTGACAAAGAAACAGAGCTGAGCAGGCAGCGAAGGAGTCTGGTACAGGCAAGGAGGGAGAGGCTGAGCCAGGCAGACATCACCAACAGGCACCTGCAGCATGGCATTCACTGCTCAGTTACAACTTCAGGCAGCACCATGGGCTGAGGCCTGGAAAATGGCCCAGAACGTCTGCTGCTCCTTGGGCTGCTGTGCACGAAGTGCTGCTTATCAAGTTCAGCCGAGGTAGGGAGCAAGCAGGCAAATAACCAAAGCTTTTGCACAACTGAGAGCACCCGACTGCGGAAGAAAATCCCAGTGTCAGTCTCCCAGTCACCAGTGACATCTCTGTATGATCCTTAGCCATTAACAATCTCAGCTGTGCACCATCACTCCTCACTCACTCAGTGGGAGCCGGGACATCTACAATGCTTCCATACAAGGCTCTTACAACTTATTTAACAAAAAAACACAGTACAGCTTCACATTAGAATTTATCCTCTAGCAGTAAAGCAAAGTATACATCAAAAAAGCCACAAAAGACTGTGGGTTCCGAGTTAGTGCCTTCAGCTATTGACATACAGACTGCAAATTCCCTAACAATGAAGAAGATGCCTCCAGTCCATGTGGTGCATACACTGCACTGCAACTCGCCGTCCCCAAGTGCCTGATTACTACCAGCAGATAAACCCCATGGAGACCACTCTGGCTCCAGAGAGAGCCCAGCAACTGTGCCCATGAAAAGGAGGAAGAGTTATGGGATGATGAAAGGAGAAGGGCACAGAAAGGATTCAGACAGCCTCCATTCTGAGGATGGTTATACCAGGAAATGTCTCCACAACCTGGGAAAGTGTCAGTGTGCCTTTGCTGGGCTTTGCTGGAACGTGACCAACTATCCCTGTTGGATAAACCCTTCCAAGCAAGCAACTGTGGTTTCATGGAAAGGATGTGGTCTACCCTTACTCCCTCTGGTCTTGGGCGATCTGCAGAACTCTCTTTGCTCAGACAATGATCTATCGAACGATGGCACCTCCTTACCCGGGGATCACTAAGTCACTGCATGCAAAGGCCCCCAAAAACAAGGACTGAAGCTGTTGGCATGGATGGACTGGCTTGAAAAGGTGTCAAGAATACTTCAGGAATGATGAGATCTCCTATTAATGACCACGTGCTGAAATAAAGAGGAATAGCCACTATGACAGTGTGACAATTCCATAACTAATCCCGAGTTTATTTCTCTGAAGCAGCAATGGAGCACTAGAACAAACGGGAATGCCATGAGCTGGAGTCACCACAGAATAACCAGCACTGCTGTGCTGGGCTGAGAAAACAAGAAACAAGTGACAGACAAAGCAAATGGCCCATTCCATGCCCAAATTTAAACACATGTGAAACCGAACAATCCCTCAGATTATTTACAAATCCAGAAGACCACAGAAACAAGAGTCAAAGTCAAAGGAACAGGAGAGAAAGGCAGGTCCGGCTCAAAAATGTAATGGTGACAGAAAGAATATTCCTGATTGCCAATGCCATACGACACGGAGTTACTTTGAAGGTAAGTGCAGTCTGACACTTCAAATGCAAGTACCACACAGGAGGCAGAAATGTAACAGCATGGCATGCACCTGAAACACACTGAGAATGGTTCTGGGCCAGGCGTCACTGCTCTTACTGCTGGTGATCGATTCAATCACCATGAAAGGTCGCAGCAAGGAACTCCAGTTATTCTGACAGTGCACTGTGATGCTGGAAACTGGCTCCTATGGCCATGGGGCATTTAATCTTGAGGGGGAAAAAAAGAAATTAAGTTCATACCATCCCCAGCTCCACTTTCCTCCTGCTATTTTATGGTGCTCAGGCATAAGAGTAACTTTCCTCTCAGAAGTTACACAGAGCTTGATCAATTACTCACTCTCATGTTTGTATTTCTGGATGACTCCAGCACTCCCTCCCTACCTGCGGACTCAAGGTTTTGAGCACATGGAACAGAGCTCAGCCGCCGTTTAGGAAACAGGGGAAGAGGCAGAGTCTGAGCTTTCTGCACTGACAAAGCCATTTTCCAGTGCAAGGCCAATTGTGTTTCCCCAGAGAAAATCCTCCAGGCTGAAACCACTCTTGACAAAAAAATGAGGAAAAAGAGGTTTCTCTTTCCAGTGTTACTCCTTAACAACTAATGTGGTTTCCTGAGCCAGTCTAACACGTATTTCAAACTCAGTGAGAAACGTTCCTGGTTCCTTTGCCTTGTCCACACTCCTTGACATGGGGCCATTTTCTACAAACTCGAGCTGTAGCCAGAGAGAAGCAGCACAGATGGAACCAGATTCGTCCTGCAAGTTATGCATCTGAAAGAGCAAAGAATGAACAGATGACACGACACATAGGCCACCTCTCGCACTGCTCAGGAAGATCAGGACCCCAATCACACCCACAGAGTGTCACAGCAGAGATGCTCCACAGCCAAATCTCACCAGTGACAGCTCCTGGATGTCCCCAGGACAGACCTGTGTGAGCCACAGAGGTGCAAGGTGCTGGGGCGGCGCTTTGGCCCAACAATGTGCCCAAGTGACACTGGCACAAACAAATGCAGCAGCCTTAGTGTTCCACCAAAGGCCAAACTGTGGAGGACGGATTGACAGACCAGACAGCGCCTTCCTCATTCAGAACACTGAAATACCCTGGAAGTGAAGCCCTGCCCTCGGAGAGATCCAAAATCCTGCCACAGAACGGCCAGCAACCTCAACGTCTTCCCAGCACCCTTATTCCATGTCATGGTCACCATGAGGGTCTCATGATGGAAATGAAGTGTGGATGTGTCACAACCACTACAACGGGTCAGGGATACTTGAGGAACATGGCAGGACTCTTTAAAGAATGGCATCGCCAGCTTTAAGTGTGGCAGAACAACGTCAGAAATGTTTTGGCACAAGGCACCAAGACAAACACGACGTGGCTACAGGGGAGGCAGCAGGGGGTCCCTGCCTAGCCCCCTCACCGAGCTGGTGAGAACCATCCTGGCCACCCAGATCAACAGTTCCCACCACCTTTACCAGCGCTCTGCCCCTACAACGGCCCTGACCTCCGTGCTCTCCCACTGCCCGGGCCTCTCTCGCCTCCAGGCTCCGCGAACCCTTCCGAACAGCTTCGCACCCCTGACCCCGGCTCCAGCCGCCCCACACCGCCGCTGTCGGGCCCTGCTGGAGCACAGTCTCGGGGCTCCCGCTCCGCCCCGGCGCCTCCTCCGCGCCGCAGTCCCGCAGCTCCCGGCCCGGAGACCCCTCCGGCGCCTCTCCCGGGCCCCTCTCCTGCGGGTCAGGCCGCGGGGCTCCCGCCGCGCCGCC